>JARLTB010000189.1:1877500-2317500 GCA_030141615.1 Unio pictorum
ACAGGCACATTTCGTCAATATAACTGCGCCACATTTTCCACACGGGCAACATAAAAGGTATGTGCCGAGTCGCTTCTTATGTATTCCTAAGAGTAATGTACCGGTTTCCTTCCGTAAATACTGATAATGCAGTCACAACTTTAGGTTTTAAAATGGACTATGTTACACTTGTATTGCACAAGACATTAAATTACAGGAAAATAATTTCTAGTCAAGATTGCAAGCGATGCATTGAAAAACAATACTAGAGTACAAGTTAAAAATGACAGTCATGTGTGTGTGTGTGTGTGTGTGTGTGTGTACGTACTTACCATTGGTATACATGTATGTTGAACTTTATATCGAATGGTCAGTGGCGCCTGGTCCATGTGTCAGTTGCAACGAAATTGACATCTGAAATGGAGAAGATGAGAAGAATCTTGTAGCCCAAATGTATTATTTTTACGTGTAAAATATGAGTACTCTATTGCGACGTTGGCTTCGTAAACGGAACTATGTAACTACGCCACGTCAGGCCAGTCCGTCAATCTGTACAGGCACATTTCGTCAATATAACTGCGCCACATTTTCCACACGGGCAACATAAAAGGTATGTGCCGAGTCGCTTCTTATGTATTCCTAAGAGTAATGTACCGGTTTCCTTCCGTAAATACTGATAATGCAGTCACAACTTTAGGTTTTAAAATGGACTATGTTACACTTGTATTGCACAAGACATTAAATTACAGGAAAACAATTTCTAGTCAAGATTGCAAGCGATGCATTGAAAAACAATACTAGAGTACAAGTTAAAAATGACAGTCATGTGTGTGTGTGTGTGTGTACGTACTTACCATTGGTATACATGTATCTTGAACTTTATATCGAATGGTCAGTGGCGCCTGGTCCATGTGTCAGTTGCAACGAAATTGACATCTGAAATGGAGAAGATGAGAAGAATCTTGTAGCCCAAATGTATTATTTTTACGTGTAAAATATGAGTACTCTATTGCGACGTTGGCTTCGTAAACGGAACTATGTAACTACGCCACGTCAGGCCAGTCCGTCAATCTGTACAGGCACATTTCGTCAATATAACTGCGCCACATTTTCCACACGGGCAACATAAAAGGTATGTGCCGAGTCGCTTCTTATGTATTCCTAAGAGTAATGTACCGGTTTCCTTCCGTAAATACTGATAATGCAGTCACAACTTTAGGTTTTAAAATGGACTATGTTACACTTCTATTGCACAAGACATTAAATTACAGGAAAACAATTTCTAGTCAAGATTGCAAGCGATGCATTGAAAAACAATACTAGAGTACAAGTTAAAAATGACAGTCATGTGTGTGTGTGTGTGTGTGTGTGTGTGTGTGTGTGTGTACGTACTTACCATTGGTATACATGTATCTTGAACTTTATATCGAATGGTCAGTGGCGCCTGGTCCATGTGTCAGTTGCAACGAAATTGACATCTGAAATGGAGAAGATGAGAAGAATCTTGTAGCCCAAATGTATTATTTATACGTGTAAAATATGAGTACTCTATTGCGACGTTGGCTTCGTAAACGGAACTATGTAACTACGCCACGTCAGGCCAGTCCGTCAATCTGTACAGGCACATTTCGTCAATATAACTGCGCCACATTTTCCACACGGGCAACATAAAAGGTATGTGCCGAGTCGCTTCTTATGTATTCCTAAGAGTAATGTACCGGTTTCCTTCCGTAAATACTGATAATGCAGTCACAACTTTAGGTTTTAAAATGGACTATGTTACACTTGTATTGCACAAGACATTAAATTACAGGAAAACAATTTCTAGTCAAGATTGCAAGCGATGCATTGAAAAACAATACTAGAGTACAAGTTAAAAATGACAGTCATGTGTGTGTGTGTGTGTGTGTGTGTGTGTGTGTGTGTACGTACTTACCATTGGTATACATGTATCTTGAACTTTATATCGAATGGTCAGTGGCGCCTGGTCCATGTGTCAGTTGCAACGAAATTGACATCTGAAATGGAGAAGATGAGAAGAATCTTGTAGCCCAAATGTATTATTTTTCCGTGTAAAATATGAGTACTCTATTGCGACGTTGGATTC
This sequence comes from Unio pictorum, assembly GCA_030141615.1. Taxonomy (NCBI): domain Eukaryota; kingdom Metazoa; phylum Mollusca; class Bivalvia; order Unionida; family Unionidae; genus Unio; species Unio pictorum. The sequence goes on from JARLTB010000189.1 coordinate 1,879,587, forward strand.
GTAAACGGAACTATGTAACTACGCCACGTCAGGCCAGTCCGTCAATCTGTACAGGCACATTTCGTCAATATAACTGCGCCACATTTTCCACACGGGCAACATAAAAGGTATGTGCCGAGTCGCTTCTTATGTATTCCTAAGAGTAATGTACCGGTTTCCTTCCGTAAATACTGATAATGCAGTCACAACTTTAGGTTTTAAAATGGACTATGTTACACTTGTATTGCACAAGACATTAAATTACAGGAAAACAATTTCTAGTCAAGATTGCAAGCGATGCATTGAAAAACAATACTAGAGTACAAGTTAAAAATGACAGTCATGTGTGTGTGTGTGTGTGTGTGTGTGTGTGTACGTACTTACCATTGGTATACATGTATGTTGAACTTTATATCGAATGGTCAGTGGCGCCTGGTCCATGTGTCAGTTGCAACGAAATTGACATCTGAAATGGAGAAGATGAGAAGAATCTTGTAGCCCAAATGTATTATTTTTACGTGTAAAATATGAGTACTCTATTGCGACGTTGGCTTCGTAAACGGAACTATGTAACTACGCCACGTCAGGCCAGTCCGTCAATCTGTACAGGCACATTTCGTCAATATAACTGCGCCACATTTTCCACACGGGCAACATAAAAGGTATGTGCCGAGTCGCTTCTTATGTATTCCTAAGAGTAATGTACCGGTTTCCTTCCGTAAATACTGATAATGCAGTCACAACTTTAGGTTTTAAAATGGACTATGTTACACTTGTATTGCACAAGACATTAAATTACAGGAAAACAATTTCTAGTCAAGATTGCAAGCGATGCATTGAAAAACAATACTAGAGTACAAGTTAAAAATGACAGTCATGTGTGTGTGTGTGTGTACGTACTTACCATTGGTATACATGTATCTTGAACTTTATATCGAATGGTCAGTGGCGCCTGGTCCATGTGTCAGTTGCAACGAAATTGACATCTGAAATGGAGAAGATGAGAAGAATCTTGTAGCCCAAATGTATTATTTTTACGTGTAAAATATGAGTACTCTATTGCGACGTTGGCTTCGTAAACGGAACTATGTAACTACGCCACGTCAGGCCAGTCCGTCAATCTGTACAGGCACATTTCGTCAATATAACTGCGCCACATTTTCCACACGGGCAACATAAAAGGTATGTGCCGAGTCGCTTCTTATGTATTCCTAAGAGTAATGTACCGGTTTCCTTCCGTAAATACTGATAATGCAGTCACAACTTTAGGTTTTAAAATGGACTATGTTACACTTGTATTGCACAAGACATTAAATTACAGGAAAACAATTTCTAGTCAAGATTGCAAGCGATGCATTGAAAAACAATACTAGAGTACAAGTTAAAAATGACAGTCATGTGTGTGTGTGTGTGTGTGTGTGTGTGTGTGTACGTACTTACCATTGGTATACATGTATCTTGAACTTTATATCGAATGGTCAGTGGCGCCTGGTCCATGTGTCAGTTGCAACGAAATTGACATCTGAAATGGAGAAGATGAGAAGAATCTTGTAGCCCAAATGTATTATTTTTACGTGTAAAATATGAGTACTCTATTGCGACGTTGGCTTCGTAAACGGAACTATGTAACTACGCCACGTCAGGCCAGTCCGTCAATCTGTACAGGCACATTTCGTCAATATAACTGCGCCACATTTTCCACACGGGCAACATAAAAGGTATGTGCCGAGTCGCTTCTTATGTATTCCTAAGAGTAATGTACCGGTTTCCTTCCGTAAATACTGATAATGCAGTCACAACTTTAGGTTTTAAAATGGACTATGTTACACTTGTATTGCACAAGACATTAAATTACAGGAAAACAATTTCTAGTCAAGATTGCAAGCGATGCATTGAAAAACAATACTAGAGTACAAGTTAAAAATGACAGTCATGTGTGTGTGTGTGTGTGTGTACGTACTTACCATTGGTATACATGTATCTTGAACTTTATATCGAATGGTCAGTGGCGCCTGGTCCATGTGTCAGTTGCAACGAAATTGACATCTGAAATGGAGAAGATGAGAAGAATCTTGTAGCCCAAATGTATTATTTTTACGTGTAAAATATGAGTACTCTATTGCGACGTTGGCTTCGTAAACGGAACTATGTAACTACGCCACGTCAGGCCAGTCCGTCAATCTGTACAGGCACATTTCGTCAATATAACTGCGCCACATTTTCCACACGGGCAACATAAAAGGTATGTGCCGAGTCGCTTCTTATGTATTCCTAAGAGTAATGTACCGGTTTCCTTCCGTAAATACTGATAATGCAGTCACAACTTTAGGTTTTAAAATGGACTATGTTACACTTGTATTGCACAAGACATTAAATTACAGGAAAACAATTTCTAGTCAAGATTGCAAGCGATGCATTGAAAAACAATACTAGAGTACAAGTTAAAAATGACAGTCATGTGTGTGTGTGTGTGTGTGTGTGTGTACGTACTTACCATTGGTATACATGTATCTTGAACTTTATATCGAATGGTCAGTGGCGCCTGGTCCATGTGTCAGTTGCAACGAAATTGACATCTGAAATGGAGAAGATGAGAAGAATCTTGTAGCCCAAATGTATTATTTTTACGTGTAAAATATGAGTACTCTATTGCGACGTTGGCTTCGTAAACGGAACTATGTAACTACGCCACGTCAGGCCAGTCCGTCAATCTGTACAGGCACATTTCGTCAATATAACTGCGCCACATTTTCCACACGGGCAACATGAAAGGTATGTGCCGAGTCGCTTCTTATGTATTCCTAAGAGTAATGTACCGGTTTCCTTCCGTAAATACTGATAATGCAGTCACAACTTTAGGTTTTAAAATGGACTATGTTACACTTGTATTGCACAAGACATTAAATTACAGGAAAACAATTTCTAGTCAAGATTGCAAGCGATGCATTGAAAAACAATACTAGAGTACAAGTTAAAAATGACAGTCATGTGTGTGTGTGTGTGTGTGTGTGTGTGTGTGTGTACGTACTTACCATTGGTATACATGTATCTTGAACTTTATATCGAATGGTCAGTGGCGCCTGGTCCATGTGTCAGTTGCAACGAAATTGACATCTGAAATGGAGAAGATGAGAAGAATCTTGTAGCCCAAATGTATTATATTTACGTGTAAAATATGAGTACTCTATTGCGACGTTGGCTTCGTAAACGGAACTATGTAACTACGCCACGTCAGGCCAGTCCGTCAATCTGTACAGGCACATTTCGTCAATATAACTGCGCCACATTTTCCACACGGGCAACATAAAAGGTATGTGCCGAGTCGCTTCTTATGTATTCCTAAGAGTAATGTACCGGTTTCCTTCCGTAAATACTGATAATGCAGTCACAACTTTAGGTTTTAAAATGGACTATGTTACACTTGTATTGCACAAGACATTAAATTACAGGAAAACAATTTCTAGTCAAGATTGCAAGCGATGCATTGAAAAACAATACTAGAGTACAAGTTAAAAATGACAGTCATGTGTGTGTGTGTGTGTGTGTGTGTGTGTGTGTACGTACTTACCATTGGTATACATGTATCTTGAACTTTATATCGAATGGTCAGTGGCGCCTGGTCCATGTGTCAGTTGCAACGAAATTGACATCTGAAATGGAGAAGATGAGAAGAATCTTGTAGCCCAAATGTATTATTTTTACGTGTAAAATATGAGTACTCTATTGCGACGTTGGCTTCGTAAACGGAACTATGTAACTACGCCACGTCAGGCCAGTCCGTCAATCTGTACAGGCACATTTCGTCAATATAACTGCGCCACATTTTCCACACGGGCAACATAAAAGGTATGTGCCGAGTCGCTTCTTATGTATTCCTTAGAGTAATGTACCGGTTTCCTTCCGTAAATACTGATAATGCAGTCACAACTTTAGGTTTTAAAATGGACTATGTTACACTTGTATTGCACAAGACATTAAATTACAGGAAAACAATTTCTAGTCAAGATTGCAAGCGATGCATTGAAAAACAATACTAGAGTACAAGTTAAAAATGACAGTCATGTGTGTGTGTGTGTGTGTGTGTGTGTGTACGTACTTACCATTGGTATACATGTATCTTGAACTTTATATCGAATGGTCAGTGGCGCCTGGTCCATGTGTCAGTTGCAACGAAATTGACATCTGAAATGGAGAAGATGAGAAGAATCTTGTAGCCCAAATGTATTATTTTTACGTGTAAAATATGAGTACTCTATTGCGACGTTGGCTTCGTAAACGGAACTATGTAACTACGCCACGTCAGGCCAGTCCGTCAATCTGTACAGGCACATTTCGTCAATATAACTGCGCCACATTTTCCACACGGGCAACATAAAAGGTATGTGCCGAGTCGCTTCTTATGTATTCCTAAGAGTAATGTACCGGTTTCCTTCCGTAAATACTGATAATGCAGTCACAACTTTAGGTTTTAAAATGGACTATGTTACACTTGTATTGCACAAGACATTAAATTACAGGAAAACAATTTCTAGTCAAGATTGCAAGCGATGCATTGAAAAACAATACTAGAGTACAAGTTAAAAATGACAGTCATGTGTGTGTGTGTGTGTGTGTGTGTGTGTGTGTGTGTGTGTGTACGTACTTACCATTGGTATACATGTATCTTGAACTTTATATCGAATGGTCAGTGGCGCCTGGTCCATGTGTCAGTTGCAACGAAATTGACATCTGAAATGGAGAAGATGAGAAGAATCTTGTAGCCCAAATGTATTATTTTTACGTGTAAAATATGAGTACTCTATTGCGACGTTGGCTTCGTAAACGGAACAATGTAACTACGCCACGTCAGGCCAGTCCGTCAATCTGTACAGGCACATTTCGTCAATATAACTGCGCCACATTTTCCACACGGGCAACATAAAAGGTATGTGCCGAGTCGCTTCTTATGTATTCCTAAGAGTAATGTACCGGTTTCCTTCCGTAAATACTGATAATGCAGTCACAACTTTAGGTTTTAAAATGGACTATGTTACACTTGTATTGCACAAGACATTAAATTACAGGAAAACAATTTCTAGTCAAGATTGCAAGCGATGCATTGAAAAACAATACTAGAGTACAAGTTAAAAATGACAGTCATGTGTGTGTGTGTGTGTGTGTGTGTGTGTGTGTACGTACTTACCATTGGTATACATGTATCTTGAACTTTATATCGAATGGTCAGTGGCGCCTGGTCCATGTGTCAGTTGCAACGAAATTGACATCTGAAATGGAGAAGATGAGAAGAATCTTGTAGCCCAAATGTATTATTTTTACGTGTAAAATATGAGTACTCTATTGCGACGTTGGCTTCGTAAACGGAACTATGTAACTACGCCACGTCAGGCCAGTCCGTCAATCTGTACAGGCACATTTCGTCAATATAACTGCGCCACATTTTCCACACGGGCAACATAAAAGGTATGTGCCGAGTCGCTTCTTATGTATTCCTAAGAGTAATGTACCGGTTTCCTTCCGTAAATACTGATAATGCAGTCACAACTTTAGGTTTTAAAATGGACTATGTTACACTTGTATTGCACAAGACATTAAATTACAGGAAAACAATTTCTAGTCAAGATTGCAAGCGATGCATTGAAAAACAATACTAGAGTACAAGTTAAAAATGACAGTCATGTGTGTGTGTGTGTGTGTGTGTGTGTGTGTGTGTGTACGTACTTACCATTGGTATACATGTATCTTGAACTTTATATCGAATGGTCAGTGGCGCCTGGTCCATGTGTCAGTTGCAACGAAATTGACATCTGAAATGGAGAAGATGAGAAGAATCTTGTAGCCCAAATGTATTATTTTTACGTGTAAAATATGAGTACTCTATTGCGACGTTGGCTTCGTAAACGGAACTATGTAACTACGCCACGTCAGGCCAGTCCGTCAATCTGTACAGGCACATTTCGTCAATATAACTGCGCCACATTTTCCACACGGGCAACATAAAAGGTATGTGCCGAGTCGCTTCTTATGTATTCCTAAGAGTAATGTACCGGTTTCCTTCCGTAAATACTGATAATGCAGTCACAACTTTAGGTTTTAAAATGGACTATGTTACACTTGTATTGCACAAGACATTAAATTACAGGAAAACAATTTCTAGTCAAGATTGCAAGCGATGCATTGAAAAACAATACTAGAGTACAAGTTAAAAATGACAGTCATGTGTGTGTGTGTGTGTGTGTGTGTGTGTACGTACTTACCATTGGTATACATGTATCTTGAACTTTATATCGAATGGTCAGTGGCGCCTGGTCCATGTGTCAGTTGCAACGAAATTGACATCTGAAATGGAGAAGATGAGAAGAATCTTGTAGCCCAAATGTATTATTTTTACGTGTAAAATATGAGTACTCTATTGCGACGTTGGCTTCGTAAACGGAACTATGTAACTACGCCACGTCAGGCCAGTCCGTCAATCTGTACAGGCACATTTCGTCAATATAACTGCGCCACATTTTGGTTCATAGTATTTTCAATAACCCAATAGGACCCATGACATTAGTAGAAATATTCTTGCTACTTTCCATGTTACAAGTGGAATCAAACTTTCAATAGCGTCAAGCCTTTGCAATGCACATGACATGTCTAAAATATTATTATTCCTATTTGTTATATAGATGTCAGGTCAATGAAATACAGGTACGATACGATATTTGGTACAATCAACTTGTCACAAATATATTACGAAAAAGACGAGATCATGAAAGTAATTTGAACGCATTAGTAACGCAAAGACGTCACTCACAGTAATATGCAGGTTTGAAAATGACTAACTATATTCATGTCTTGGTTATGTTTTCAAACAATACTAGTTTTTAATCAATACGTTTAAAACGTTCAGATGGTGACATGTAAATGCAAACTTTCATGTCATATACCCATCATAAAGATTAGTGGTATAACAGTATGGATATAGAAAGGGTCAACAGAGTCGTATAGTCCGGTCTTTATGTACTAAATTTGTGATACTTGGCTTCCAATCAGTGACTTTTGAACATCAAATTGACTACTAGTTAATTTATTTTCCCAGACAGGCAAACTGACTTCAAGATAATTAGTTTATCCCTTTAAATCCATTACTGACTCCTAGTGAATTAGTTTACTGCCTAAAAGCATACTGACTGCTAGTAATTTAGTTTAGCCCTTCAAACGCAAATTGATTTCTATCTGAACAATCCAAGAATACATTGTATAATGGAAGCAGTATTTATATCATTTGTTTCAATTATTAAGTATATCTACCACAATATTGCATATAACAAGATCATTGCCTTCACAAATTAGTAAATTGTATCAGACAACTATTATTTTGTATCATGTCGATTTATGGTTATTTTTCCTAATCCTTAAATGTATTCAAAAGCTGGTTGGTAACAAAGCTTATTTTTTTGATTTAGGATGTCGTGATTTCCTCATGAAGCCAACCTAACAGACTTATTGCATCATATTTTGTCACAGGTAGATAACACTTATTAAAAATAATAGCATTATGATCCTTGAAACTTTGTCATACTTGTACCTAATTTATTAACCCGAACATAATTCTGTCTTACTCCTTTAATAACATTTCCCTTGTTTCAACATCTTAAAAATGGTATTTTTCTTGACAAGAAAGTATTAAGTTGGTCCCTTAATTTTATGCATCTTGAGAGTGTAGACTTCACTCTACATTCTAAAAGCTACAGGAGTGATATTAATCAGAATGGCATATGGGATTAAACTGTCTGAAGTAGCACTATCCAGAGATAACGTTGACTCTTCTAATGATGAAACAAACAAGATGGAGTGGAAATTTCCCCAGAAAACAGCACTGCTTATTGTAAGAAATGAACTCGTTTTGAGTATTCAAAAGCGTCTCTTGGGTGCTATTATGTAGTTTTTGCATTGTTAGTCTGCATTCCAGTTATGTTCCTTTCGAACTTACTGGGAATCTGGCGCCTATGAAAACCTATGTCGCTAGAAATGTTGAGTTCAAAGGGCGCCTGAAGAGTGGTAGTAAATACTCCGAATGTATCAACTTATATATCATGCATCAAAATATAATTAAAAAGTTCCCTCGGATATAATGTACTGTGAAAATGTGGCAATTCACACTATTTTGCCATGGATAAATGTTAAATGATTGAACGGATTCTGTTACATATAGTTGACAAAAAATCAAGACCCCGACGAAGCTCAAGCAGTTTCGTGTCGGATGAGTTTGATGCCAAGAGAAATAGCTGATCTAGGTAAAGATAAACAACAAGATGAATGATCCAGACATTACAGATGTATTTATCCAGTCGCAATTTCATCAGATGAGCACTTGAATTGCATTGTCCACGTTTGCAACGAGCAAGTGAACTGTATTATTAAAGAGATAAAACTGACCGAAATATTTTAAGGAAACGAGCTTGGAAACGTTTTTGTTTTTATTGAACATAAGTTGTCACTGGCTAACAATTTCCCCTACAACATTACAATACTTGGTGTATGGGCATTACCTCAAATTACTTTGCAGCCTCATCTTTACATATGTTATTTAAACATCATGCCACTCATGCACAGAGGCATATATATTCACAAATATTGTACACAATAGGCATATATATTCACAAATATTGTACACAATAGGCATATATATTCACAAATATTGTACACAATAGGCATATATATTCACAAATATTGTACACAATAGGCATATATATTCACAAATATTGTACACAATAGGCATATATATTCACAAATATTGTACACAATAGGCATATATATTCACAAATATTGTACACAATAGGCATATATATTCACAAATATTGTACACAATAGGCATATATATTCACAAATATTGTACACAATAGGCATATATATTCACAAATATTGTACACAATAGGCATATATATTCACAAATATTGTACACAATAGGCATATATATTCACAAATATTGTACACAATAGGCATATATATTCACAAATATTGTACACAATAGGCATATATATTCACAAATATTGTACACAATAGGCATATATATTCACAAATATTGTACACAATAGGCATATATATTCACAAATATTGTACACAATAGGCATATATATTCACAAATATTGTACACAATAGGCATATATATTCACAAATATTGTACACAAAGACATAATCGCATACAAACCCAAAAGAGTTATTAAACGGATTTTCTGATTCTTGTTTTAATGTTATATTATTTTCTTTGCTTAAATATTAAAGTCATGAAAAAGTAAAACAGACATAAATGTATGAGAATGTGTCTGCCTTTGCAATCACGACTGTTTCATGTCTCTGTGAATAAGGAAGTCAACAGTATTATTATAGTCAGGAAAGCAACACTATTGTGACATGCTATGATCAATCCTTTGATGAACAAATGGTTAGAACACCAGTACAATGTTCACTATGGCATAAAAGCTAGCGTTTTATCAGAAGTATTATATTCAATAACAATGTTCATATTTCTTCATTTTTGACAAACTTCTACATGAATCCAAAACCTATCTGATACGCCCCTATTCAACCCCAAACCCCATGTTTCTTCTTTTGTTTTATTAGTGTGGTAGTGCGGATTTTTAATTCTCTCTATTATTACAAAGGAACGAGAAATGCGAATTTTGACCTTTTAGTAAATAGAAATGACATGGTGAATATTCTGACAAAATAATAAAAAGTTACCATACCCAAATTAAACAAAACGTTACCGCGTGTCTTTGTGGGGATCATCGATAATGTATTATTATTCCAAATGCATTATATTGTATTTAAAATTATTTCTGGCATTACAGAAACTCTTTTACGGTGAAGTCAGCTATAATCATTTCTAGCTTATTTAAAGGTTATACTGACTGGAAGTTGTGCAAATATAAAGACGGTATGTCAGGTACTTATTAACTCTATGAAAACTACAGCAGTATTCCTGTACATTTGATAGTTAGGATGTTGGTATATATTCTACAAAAGCAATTTATCGTTGAACGATTTGTTACCTCTCCAAGTCTTGTTGAGTTTCAACTGATTGCACAAATAATAAAAAACGTATTCTTATGGAAGACAGCAAAACTGTCGGGGTGTATACAGTAAATATGATGCAAGCCCATGTATGTTGTAACGGCATAAGCTGTTATAATATGACAAAATCAAAAAGAATATACGTGGCAAATTAACAAGTTCGTAATGGACTATATCGTTGCACCAGAGATTCTTCTCAGCAGAGATCTTGTCCGTTTTGATGAATAGATTTTTTCTAAACTACATCATCGTATTCGAGGTTTCACAAAGAACTACATAAAGTTTTTATCATGATGTTCTTTTGTTAGTCAAAAGCAAAACATTTATTTGTATGACAATATTGAAGGGAATCAATATCCAGTCTTTGTCAAGTTTCTATGGCAAGCTACATTTTATGTATGTATGTATGTATGTATGTATGTATGTATGTATGTATGTATGTATGTATGTATGTATGTATGTAGGTAGGTAGGTAGGTAGGTAGGTAGGTAGGTAGGTAGGTAAACAAAAGCTTGTTTTTATTTGTAGCAAATGGAAACTGATTTCAATATTTTCAAAAATATATAACATGTTTCATTGATAATTCTCATACCGCAAACATAATAATGAATACAATTAAAGTGCTTAGTCATTTAGATCTTAAACAATCAATTAAGACGATTTGTTGTAAAAAAATTATAAGAACAGGGGTTGTATGTTGCTGCTAGAATCAGTCAGTATGACATTCCATCACCTAATATTTACAACTGCTAAATTATATTCTCTACCAGAGAGGTTTAAATATATTTTTAAACTCGAATTCCACGTCTCACGTTTTTTGTAAATTATTACAATCACTACACTACACGTTTTTCGGCCAAATTGTTATCAAGAGATATAGTGTAAGACGTTCAAAAGACGTAGTAGAATTCCAATGATATACGGCTACGTTAAAATTTAACCGTTAAACTAAATTTCACGGTTAAGGGGAGTTTAAAATTTATTTGGGGTTGGTTTGTGGTAATTTCAAAACCTTAAAACATTTTGTGATGTTCGAGAAATTATGGCCTATTTGAAGAAAAGAATTCGATTTTTTTCCCGTTTAAAGTATCATTCGTGCTCTCTATTTAATGCCAGTTTCACTGGGCTATAAAAACGGTCCAACTTCCCTCTATATCAATTTCTCAGTTTTCCACGTGAAAATACAATAGTTTATATACTGCGTGTTTCATTTAACTCTTACTAACATGCATTTTTTTAGATTACAAATGACGTTTATGGTAGAAACAAAAGAGTAGTGAATGTTAAGTTTCACGTGAAAACGCAAGTTATCCACCATTAATGCTCTTTACATCACACCCGGGTTTCCCTCTTTGACAATACATCATCATGTTTTATTATGTCTTAAATTGCCATGGCAATAATGATACCATGATATTTCTACAGCGTGACACTTTACATCTTGGTCGTAAATTTTCCTGCCGATATTTATTGTTTTAACACAAGGATATTTCTTTTGCGTGTCAGAGATACTAATTGTATTGCCCTACAACGTATTTTCATCGTGCATGCTTGCTCGTCATTGGTGAAGAAGTAGTACTGAAGGACAAATAAGCATACGCCTATAATATTATCAGCATTATGACAATTAAAATTTACAACTAAATTACATCAATGAGCAGAGTAACAGCATTCAATCGATAATTGATTTTTTAAACTTAAAATTCATAAGATATACTATAGTGATAATTGGGCAAACGTGTTTAAGCTTTCTCATTTTTTAAATAGACGGATAAAAAGATACTCAAAAATACTTGCAAAAATTGAAAATTCTATATATTAATTTATTACATAGCTGGTACATGTTTCATTCAATGAGTGTGTTTGTGTTTTATCTCAATAAATATCAGCACGTTAACATACCACTTCTATGAATTTGACTGGCACAAATACAGCTATGAAACATAATCTGCGAATTGTTTATTCTAAATACACATATGAAAACCTTGCAAAGTATTATTTATGAATGGGTATTACTATTCTGTTTAAATTGTACTTGCCCCAACTCCGGAAAATATTCGCTGGCATTAGAATCCAATAGGTTGCATGATTTCTGCACTGAAATACAATTAGGCAGTTAATTATATGAGAAAACATCGCGGTCGAATTTTCAGAAATATTCCGATACCATGAGGGTTTATAGTTACCTATAGACCAACAGCTGCAAAACCTTTTGCTATTGGCAAAAATGTTTCTGGGAAGAGGGCTTATTTTTTCATTATAATTTGTGTCACTCCCCACTTGGCTTCTTGTTAGTAATTACAGACGAGGTACTACCCAACCCCCGCGTATGAATGCCTTTAAACAACGAACATTGAATTACGACTAAATTTGAAAACACCTTTGTACATCCGTTGAAAGCACCTTTGTACATCGGTAACTCTTCCTGTTTATAAACATGGTTGCCCAGATGCTTATAATTATTTCTTTAGAATATTATAGAGAAGATACAACTATGTTTTCCTTTTAATCTATTCATAAACGCTATATTTGCCATTACATGTATGTATGTAATATAAGCATACATGTTTATTCTAGAAAAAGTTCTAAAATTCTACATCCCCCCAACCTAAAAAAAATCGACTTAACTGAATAAATCTAGCTAGTGACGTGACTATTAAGATTACAAACAGTAATTATGACATATAGATGGGCAGAAAAAAGAAGATTGAAAGTTTACCTTAAGGACATATCATAAAGAAATAGGGATAACAAGGTTGTCAAGCAGCAAATAAGATAGAAGCTCTTCCAATGTAAATCTAACATTGTCTGCTTAACTTGTCTTATTGATTTATTATCACAGAGCAAGAATCGATGGCGCCACACCGCGGCATGCAATTGCTTTAAAAGTTCAAACATTCTCTTGATTGAGTAAGAACATGTTTCGAAATTATATTGTTACAAGCACAGGGATATTCACTTGACCGAGCGGTGTCAAAACCCTGGCGCGGGTCACGCTGGAAGTCATATGTTTTCCCCAAATTTCCAAAGACTTCCATACAACTTGAGTTGTAAAATGGAAAGAAAGACGTGTCTGCTATAATTATTAATCTTTGCTGTAATCAATGGGCGACCCAGAGGAGACAACTTGCCCAAACGTCCATTAACTGCACCTTTACATGGTTTTTCTTCATTATCATCCGTTTTCCGTACCGATAGCTTGTCATGCCATAGAAATTACACCAGTATTCCCTTACTAACTGGGAAATATTTAACTGCGCGACCCTAGGCCAGTCAATCCACAGAATTTCCGGCGTATTACGCTCATATACATACGCCCATTTTCCACTATGGCCACATAAACGGCACCTACCAAGTTCCAACTTATTGATTCCATTCTATAATTTACTGATTTCCAACCATAAATGCTGCCTTTTCAATCACAATACTTGTATACACCGCTGAATTTTAATATGGACTATGTTACTGAAAGGGACAGTCATTCGGCTTGTGCCTAAAATCACTACTAACGAACCCAGCATGGTTCAAATTCACTAACACTCCTCTCTGTGATGTTTCCTCCTACTAACTGGCTAACTATTTCGGGCTAGCAACTCCAAATTTATTACAATATTATCATAACTTGAATTAATAAGTATTCATTATTGCAGGAGCATATATTTATGAGGAAGGGGAATATTATTTGAAAATTTTGTTTAGCGGCATCTCCCACTGCTCAGGATAAGATGAAATGTATTTTATGACGTCATATCAGAGATTTCCCTTACTATAAGTTTTATTAGAACTGTTTGAAGAAGAGTAATATTTTACTGCGTTGATGGGCATTTTCAATATATATGTCAGCTTTGTTTAATCAAATTTCAACAGTTATTTGATTTAAAGAGCATGTTAATGATTGTCAATGGAAAGTATATGATGATTGTGGGACGCAAATCTTTTATATTGTTACCAGCTGTATGATTATCAATAAGGCTATTTTAATTTTTGTATAAGATTATTAAAAATATAATAATTTGCGTTTGTATTGGCAATCTTTAATTCAAAATAGATGCATTGATTTTGAAGAATGGAAAGAGTGATCCAATTTTGAATCGAACGAATTATAAATTTCCAGATGAACTTACTCCATGTGTATTCAAATATATCGACTGTGATAACAATACATTTCCAGATGAACTTACTCCTTGTGTATTGAAAAAATGATTTATAATTGTCCTTGAGGTCCATATAATGATTATTTTAAATATATGTATCAATCATCGGAACGTTGCGTCTTTTCTGCGAACAGAACGACACTCCAAGATGAATCCTTACAACTTCAGAAAATGTGTCGTTGTGCTCCATATTTTGTATCTTCTTTAAAAAAGTTAGTAACGCCAACATTTACCAAATCTCCAGTGGCTTTATTAAGAAATCAAATTAATATTCTGGTTGCAAAAGAACACATTTTAGCGTAACAATTGGACATTAAATTTAATATGTAACATCAAAGCTTGCATAAAAAGACCAGATGAGTGTTCTTTTAAAAATTTCCATTACATGTTGATATAAGACTAGATAACTACAGTGCTGTTCAGAATGCACGTTCACGCTGTATACCTCATTTATTGTTGACATCATTACCATCAAATAATAGATAATTGACAGATCAATATGTTTATCACACATTAAATCCACAGTAAAGTACTGATACGCATTCATAAATTATTGGAGAAATCTTAACCATAAAAATAAAACTGTTATCAATGAGAAACGGTCTTATTTTCTTGAGGTTTTCACGTATATCACAAGTTGTAAACAAAATCATACCCAACAGGTAAGAAGGATGTAGTTATAGACGCTATTTGAGATTAGAACCAATCTAACATAAATGACAATGCAAGAAAGACAATAGTATAAGAAGTAGATATGAAATATTTAACGTTAAAAATGCAACAGTCTGAAAGAAGAAGGAATATGAAAAAAATGTGCATCGGAAGTTATGTGATATGTATTTCAGAATTACAGGTGCGAAAGAGAGCATCTTTTATAGCATGTTTCCATAGAATCAAAAACTGGTAACATTGTATTCCAAATATTCAAAAGATTAGTGGTAAGTGAATAAAGTAAGGACTGACATCAAAACATTACGGTAACATCTTAGCAATGCATAGCAAACCAAAACTGGAATTGGACTGTGCTAGTAGTGAATTGGGCATCCTCGTGTTATAGTTGTAGTTGTGTTATGTAAAAAAAACACAATTTGTTGTTGTGCCAAGAGAGAGAGAGAGAGAGAGAGAGAGAGAAGAAGAAGAGAGAAGGGCTCTCTTAAAAGCGTGCCGTCACGATGTTAAAACAGCTACACTACATCTGAAATGAAGAGTCAAACATTCATTTTCCGCTGACATGGAGAACTTTATTTAAATAATCAATACACACACATATATATATATATATATATATATATATATATATATATATATATATATATATATATATATTACTACATTCTATTAACACATCTAAAAGCTTTATAATAAAAATTCATGAAATACATATTACATTTTCCTATTAAGCTTCCCAACTTCATTTATTCGTATAACTTCTGCACCTTAGAATATTATACAATAGTTAATTCTCAATCAATTTCAAGATAGCCGAAGTATGAAATATAATAACTGTAATTAATGCAACAATTAATTTAAAGAATACATTTTACTTATTTTAAAGTAGAATATTGATTTAGAATATATTGCTAGATATTACTCTTCTTACTTAAGGAATACTTTATTTCAATCATTAAATCAAAACATGAAGTTGGTAGCGAATTCAACCTTTACCATAAACTTACATAAATATAATTAAATATGAACATAAAACATTCTATTACAATATATTATAAATAAAAGAATTCATTAGTAATGTTGCAAACAAAAGAATTTTACCCTTAAAATCTCAAGCATTAAAAATACCTATTTCTGAAAGAGGTTATGACATATACAGTGTTTTTACCTGAAATGAAGAGTCAAACATTCATTTTCTGCTGACATGGAGAACTAATCTGACCTGATCGCGCATCTGTATTTATAGTGTCAGGGTCAGAGGTCATACCCTCCATGCA
Source organism: Unio pictorum (assembly GCA_030141615.1). Classification (NCBI taxonomy): domain Eukaryota; kingdom Metazoa; phylum Mollusca; class Bivalvia; order Unionida; family Unionidae; genus Unio; species Unio pictorum. The sequence goes on from JARLTB010000189.1 coordinate 1,895,728, forward strand.
TCAGTCAGAAAAGATGTTGACTTACTTTCAGGTATAACCAGTTTCGACCGGCAAAAACCAATTTATCTTACGTCATAAGACCTACTCTATAGTTTATTTATATTCGTTTCGCGTCGTCACACCAAATATGGTTAGCCGTTAGTTGGAAGCCATCTTGTTTCTGTATCGTCAGGAGAAATCTTACTTCACCTTCATTAACCGAATTGAACCTATGCCAATTCTAGGTCAGAGACATATTTTTACCTAGAACTGTAGCTAAGTCAGCAAACGCATGTATTATGGTATACAATCTTACAAAACACTGTACATTAGTTATTTTTACTGATGTTAGGGAGTATAGTTATACACATTGTCTTTTTTCCACTTGCTCAGCAACCCTTTCTATTCTGTATAGTTGTACTTCAAAAACAAGTGAAATTACCTTTAATATATTTTAGAAACTACTTACATATAAATAAATAAAACATTACTTTAATACAATTCAAAGAAAATATCAATCTTTATTAATTTCACTAAAAATTTAATCCTAACAGTTGTAGTAGGGTTTAACGCCATTTTTCAACACAAGAAAGGCTATACATGACGGCCAGTATTAATGGTGGAGGAAGAATCCAAGGAGAACCTCAGAAAGAACCACAGACCCACGAGAAGCTACTGGCAAACTTTCTCACATATCAACCTTGGCCGAATCCGAGACTCGAACCTACGCAGGTGAGATGGCAGTAATCCGTAACGGTAAGCGCTTTAGACCACTCGGCCACTCGGGGCACACTTCCTCTTGTTATGGAGTGACGCTGTTCTGATAATAGGTTCTATCGTCTGGTGGGATAATAATTAAAAATATTCATTTATTTGTTTCAACTTTATTTAAACCCCTCCACTAATTAGTTGTAAATATATTATTCTAGAGACTGAGAAACGACCATTAACATTGTGACAAAGTGAATACGCTTAAGTAGATACGGTTATCTTAGCAAAATAACAGATCTGCTAGTCCAATAATATGATGCACAAATGACACTTGTTACGTATATAGGGTCATAAACTAATTAACAGAAATAAGCCAAACTAGTAATTGTTTTAAAATATACAAATACAGTTTAAAGTGATAACTTAAAAGGAACTAACTTTGCTGTTATTAATCCTACGCGTTCAGTCACAATTGCTAAAGTATCGTATTCGCGGTCTGATTATAAAAGTAGTAAACACAATTTTGTTATCACGTTCGGGTATGCTGTTTGGTGGATTTATTCGTCAGTGCGTTTCTGATCGAGTAGAAAGATACCTCATTGATTAGTGCGCGGACAGGTGATTTAGAAGTATGTCACATGGGTTTGATTCAAAGAAGACAATTCATGCTTCGTCACCAGTAGCATTTTCGTTGAAACGTCTCAAGTTACCTTTTTTATATTTGTCATTTTTTTTATTTGGCAAGTAGCTGTTCCTCTCACAGTAGCCACTTAACGCTTCCATAATGTGGATTATATTCCATGGGTTGAAGACCATCTTCAAAACGATAAAAACATCTACATTTGTAGGATATACCAGAGAAACCCATTCGTAAACTTTATTCAAGTTGACCTTGATATCGGCCCGTATTCTGGGAGCGCACAGACTTTACAAAAAAAGTTATGGTCGATAACACAGATACTGCCCTTCCCCAACATGTTTACATCAATATCATATGCCTGTGTTAAGTCACACAAATATATCTCCAGGTGCCGGCTTACTGTATGAGAAGCTTCTAATAATTTTGTAAAACATTTTTTCTGTCGATCGCCATTCAATTTAATAGAAGTTTTAAAGAAACAAATATCTTATGACATATGACATAGTCCCTTCATTATCTATTCTCTTGCGTGTGGTAGATGTAAGTAATCCACTTTGATTTCTTTCATATATTACCCATTATGCTTCCTTTGTCACTTGATGAGACGGCTTTAACTTGTATTCACTGTCTTCGCATCAATTGCGATAGTCTCTTTTTTACTTTGCAAACGCACAGTCACTTTCCTTTCCAGATTCTCCAACATTTATTTTAATTTTTAAAATACACCAACTTTATATATAGGACGAACAACTGGTATCCTTTGCGTTGTTGATTTTCAAACATTCTTTACTTTCTTCCTTCACAAACCTTAACGTTTTATTTATATCGAACAGTTTTTAAAATGTTCTTTCCATCATTGTCACAGATTGTGGCAAAAAATAACTTGGTTTTGCTATAGAACGATTTGATCATTTTTGTTGTATATGAGTACAACGTTATTTACGGTGGATAATTGTTTTTAATAGCTAAACAACTGAACGAGCATGTAGATCGCTGGCGGTGAGAGACACTAAAAGCAAGGTATGGTTGGGTATTTTGCCCTTACTAATACTCGTACTCCTATACATTTAAGGAACGTTTCTTTTCTAACTGACACACTGGTCTTTTGGATCTTGTCAAAGAGGGGACATTCTTCATTTTTATTCTACAGCCATTGGGGGTATGTGTTACATTTGTATTTTAATTGATATGTGAAGCATATTCAGTTTTAATGTCTTATGCCTTGACTACCACACAGATTTGAAACGTTGTGAACTTTCAAATTACAAGTTGTTATTAGAGTTTAATTTATTAACATGTATCTATAGATTTTAATTCCGAAACTATTATTATGCTCAGTTTAGTTTTATGAGTGCTGTCTGTTCCTGTTTGTTCATATGTCTATACGCATGTATGTGTCCATGGTTAATCCATGAGGGGTGGTCGTGGTCAATATGGGCCAACCCAATTCAAGGGAACTGTGTGCGTCTGTACGTATGTGTGTGCGGGTAAATCAGGCTGTTTGTTTTGCCCTCTGTGTGCTTTTATGGATATAGTGTATCAATGAAGGGCGTATGCGACCGATATAACTGTGAGCTAGCCAAAGAATTTGGGAGAACTGTGTGGTTCGTCAGAGGACACACATTCGCAAGGTTTTACAAATATTTCTAAATCATACGGCTGACAAATGACTGAGTCACGTGTTTGTTTAAACTGAGTAGAATACAGTCATTTGATTACATAAGATTATGTGAATCTCACTTTCATCACAGGAGATTATTTGAATCTTGTTTCATCACGTGAGATTTGTGGAATCTCACTTTCATTACATGACATTACTTGGGATATTGTTAATCTTATTTTTATTCCATGAGCATATTGGAATCTAACTTTCATTACATATGATTACATGAGATTATTTCAATCTTATTAATGCTACCATCATACATTGAATATATGAATCACATTTTCTTTTTCTTTTTGTGAATGTCTGTGTAAAGTGATTGAACAAATTATGTCAAACAGAAGATACTCTAACTTGACAAAAAAGAAAACGATGCCCTACAATAAGTAAAATGCTGATCAGACATGAAAATTAAGCCTGCAGATAATGGTTTCGCTATGATATTTATCAAAAGGGAAGACTACATTAGTGAAGCAAATAGTCGACTAAGTGACGCTAGTTTCTATAAAAAATTAGACCATGATCCAACACTGGCATATGCAAAAGCCATTACATATATTATTGCGAGAAATATCAAATCGAGTACATAGAACAACAAACGAAAAGCTGCTTTAGCCCAAAATAAAACAATGGCAGGTGGATTTTATCTTCTACCTAAAATCCATTAACAAGGAAATCAGGGCAGACCTATAATCTCTGACAACGGACATACCTCAGAAAGGATATCAACATATTTGTATCCTTTTATGAGACCACATGTCCACAAATTACCATTATATCTTCAGGAAGCGACATATTCCATCCTAGAAAGCAAAGAAAGCGAACAATTACCGCCAGATACTGCTAGATGCATTGCTTATCTTCTTAGACTTCCAATCTTTGTATACTAACTTACAGCAACTTGAAGGGATAAAGTCGTGTATAGAAGCAATGGAAACAAAAAATATAGACAATCCGCCCACTCACTTCCTAGCCCAACTTCTTGAGCTTGTCCTAAAACTCAATAAGTTTGAATTTAATGAAGAAAACTACCTCCAAATTAATGGAACCGCAGTGGGTTAAACATGCATGCTAATACGTTTATGGAAAAACTGGAAGGTCAACTTTTAGCATCGGTAGAACGTACGCCATACCAGTGGGTACGCTTCATCGATGTTATCGAAATGAAATGGCAACATGGAAGAGAAAGTCTGAATGATTTTGTATCAAAGGCAAACAACTTCCATCCTTCAACAAAATTCACGGCATCATTCTCCAACTCAAACAACGTTTTCCTGGACACAATAACCATACTGGTAGAAAACAAACTTGATATAGACGTCGACTCAAAACCATCCGACAAACATCACTATCTCATCTCAACCAGCTGTCATAAACAAAAAAATGCATTCATAACATCCCCAATAGCCAGGCACTGAGGACACGTAGAATTGGCTCCAACGATCCTAGTAAATCTGGCCCGTGTGGCGATAAAAGTTGCAAACCCTAACAACATATGATAGAAACCAAGACATTGTCTTGCACAGTGACTAGAGAAAAACTGAACTAAATGGTCGAAACAAAGCGTGCAAAACAGAATCTGATTTATCTGATCCCATGTAAGACTTGTAGCCTTCAGCATGTCGAATAAACTGAAAAACTACACAAAAGGATCAACCTTTATAGATCTGATTGGATGTCAAAAAAAAGCTGTAGAGAAGCCCAGCTGCAGAACACTTCTCCTGTGGTCACACTTTCATTTATACAACACATATGGTTGTTACTCAAAATCTCAACTAGAGTTCAGAAACACCAGCAGAGAAAAGAAATCTTGCTGAATACGCCGCCTTAGAACATTGAAACCAAGTGTTTTTAACCAGAAAGACTAGACAAATACAGCTCGGCAAAAAACAAAATATATTTTTGCAGCCAACACATTTTCCTTTAAATACTTCTCTATATTTGCTTATTCAATATTGCTCATTCAATATACTGGCATTTACTATAATTTGTGCTTACATAAATTTATATATATATATATATATATATATATATATATATATATATATATATATATATATATATATATATATATATATATATATAACAAATCTTGTTATAGCTACTCGATTTATAGGTCAAGAACAAATATTTTCCAGCAACTGCATCAAGATGAAATAAATCTGAAGGTTTCATTCCTGTATAAACATTCATGAAAAGTTGTGCAAACATCACTATTTTTCTGCTTTATTTGTTTGACTGGTTTATATTAGTACGTGCCTTCAAAAAAAGACTAAGAGTCGAAAGTACTCAGTATATATATATATATATATATATATATATATATATATATATATATATATATATATATATATATATATATATATATATAATCAGTCTCGTGCACTTTCAGAAAAACATTCGGGTTTTAGTTGTTAAAGCTGTCATTAGAAAGCGAATTTGTAACGTCATAAATGACTGAAACACTGAGAAAATATACTTGTCCACTAACCACCTTTGGGCGAACTGTCGTAGTCGACTCGTAACGTAGTTCTTAATTTTTATCTTCTACTACTTATTTATTCAAGACGTTTGACGTGTGTACATTTATTTTAACGAAATCTGATGGCAAACCTCTTTGAATATTATCATTTACTGTTTCGTTTTGCATTGACAGTTTGGGAAGTATCATACAATCATAACATTACAATCAAATTTACACATCTCTTCTTGGCTTCAGCACTGATTTACATTGATGCAACAGTTAACCAAGTGAATGTTTCAGTGGCGCCGCTTTGGGAAATAAACTAGTTTTACACTTCTTCACATGCCTACAGTGATTGATGATGTGTAATTGTTTAGATTCAAACTAGAATGCTAATGGTCGTGTGAAAATATTACTAATTTATTATGTTGGTGGAACAAATAATCGTCCATCCATATAAAGTGTTCCAACTCAAGTAGATTCATTACTTGTACAATGTTACCGTACCTGACTCTGCAAAAGAGGCATTTTTCCTTTCATTCTAAAATGTTTGTTTGGCCATTGTTTGGTGTTTTACTTCGTAACAATAAGTATTGACCATTGTGTTGTATCATTTCCGTCATATGAAAAGCAATAGCTATTGACATATAGTTATCAAACAATTAATACAGTTACTGAAAGATTTCTAATTCTAATCTTCCTCTAACCACATGTTACTTTCATCACAGATATTTGTCGTCTATATGTGACTTGTCATATGACGATTTGTTTCATTATTCCTTGTGACAACTGGGGACAGCGGCAGTCCTCCACTGTATCGCTCAAGTACACATTCTGCTTCCCTGCCAAAAAAGACGTAGATCCTGTTAATATTTTTGTCTAAGTGGAGACTAAACTGTGGAACTTGCCAGATATGGCATAAGGTCATAACGAATATTGTTCATTATATATATAAATTTGGTGTGCTGAACGTATATGCATTTCCACTGAAAAATTGGAAGCATTTTTTTGATCATGCATCTTGGGAGACAATAATATAATAAATTATTCAGATAGTGACATTTAGTTGATTATCTTTCATTGTATGTGTTAATAATAGTTGGTTCTTTGAGACATTAGCATGCAACATATTAACGAAGCACAAATGCGTCCCAAATGTATTTATCAACACCACAGTCACGTGATATGGTGGAGCATAATAAACGTAATATTTTCAATTTTATTCTGGTTTATAATTCTTGTTTTGGTATGACTTGTAATTTACCATATCTTAGCTGTGAATGGTGTCCAAACGTAATGCAATATTAATAAAGCTAAATCTAAGGAAGAAATATCAGTTTTGTTCTCCTCTCTCCTACATTGAAACGTTATCAAGACTATTGGATGAACTTCTAACAAAAATCTAATGATAACATTCCCTCTTCATTCTTTTCAATTTACCAAAATCATTGAATCTTATTTCAATTAATCGTATCTGTACTACTCTGTACCCTACACTGGATATCAATTCAATACAGAATCAAACACAAAATGTGTTCTTTGTGCTATGTTTCACTGACAGACTCCAGTCTAACATACCAATCCGACCTCACCCATGTGTATACACCAGCAAGATACTTACGATCTTGTTCTGTCAATCGTATACTCACTGTTCCCACTGTCAAAAAGAAGATATATGGACAACGTTCCTTTGCATACCAGGGCCTGGCGATGTGGAACTAATTGCCCATTGCAATTATACACAAAGACAGTGGTCCCTTTAAGAGTGCTCTTAAAACTCACCTTTTTCGACTGCAGGGACAAACTTAGAGACCAAATAATGTTTTGTATATAATATGTTTCAGCATGTTATAATGTTTTCCAATTTAATTGTTTTGTCATTTGTTTCTCTGCAGTGTAGTCATATCATTATAGATGGTATAAAGCGCTTGGAGCTTCTAAAGATTAGGCACTATACAAAGTCCTCATTATTATTATTATTATCTGATATTAATTAAAGTATGTGTCGTGAGCTGATTTCATTAAAAACATGCTCAGACTGGTCAATACAAAACTGGAATATTCTAATGATGTAAAAAAAAACATCTTTAGAAAATGTAGGATGCCACAGGACGAGCTATTGCTGCTTATTACCATATATCGAGCATGTAGTCCTTGCAACGTTAAATGGTGTTACGTCAATACTCACAGAGATATGATTTTTTGATTTTGCAACAAATCGCGACATGGAAGAAATAACAGAGGAGATGACTCTACTTTCATGAGTTAAAAGTTCACAAAATATATGTAATAGTTGCTTTATTTTACTTTGTTTCCACGTGATTAATGCAGAATTTGGTATTTTGTTATTGCTCACTACATACGACTGAAGCAGCCCTATATATAACCATAGAACACGCATTTATTACTTGTTTTGCTTTGTTAAATTAGATTTCTTTGGGTGGGTAGGGGTGAGAGGTGCTTAAAATTCAGCGGGTATGTACATAATCTGAAAATACAGAGTGAGAGCGTGTATGCACATGTATCTGAACATATGTATGTGAGAATATAAATATAAAACCAACTGACAACGAGTTGGCCTTATAGTCTTTCTCAAAGACAACATAATCTAACAGAGACAAAACAATAAACACAAATTAAATTAACAAAACCGATGCCGCTTTTTATCTGCCCTTTTGGATAGCCAAAACCAACCAGACTTACATTTTATCGTCGGAGTTCCAACCAATAAGACACGATCTCCACAATTTTGAAGTAATACATCATCTTATCCACGAAATGCTTTGTTAACCTCCACTGATATTTTCTTGGAAGCTTGCCAATTTCATTCAGTTTATGAGTAATTTAACCTGGGTATGCTTTTGAAGTGTACACCAGATATCGGGATCTTAGTCAGTTTGTGTAGAATGTATACCATCCAATAAACAAAAACAAGTCACATTAAAATATATGTTGGGAGATATCAAGGTTTGGAGGCTACAAAGTTTTCCAAGGACATCGGATTTTATGTCAATCAGTTTCACTATCAACTCCAAAATAGATTCGCATATATCGGAGCGAGTTTGTTCTTATGACATCTGAATGTTCTAAAGTTTCTTGATTTCGTATTTATCTTCATTTCAGGCTGATGTAACATTTTAGACAAATGCTGCAGTATTAGGTTCAGTTTTCTGGTATACATGTAGATTGTTTGGTGTTCCTGGGTTTAGACTTGGAATGCCAACTCCATGACTGATAATGAATAAAGAAAAAGGTAGCTTTTATCATTGTTTTGTGTGTGTGTGTGCTTTTCTTCTCCATTTTCTTCTCTTTACATAAATATATGATCTTATATTCAAACATTTTACCTAAAATCCAAAGTTAGATCTCTCCAAGAGAATATGTTAGCCTGTATAGACTTTGACTTTTATGTGTGAATATCAGCTCTTTCACATTTCTGAAATTAGAAAACCCTAATTCATTTTATCATTAACGCCACTAATAGGTGGTGCGAGAAAGGCCATATGGGGCGCTAATGTACCTTCATGATGATGAGGAAGTTGAATTATAGTGCTGTATCGCCCACTAGGGGCATGTAGCACTGTTGTAAGTTTCCAGCAAAGCTGGATATTTAATTTCTCCTAGGGGATGGGGAGGATAGGTGCCGCTTCCACCAGGATTTATGTACTCAAGGAGTACTATTTAATTTGGTCGTCGTCAGGTCGGGGTTGCTATTAAGTGACCATCGACCAGAATGGAGGAAACTGGGTGAGTGGGAATAGACCCAACACACACTCAGCCCTAACAGCCAACTAGGTGTGTTAATGGTGCACAAGTGGAGGTAGTGGAAATTAGTTTCACATATCTGCCATTTGGAGCTATCCGAGTTGTGGCAAGAAAATAGAGGCACCATTATGTCCATGATGTCGAAAAGCCCGCAACGTCGTGATTCCGTGCTTAATTCAAATACCATGAACAATAAAACCGCAGCAGTGATAATCTCACATCTTGGACGGAAAAGGTATTGTTTAGAGTGAAATTCATTATCCGCTCAGACACGGGAGATTGGATTATTCGCGATAAATTTGAACCCATCTTGAAGGATAAAAAAACTGTCACTGTGAGTCGAGATTCCAAACCAGGAATTTTGACTGGAATTGACAAACCATACTACGAGAGATCTTATCCTGAACAGCAATTGTTTATGGGATATATCCGTTAAATGATAAACCGAGTATTGAAAAACTAAAACCCATGAAACTATCTTCGCTGAATTGTGTAGCAGAACGAATAATAGAACACTTCACAAATGCGTTGCGTGGAAACAAATTGACTGATCTAAGATGTAAAATAAATAAATGAATGGGGACTAACAGTGAAGGAGCACGGGGCAACAATTCAGGATATAACCAAATTGGAAACATCATTAAGATTCCCAATAACCGTAGCGACGATAACCGGCGAGATCTCATACGAACCGAAATATAAATCACAAGGAGCTCCAATCAAAATTATTGATCATAATGAACACGCATGGACATCTGCAGTAACAATATTTCCGCGGGATAGAACCATAAAATATATATACCCGGAATTCTCCGGGAGTTCTCCGCCGGGGATTTCTCCCCGGAAGAGAAACTATTTGATTTTATTCACCAGTTGAGTAAAAATGATCCTGTGTAAGTGTTGTTACTTCACAGTTTTGAAAACTCCGTGGGTAGATTCGATCAATTTGTAAGACCCAGTGGAGAATTATACCGCACTGAAGACATCCATGAGGCGATGAGAAAACTAGCTAGTAGTTTTCTCGGAGAGTTTCGACGACGAACAATTACTAACAAATTGTTTTACAATTCCGTCGGTTGCAGCTCATTTTGCGAGAAAGAGAAACACATGGAAACCAATGCGAGCTGAATTTCTATCAGATGTCAGATCAAGCTGCATTGAATATAACCACGGCGGATAATGGAATACAAAATATGACCCTGAAACTATTATTTCGGTTGATATGGTTGCGTGTTACCCCGGGAGTTTTCTCGGGTACGGTGAGTGTGCTAGGTACTTCAAGCGATTTGGACATCCCACACACGAGATGGCCTGTGTTGCTATTAATGGACCACTGCCCGATTTTGATTTAACCGGATTCGCTCGTGTGGTATCATTTGAAATGTTTGGATTGGTAGACATATCTCTGAAAAACACTGGATGCCAATAGTGCTATTACGGTATATGATTGATTCTAAAATGCTGTTATCGTTGATTGTCAGTGAAGCGATTATATCCTATCGAGCGCAGACTGAGGTCTGGTTACCACAACCTGATAGTCTAGACAGTATAATCAGCGAACAACGAAAACAGTTTCCCGATCTTGACGAAGAAAATATCGTGAAATGGTCCAAACAGCTATTTGAAGTTAGGAATAAAGACGCAAAGGATCTCGATAGAAGAATAATTGGTAAGTTCACTCAGGGTGGAAAATACGACAATATAAGATATTCTTCACGGTTGATTATAGATAGCGTTGAGTACGATTTTATAATCGCGGATATAACATCTGAGGGTATATATGTCGATCGTAAAGACGCTTTCTTGTCCGATGAAACAAAATTTGGTACAATTGTTACTTACGCAGACGGAGAAAATCTTCAGTATACACATTTGAGAGCATCTATGCTGGCTTATGCTTCTATCAATTTATTTTCGATGATAAATATATTTCCTGACATCGCAGTTAGAGTAGCTACTGATTCATTTTATATAGATGTAAAACATCGCGAAGCAGTGGCCAAATTCACTAATTCTGACGAGAGTTCGGGATCATGGAGAATTAAAAAAGAAATACCGTGTGATTATTCCAAATCAGCAGATGTTACGATTGAAGATAAATATTTGAAAAATAATCAGATATTAGAACTATCTAATGAACCGCTGATATCTGATCCAATATGTAGATATAAAACCAGCTACCTAAACGGCTGTGGCGGGTCAGGAAAGATGACTCGTGCGATTGAGTTATTTCGTCGAAACGCTAGCGTTTCCAAATCAAATATGATTTTACTAACACCAACACACAAACTCGCCAGATAGATGAAACAACGAGGGGTACATGCTTGTACTTATCACAGTTTCTTTCGATGGAAAGGTGACGAATGGACTCCAGAACGAATGGGTGAGAAATTTATTCCTGAAGTCATTATTTTGGATGAGATATGCACGGTGTCATTAGATGTACTACAAAGATTTCTCGATTGATTATTGCTAGCGAATACAAAAGTCATCATGTGCGGCGATCACGGTCAACCACCATCATTTGTCGGTTTTTCGCCACATGATTGGCTAAATAATTTTGTACACTATTATGAAGAAATTAACACCGATCATAGAGCACTTGATGAACAATTACGCGAGTTCAAGAAACTAATTAGATTACAACCGGATAGAATCCAATGTGAGATAGCGCGTGAAATAATTTCGGAAACCCCATTAAATGACTTCTGGGAAGCGTGGAGACCAAACGATTTGATAGTAGCGAGTAGAAAAATAATCAGAGACAAACTTCAGATGAAGTTATTTGATTTGCATAAATAAAAATTTGCAACACTTCCAGTACCGTTGTGTTATAGGCCTTCGGATACACGAAAGCAGAATATTGAAGTTGATATTCCAGGACAGCGTGAAAAGCAGAATTTAGTGTTAAATGATATTGTATTAGTTGATATCAGCGTCGTCGAAGATGCATTGCGCGCTGATAAATCCCCATGGACGCTAGGTTACGCAGCGACGATACATTCTTCACAGGGATTGACTATATCAGATACAGTTGTTTGGATCGTGGATAATCACATTGAATGGTCAAATTTAGTTTATCTCGCAGTATCCAGAGTACGAAGAATAAATCAACTTCGAAGAGTTGTTTTAGATGATAATGACACTACAACAAGTGATATTGTCAGCGTTGACATAATCAGAAAAAAACTCTATGGTTATAAACAACAGGACAAAAAAAATAATAGAGAATTTGATATTGATGCTGAATTAATAATTACGCTGAAGCAACAACAGAATAATCACTGCGCGAGTTGCAATTGTATAATGAGTTGGTATTGGTCGGATAAGGATTTTCGACAATTTACCGTAGACAAAAGATAGCAGCCTAGGTCATACTAGAGATAATGTGATGCTGACTTGTCTTGAATGCAATAGACGCAGAGGTGCTAGTTAAGACCACGCGGTGGTAATTTAGTGTCCTCGGGTATCACTTGCAGTTGTTCGCGAGCAAACCCACTCTGAGGAGCAGTTGAATCCAAACCTATAGATTGCTGGCCTACCCGTAGATCGTGCTATGTTAGATATTTTATGTACAGTAACACTCCAAATATGATCAGTAGCTCTTTTTTACCACCATCGAGCTCCCCTGGTTCATATAAATACCTAACAGTGACATTACCGAGAATTGGTTGTTTTAAAAAATCTTTTTGTGGTTTTACTGGTATATACTTCTTTTTAATCTCGTTGTTAGGTTTCATGTTGATTGTTCGAGTAATCTCATTATTCAGTGCGGTAATCACAGCTGGTAATCTCTTGACCCATTCACGAGATCGTTTATCCTGGATGGATTCCTTCGCGTATTGATATCCACATAATCGCTCAGCAAGTGTACGATTAAATTGTTCATCGTCTGATGGTGACATTATGATGCTTCATTGTTGATAACACTACACCCTGAAATTCCTTGCCAGGAATATATTTGGCCAGCGCAGAGGACCCCTTCGATAAATCCTTTCAAATGCAGAAGCCACTTCAGTTGATGATTTTGTCCTTAGCGGTTCTGCTTGTTTGTATCGACTCGCAACATCAACTACGGTTAACGCGTATTTGTAGCCACCATCATGTGGCAGAAATAATATATCAGCCTGATGAACCTCATTAGGAACGGTCACATCAAAATGCGAGTAGTTAATTCGTTTAGGCGGTGGTAGAGAAATTTGCCATATCGCCTGTTTGGATAACCAATTAGCCGCGGTGATATATTTCACCATCGCGGCTCTAGCGAGTTTACCGATTACTGCTTTACCCCTCCAGTATCTTTTTGGAGAAAAATAAATAAATAAATAAATTCCATGTTGTTATTAATTACTGGCACCTAACATCAATTTACCTTTCATAGCCGATTTTATTAACCATGAAGCCAACTTTTCTTAGAAGGATTTATCAGTGATAGAATCCAACGCATGAATCAATTTTACATCCGCGAGATATCTATGTTGCAGATTACTGCTTTTATAAGCAACATCATGAGCACGACACGCTTTATCAATGGCATTTATTGGATATTCACCCGGTCGGGGTTGGTTTTGGTCATCGAGTCTGATATCGAGTCTAATCCCAGGTCCACAATAACTATACCCTGGAAAATGTTTTTCTCCTGGATACTTTGCCCATGGTGTTCCCGGGAGTTTAGTTAGCTTGACTGCGATATCACCTCCTCTTTTTTAAAATCCCTTTGATTTATCAAGGGAAACAAATCTAAGAATTTTTGTATTACATTGTACACACTTACCGGAAAGTGCTGATCGGTTATTTTTAGTTGTAATCGTCGTCAAGTCATCTGTGCCAGTACGCGCCTTACACTTCACACAATATAGATCCATAATTTATATATAATAACATGAATGTAATTGATTATTCAGCTACCCAACGACGGGAACCTATTAAACACTATGCGATGTTGCCGAATTCAATTAGAATGATTATAATCGGACCATCTGGAAGTGGCAAGACACAGTTGTTACTTAATCTAATAACGAGATGGATGAAATGGAAGAAGTTGTATTTAGTAGCCCCGAGTGTAAACGATCAGAGATGTTACCGGGTGTTAAAAGACTACAACGAAAGAGCCATAGAGATAGCCAGCAAGCTTATAACCGAGACCGAGGAAGCACAGAGTACTAATAATACTGATGGAAGTATTAACAATTTAGTCGCATACGATGATGACTTCGAAAGAGTTGTAGAGATTGTCAACGAGGGTGGTATTATTAAGTTTATAACCAATATCGAAGAAGCACCAAGCATTGATGATATCGATGGAAGTATTAACAGTTTAGTCGTATACGATGATGTGATGTTAGACAATCAAAAGAATCCTGCTAGGATATTTTCCAGAGGCAGACATAAAAACACCGACGTGATATATGTCACTCAACGATACACTCAAATACCAAAAGTGATCAGAGATAACTGCAATTTATTGTGTATATTCAACGGAGTTGACACACATACTCTTAGAAATATTTGGCAAACTTGGTGTTGCGGTGATATGGATTAATATCGATTTAGAAATTTCTTTAGACACGCTCAGTCAATCCCACACGGATTTGTGACGATAAATTTAGCAGATCCTCGAACGCGATATCGTGTCGGACTTAATAAAATATTTGGTTAACCCATTGCAGCAGAGAGGGTGAATGACATCGACAATGGCGTCTTTGAGGAAGCCTCAATTTACCGAAGCGACGCTTTTTTTAAAAATTTTCGAGGAAGCCTTAGATTGCCGAATCGACGCCTCTACAAGGTTGTCTGATTCACCCTCTGCTGCTCCCCGTAAAGAACCACCAAACTTTCTCACATTGGCCGAATCTGAGATTCGAACCCACGCAGACAGAGGTGAGATGGCAGTGATCCGTAACGAAGAGTGCTTTAGACCACTCGGCCCTTCTGGGCCACCATTGGTTGTAGTGGACCAGCGTGATTTATCAGTATTTTGTATGAGATCAATAAAGCTAAATGATTCCAAATATAATGTGTGCACACACTCACACAGATATATACACATTCTTTTTTCTGACAGAAAAATGAAATAAAACTATTTGTACATGTATATGTGGTGTTTTTTTGAATGATTTGTCAGTATCACTATGGTGTAAAAGTTAGACAGTGTAGGTCTCCAGAACAGGGATTCAATCCATGAAAACATAAAATGACTGGGAAAAGAGATTTATATATTTGCTGTATTAATGACCCCAATACTATGCTGTCATACATAGATCATGAAAACAAAAGCATGACAAATTACTCATTTTAGTTACTTATTTCCTTGTTCTGGACGGTCTCCAATCATTTCATAGTGTGTAACAACAAGAACTGAAAATTCATCAGGATCAGTTTTATTGATTACTTTTAAAACATTTTCAGTAAATTTGTTATGTAATTCTTCGATTATTTGTTCATCAGTATTTTTTCTCTTTAGCAACAGGTTTTGCTGGTTGAGGCATTTGACCAGGAAGATCTGGTAAAAGTCTTGATGTTTCTTCATTTTTTTTCATCTAGTTTTTCAAGTTGAGGAAGAAGGGTTTAGTTGTTTCAGTAACACATCTGAATAATTGTTGAGAACTCTCTACAATATCAACCTGAGATTCCTGATGTTCTTGACATTTTTGAATCATGGACTGGTAGAGAATTTCCAAATTGCTTCTAGTTACTCTCGAGTTATTAATCTAGCTGTGCGATATTCCAACACTGAAGCTATTATTTGATATAGCAATAAACTAATTCACAGCAGCAGAGAGGGCATGACTTCAAAAAGGTGTCATGTCGGGTAAACATACAAACTTTTTAAAAAAACTATGCCAAAAAAAGTAACCCCCAAAAGTGACTCTTGGAGAGAGACTCTCAGTTAGAGGCTTTAGTTTGGTGTATTGGCTTAATATTTTTGATTTTTTTTTAAGAAGCCTTAGTTTAGCAAATGGGACCTTTAAAGAGTTGGTCTGTTCATCCTCCCTGCTGCTAGATCTGTCAATAATATCAAGTCCCTTAGTGAAAGTGGTAGGTCAATAATATAATTTATTTTAGTACATGTAATGGACCTAGAATAGAGCCTTGTTGTACTCCATATCTAATTAGTCCAGGTTCAAACAGAACATTATTTATTCAAACATGTTGTGTTCTCTCACTTAAGTATGACTTTTTTTGTTGTTGTAGGGTTAAACGCCATTTTTCAGCACACGATAGGCTATACATGGCAGTTAGTATTAATGGTGGGGGAAGAGCCAGGGAAAACCACCGGAAAGAACCACCAACCCATAAGAAGCTACTAGCAAGCTTTTTCACATACCCACATTGGCCGAATCGGAGACTTGAACCCACGCAGACAGAGGTGAGATGACAATGATCTGTAACAGTGAGCGCTTTAGACCACTCAACCACTCGGGGCTACCCACTTCAGTATGAAGTAAACCATCTAACTTTGCTCTCATCATATTGGTAGATTTTCAGTTTCTTCAAAAGGATTTTATGATCCACCATGGGGGCCCCTGAGTGGCCAAGTAGTCTAAAGCGCTGTCCATTACGGATCACTGCCATCTCACCTTGGTCTGCGTGGGTTCGAGTCTAAGATTCGGCTAATGTAGTTATGTGAGAAGCTTGCCAGTAGCTTCTCGTGGGTCGGTGGTTCTTTTCGGGGTTTTCCAGGTTCTTCCTCCACCATTAATACTGGCTGCCATTTATATCCTATATTGTGCTGAAAAATGGCGTTAAACCATAAAAAAACAAACAAAAATGATCCACCATGTCAAAAGCTTTCATGAAATCTGCAAATAAAGATCCTACTATTCTACCTAAATCAAGTGCTTGAAGCCATTTATCAGTTAGGGATAAAAAGGCAGTCTCCCATGAATGTTTCTGTTTAAAGCTTGATTAACTAGGATGTAACAGCAAGCGTTTACCTAAAAATGACATGAATGACATAGACATGTTTTTCAATCAATTTTGATGCATGGTAGTATTGAGATTAGCCAGTAGTTATCATCATCATCATTAGAATCATAGTTCTCCATATTTTCGAGACAGCATTGATTATGAATGTTATATAAAATAACAGAGGTAGATTTAATGAGTCATTGACCTTTAAATGACCATCTATGACCTTAATCCTTCCCACCCTCCCATGAGTTATCTATGACCAAAATCCTTTCCACGCTCCCATGAGTGACCTATGACCTTAATCCTCCCTCATCCTACCATGAGTTATATTTGAAGAAAAATGCGACTGCATATCACAAATTAAAGCTTTTTCTAAACGTTTTAAAGATCTTGGATGGCTTTCATTCTGGGCCGTAACCATGCATATTAGTAAGACCTATGGAATATATTCAACTCACTTTTATCTAATGGGTAAAATCAAGATGATACAAAGCTTGGGGAGATACCTTACATACCGGTATGTTCTTTCAATATTATATATACATGCTGAATTAAAAGGTCAAGTGTTAGGTTATGTAAGCAAGCTACATTAGGCAGGCCTGGTCTTTAAGTTGTCTTTTCATGAAACAGGATCTGCCATTAATCAGCTTTTCCTATCCCATTCCATATTTTGAATATTGTCATCATGTTAGCATTTATTCTTTCTTCTTGCATTGTGGGAATTCTGAGAACTCCTTTGAACATTTATATCTTAATGTCTTTATTAATAAAATTATTCTCCGCTTTACATTCTTTATAAATTAAAGCTGATGAAAAAGTTAACAGCTCTTATCATATGTGCAAGATTTCCTTAGCATTATGTAAAAATAAAAAGCATGATTTGTAAAACACCAGAATCAAAACTGTCATCATTTGTTTAATGTAGATATGGATACAAGGTTAAAAGAAATATACAAAAATATTAATGTATGGATTTTCCTGCAACTTATGTAAGTAAATATATGACAACTCTCAAATAATAACATTTGCAAAAGCTGTTAATAAATACTTAATAAATGTACATAATATTTGTATAATACATTCTAAAAGTGGCTTTTATTACAAGAGTTATAGCCCTTGATATTGCATACAAATTGTTTTTTAAGGCTTATAGACTGATTCCCAGTCACTGATGTTTTACCAAATGTACAATACATAATTGCTATCATATGAGATTGAATATAAATCTTCCAAACTTAAGTCTTTTTGTGCAGATTTTTTTTTGCAAGTAACTTGCATAATTTGTGGCTTATATTTTATATGTGGATTCACAAGAGGTATTTATTAGAGACGATTTTGTTTTTATGTCTGCTATTCAGCAAAGCATACTGACTTCCATCACTACAAATACTCATAAACATTTGTACATGTACTGATAAAAATAATCCAATATTTCTTGACAAAGATGAATTTATACATTTTGTTTCTGATCCAAAGAGAGTCCTTTTTCTGAGAAGTACATGCAGTGTATAATGGCAATATGCAAAACTGATGCATGCTGTTTGCAGGGCATACTAACAATGTACTAAAAGTCATATGGGAAAGAAAAACTTGGATATGCAAATAAGTCTAAAACTTCTATACATGAATAAGATGGCCTAAGATTTTAAAATCATTCTATCTATACCAACTTAAAAAACTGATCAGGTCAATAATTTCAGTAAAAGAAATATGTGATTTAAGCCAATACTATAAAAAAACACATTTAAATTGATACAAATGAAAATAACAAAGAATTGTTAAATCCAAGAAAAAGAAAACGATGAATTCAATGGATAACTGAGGTTGTATAGATATACCATCTGAAAAGAAAAATGAGAAAAATTTAACTCTTTATCTTTTCAAATCATGTGTAATGATATACATAGATATACATAGATATATAAACAAGTTAAGGTTCCATTGAAATTATCCCCGAGATGACTGCAAATAAAGGTTTGAAACATATATGACACCGGATACAAGTTTTATTTCATTTATTGAAGAAAGCATTAAAATTCTATACTGTGTAAAAACAAAATATCTGACTGGGCTATTTATTGGAACATTTGTGATGCAAATTGACAGGAAAATGACATAATTACTAACCTACTGTATGCACTCACTTATAGGTCAATTCAAAATGACATAATTACTAACCTACTGTATGCACTCACTTATAGGTCAATTCAAAATGACATAATTACTAACCTACTGTATGCACTCACTTATAGGTCAATTCAAAATGACATAATTACTAACCTACTGTATGCACTCACAGGTCAATTCAAAATGACATAATTACTAACCTACTGTATGCACTCACTTATAGGTCAATTCAAAATGACATAATTACTAACCTACTGTATGCACTCACTTATAGGTGAATTCAAAATGACATAATTACTAACTTACTGTATGCACTCACTTATAGGTGAATTCAAAATGACATAATTAATAACTTACTGTATGCACTCACTTATAGGTGAATTCAAAATGCAAACATAACAGATCCTGGTCTACTGGTAACTCCTACCAAACTACACAGACCTAAATCTGGCACTACATTAATGTGCTGGCAGATCTGGGTCTGTGAAGCTGGCAGTTTGACTCTTCTCATAAGCAAATATAAACAATAAGGGATCATAATACAAGGTAAACCAGATTTATTTACATTACCTTCATATCAGAATAGTATTTGAATGCTATCTGACTGTTTCCAGAATCAGTTACATTCACTGGATGCTTTGGAACTCCATACACCCAGATAGTTTGGAATCTCAGATCATCTGGGTTTGTGTAGTTATTGTGTGAGACATTGGCTTTCAAAGAATTCTAAAATTACATCAAAAGTTCTGTAAACATCTAAAGAATTTTTAGAATACACAATAACTATAACACCTTATGGAGAAGAAGCATTCATACTCTCATGGAACACAAACAGACATATAGACTCTTAAATTCTGAACATTGTTAAAATAAACTAAAATTCGTCTAATATGTTTTGGTCATAACCTAAAACCAACAACTGCAATGGCCCACCATCTCAAAAAAAAAAATGTTTAACACATTAACCCCTGAGCCAAACAGCTTGGCAGTCCCCAACATAATACTTGCAGTGATTGCCAGAGCAGTGTTAGCCTAGTTTGGTCAGAAAATGTTTGAAAATGTCATTAGAATGATAATCTATGTGAAACAACTACTGAAACTCTCCCCAGGTGTGGGGCAAATGATGACACCCCTGCCCAGATGGTTACCTGATGGGCAGCATAATTACAAAGCTGTATTAATTTCTATCCAAAGATTTACAAAAAGATGGATGGTTTGTAAATATTCCAATATGAAGTATAATAAAATATGGAAACAATAACCATGTGTTTTAAGATAGAAAATATGGAAACAATAACCATGTGTTTTAAAATCGAAAACATGGAAACAATAACCATTCATTTTAATAGATAACAACCACTAAATACCACTATCACAATTTTCTTTAGGTTTATGCTACTAATGTGTGTTCCTTAGTACTTTCCTGACAGTACTTTTGCAATTTATTTCTCTTGTGTTCATCTAAGTATCTTTTGCAGAAACTTAAAATAGTTGAAAACATGGCTGATCAGATCCCCCTCTGAGTACAAAGAATGGAGCCAAATAAAATCATATAAATCATAAATTTGTTTTGCTTGCCAAGGCCCAACTATGTGTAATAAATTGCCCATAGATCTCAGATACTAAAACAATGTGATCTCATTCAAGAGTACTCTTAAAACTTACCTATTTTTTATATGAACATAAAGACAATTATGTTTACTTCCTTAATTATTGTCAGGAAAAATCCAAATAACATGCACACACTCACATTATTATTATTATTTTATTTGTTATACTTATTATTATTATTATTAGTAGTAGTAGTATTGAACTGAATGTTTGAATTCATGACATTTTTGAAAATACAGCTGGAATGCAAATTTAGTTTTGACAGAAAATGCACATGACCATGTCAATATGCAAATTTAGTTTTGACATGAAATATATATGACCATGACAAAATACATGTGATAGCTCCTGTATATTCTAGTAATCTCTCAGAAAGTGGCCAAATCATAGACTTTACAGTTAGGAGACCCAGTTTTTCAAATTCTGATATAATTATTTTGCAAACTATTATGAAGTATTACAGCATTTTCCCCCTAGAAATGGACTAAAAACCAGACTATACATTTATCCTTTAGTAACAACAATGTCGTAAATGGTACATTAAAGGCCCATCATGTGGTAAGTAGCATTATTACACATCTGGTATGAAAAGCCTATTTCATTGGTACACATCTGGTATGTAAAAGCCTCTTTCATTGGTACACATCTGGTATGAAAAGCCTATTTCATTGGTACACATCTGGTATGTAAAAGCCTCTTTCATTGGTACACATCTGGTATGTAAAAGCCTCTTTCATTGGTACACATCTGGTATGAAAAACCTATTTCATTGGTACACATCTGGTATGTAAAAGCCTCTTTCATTGGTACACATCTGGTATGTAAAAGCTTCTTTCATTGGTACACATCTGGTATGTAAAAGCCTCTTTCATTGGTACACATCTGGTATGTAAAAGCCTCTTTCATTGGTACACATCTGGTATGCAAAAGCTTCTTTCATTGGTACACAACTGGTATATAAAAGCTTCTTTGATTGGTACACATCTGGTATATAAAAGCCTCTCTCATTGGTACACATCTGGTTTGTAAAAACCTCTTTCATTGGTACACAACTGGTATGTAAAAGCTTCTTTGATTGGTACACATCTGGTATGTAAAAGCCTATTTCACTGATCAAATATATGACCTTTTCAATCTAAGATTAACAGGTGTCTTCCCTGTCTTAAAGCAAGCAAGAAGTGGTTGCTCTTCCCAATGTATTATGATGACTGTATTTGTCAGGTAGTGGTTACACTCCCCAATGCATTATGATGACTGTATTTGTCAGGTAGTGCTTACACTCCCCAATGTATTATGATGACTGTATTTGTCAGTTAGTGGTTACATTCCCCAATGTATTATAATGACTGTATTTATCAGGTAGTGGTTACATTCCCCAATGCATTATGATGACTGTATTTGTCAGGTAGTGGTTACTCTCCCCAATGTATTATGATGACTGTATTTATCAGGTAGTGGTTACATTCTCCAATGTATTATGATGACTGTATTTATCAGGTAGTGGTTACATTCCCCAATGTATTATGATGACTGTATTTGTCAGTTAGTGGTTACATTCCCCAATGTATTATGATGACTGTATTTGTCAGTTAGTGGTTGCATTCCCCAATGTATTATGATGACTGTATTTATCAGGTAGTGGTTACATTCCCCAATGTATTATGATGACTGTATTTGTCAGGTAGTGGTTACTCTCCCCAATGTAGTATGATGACTGTATTTATCAGGTAGTGGTTACATTCCCAAATTTATTATGATGACTGTATTTATCAGGTAGTGGTTACATTCCCCAATGTATTATGATGAATGTGTTTGTCAGTTAGTGGTTACATTCCCCAATGTATTATGATGACTGTATTTATCAGGTAGTGGTTACATTCCCCAATGTATTATGATGACTGTATTTGTCAGGTAGTAGTTACTCTCCCCAATGTATTATGATGACTGTATTTATCAGGTAGTGGTTACTCTCCCCAATGTATTATGATGACTGTATTTATCAGGTAGTGGTTACATTTCCCAATGTATTATGATGACTGTATTTGTCAGGTAGTGGTTACATTCCCCAATGTATTATGATGACTGTATTTATCAGGTAGTGGTTACTCTCCCCAATGCATTATGATGACTGTATAGTGGTTACATTCCCCAATGTATTATGATGACTGTATTTGTCAGTTAGTGGTTACATTCCCCAATGTATTATGATGACTGTATTTGTCAGTTAGTGGTTACATTCCCCAATGTATTATGATGACTGTATTTATCAGGTAGTAGTTACATTCCCCAATGTATTATGATGACTGTATTTGTCAGGTAGTGGTTACTCTCCCCAATGTATTATGATGACTGTATTTATCAGGTAGTGGTTACATTCCCCAATTTATTATGATGACTGTATTTATCAGGTAGTGGTTACATTCCCCAATGTATTATGATGACTGTGTTTGTCAGTTAGTGGTTACATTCCCCAATGTATTATGATGACTGTATTAATAAGGTAGTGGTTACATTCCCCAATGTATTATGATGACTGTATATGTCAGGTAGTGGTTACTTTCCCCAATGTATTATGATGACTGTATTTGTCAGGTAGTGGTTACTCTCTCCAATGTATTATGATGGCTGTATTTGTCAGGTAGTGGTTACTCTCCCCAATGTATTATGATGACTGTACCCAATGTATTATGATGGCTGTATTTGTCAGGTAGTGGTTACACTCCCTAATGTATTGTGATGGCTGTATTTGTCAGGTTGTGGTTACACTTCCCAATGTATTATGATGACTGTATTTGTCAGGTAGTGTTTACACTCCCCAATGTATTATGATGGCTGTATTTGTCAGGTAGTGGTTACACATTCCAATGTATTATGATGACTGTATCCAATGTATTATGATGGCTGTATTTGTCAGGTAGTGGTTACACTCCCTAATGTATTGTGATGGTTGTAATTGTCAGGTAGTGGTTACTCTCCCCAATGTATTATGATGACTATACCCAATGTAGTATGATGACTGTATTTGTCAGGTAGTGGTTACACTCCCCCAATGTATTATGATGACTGTATTTGTCAGTTAGTGCTTACACTTCCCAATGTATTATGATGACTGTATTTGTCAGGTAGTGCTTACACTTCCCAATGTATTATGATGACTGTATTTGTCAGGTAGTGGTTACTCTCCCCAATGTATTATGATGACTGTACCCAATGTATTATGATGGCTGTATTTGTCAGGTAGTGGTTACACTCTCCAATGTATTATGATGACTGTATTTGTCAGGTAGTGCTTACACTTCCCAATGTATTATGATGACTGTATTTGTCAGGTAGTGCTTACACTTCCCAATGTATTATGATGACTGTATTTATCAGGTAGTGGTTATATTCCCCAATGTATTATGATGACTGTATTTGTCAGGTAGTGGTTACTCTCCCCAATGTATTATGATGACTGTATTTATCAGGTAGTGGTTACATTCCCCAATGTATTATGATGACTGTATTTATCAGGTAGTGGTTACATTCCCCAATGTATTATGATGACTGTATTTGTCAGGTAGTGTTTACACTCCCCAATGCATTATGATGACTGTATTTGTCAGGTAGTGCTTACACTCCCCAATGTATTATGATGACTGTATTTATCAGTTAGTGGTTGCATTCCCCAATGTATTATGATGACTGTATTTATCAGGTAGTGGTTACATTCCCTAATGTATTATGATGACTGTATTTGTCAGTTAGTGGTTGCATTCCCCAATGTATTATGATGACTGTATTTCTCAGGTAGTGGTTACATTCCCCAATGTATTATGATGACTGTATTTGTCAGGTAGTTGTTACTCTCCCCAATGTATTATGATGACTGTATTTATCAGGTAGTGGTTACATTCCCAAATTTATTATGATGACTGTATTTATCAGGTAGTGGTTACATTCTCCAATGTATTATGATGAATGTGTTTGTCAGTTAGTTGTTACATTCCCCAATGTATTATGATGACTGTATTTATCAGGTAGTGGTTACATTCCCCAATGTATTATGATGACTGTATTTGTCAGGTAGTAGTTACTCTCCCCAATGTATTATGATGACTGTATTTATCAGGTAGTGGTTACTCTCCCCAATGTATTATGATGACTGTATTTATCAGGTAGTGGTTGCATTTCCCAATGTATTATGATGACTGTATTTGTCAGGTAGTGGTTACATTCCCCAATGTATTATGATGACTGTATTTATCAGGTAGTGGTTACTCTCCCCAATGTATTATGATGACTGTATTTGTCAGGTAGTGGTTACTCTCCCGAATGTATTATGATGACTGTATTTATCAGGTAGTGGTTACTCTCCCCAATGTATTATGATGACTGTATTTATCAGGTAGTGGTTACATTTCCCAATGTATTATGATGACTGTATTTGTCAGGTAGTGGTTACACTCCCCAATGCATTATGATGACTGTACAGTGGTTACATTCCCCAATGTATTATGATGACTGTAGTTGTCAGTTAGTGGTTACATTCCCCAATGTATTATGATGACTGTATTTATCAGGTAGTAGTTACATTCCCCAATGTATTATGATGACTGTATTTGTCAGGTAGTGGTTACTCTCCCCAATGTATTATGATGACTGTATTTATCAGGTAGTGGTTACATTCCCCAATTTATTATGATGACTGTATTTATCAGGTAGTGGTTACATTCCCCAATGTATTATGATGACTGTGTTTGTCAGTTAGTGGTTACATTCCCCAATGTATTATGATGACTGTATTTATCAGGTAGTGGTTACATTCCCCAATGTATTACTGATGACTGTATATGTCAGGTAGTGGTTACTTTCCCCAATGTATTATAATGACTGTATTTGTCAGGTAGTGGTTACTCTCCCCAATGTATTATGATGGCTGTATTTGTCAGGTAGTGGTTACTCTCCCCAATGTATTATGATGACTGTACCCAATGTATTATGATGGCTGTATTTGTCAGGTAGTGGTTACACTCCCTAATGTATTGTGATGGCTGTATTTGTCAGGTAGTGGTTACACTTCCCAATGTATTATGATGACTGTATTTGTCAGGTAGTGTTTACACTCCCCAATGTATTATGATGGCTGTATTTGTCAGGTAGTGGTTACACATTCCAATGTATTATGATGACTGTATCCAATGTATTATGATGGCTGTATTTGTCAGGTAGTGCTTACACTTCCCAATGTATTATGATGACTGTATTTATCAGGTAGTGGTTACATTCCCCAATGTATTATGGTGACTGTATTTGTCAGGTAGTGCTTACACTCCCCAATGTATTATGATGACTGTATTTGTCAGGTAGTGCTTATATTCCCCAATGTATTATGATGACTGTATTTGTCAGATAGTGCTTACACTTCCCAATGTATTATGATGACTGTATTTGTCAGATAGTGCTTACACTTCCCAATGTTTTATGATGACTGTATTTATCAGGTAGTGGTTACATTCCCCAATGTATTATGATGACTGTATTTGTCAGGTAATGCTTACACTTCCCAATGTATTATGATGACTGTATTTGTTAGGTAGTGCTTACACTCCCCAATGTATTATGATGACTGTATTTGTCAGATAGTGCTTACACTCCCCAATGTATTATGATGACCGTATTTGTCAGGTAGTGCTTACACTTCCCAATGTATTATGATGACTGTATTTATCAGGTAGTGGTTACATTCCCCAATGTATTATGATGACTGTATTTGTCAGGTAGTGCTTACACTCCCCAATGTATTATGATGACTGTATTTGTCAGGTAGTGCTTATATTCCCCAATGTATTATGATGACTGTATTTGTCAGATAGTGCTTACACTTCCCAATGTATTATGATGACTGTATTTGTCAGATAGTGCTTACACTTCCCAATGTTTTATGATGACTGTATTTATCAGGTAGTGGTTACATTCCCCAATGTATTATGATGACTGTATTTGTCAGGTAATGCTTACACTTCCCAATGTATTATGATGACTGTATTTGTTAGGTAGTGCTTACACTCCCCAATGTATTATGATGACTGTATTTGTCAGATAGTGCTTACACTCCCCAATGTATTATGATGACTGTATTTGTCAGGTAGTGCTTACACTTCCCAATGTATTATGATGACTGTATTTGTCAGGTAGTGCTTACTCTCCCCAATGTATTATGATGACTGTATTTGTCAGGTAGTGCTTACTCTCCCCAATGTATTATGATGACTGTATTTGTCAGGTAGTGCTTACACTCCCCAATGTATTATGATGGCTGTATTTGTCAGATAGTTGTTACTCTCCCCAATGTATTATGATGACTGTACCCAATGTATTATGATGACTGTATTTGTCAGGTAGTGCTTACTCTCCCCAATGTATTATGATGACTGTATTTGTCAGGTAGTGCTTACACTTCCCAATGTATTATGATGACTGTATTTGTCAGGTAATGGTTACACTCCACAATGTATTATGATGACTGTATTTGTCAGATAGTGGTTACTCTCCCCAATGTATTATGATGACTGTATTTGTCAGGTAGTGCTTACACTTCCCTATGTATTATGATGACTGTATTTGTCAGGTATTGGTTACACTCCCCAATGTATTATGATGACTGTATTTGTCAGATAGTGGTTACTCTCCCCAATGTATTATGATGGCTGTATTTGTCAGATAGTGGTTACTCTCCCCAATGCATTATGATGGCTGTATTTGTCAGATAGTGGTTACTCTCCCCAATGCATTATGATGGCTGTATTTGTCAAGTAGTCATTACACTTCCCAATGTATTATGATCATGAACCTAAAACACTTTTGCTGCATATATTTACATTTAATCATACCTGGCATGGTTATAAAAAATTCAAGAAGGTTGTTTCATTAACTGAATTAATAATCTATCAAATATGTCATTATTTTCAAAGATTTTTTATCTTCAAGCATTGATGATTTCCTTTCTTTTGCTGCTTTATTTTTACAAAAATAAACCAAAATATTTTGAAAATTTCTGGTGATTTAGACTTTTGAAGAGAGTGACAGGTATATGTCAAATGTTGATTAAAAAAAATTCTCCTGAACTGGACTGGAAACTCAGATCTTCTGTACAGTGGTCAGTCTTTTAAATGGTCCCCCTGATGAGTGGTCATCTACATTTTACAGCAATTATCCTTTGGCACTAATAAGTTTGTGTTAAAAAAGTAGCCCCACAGTGCTCTCACCCCTATAACAATGCCAGTGGTCAGCATATTAATGTAAAAATCATCAAATGGTCTCATCATGAGCAAAGACATAATGGGTTTACATATGGACAATGATAGTTACAGCCAGATGTTTGTACACAGATTTATTGAAAAGATTTTTCATTGTTTTTTCATGATTGACATTATTATTTTAAAAACATTTATAATTTTTTTGTCAAATTTATTGCATAGCATACACTTTGATTTTTAAATAAAAATATTAAATATTTTAAAAATTGGATTCTTATTTTATATGCAATTATTACTCCCATCTGTGTTATCCCCTCTAGAAAGGCTACCTTATTATAAGGCCAATATACTGCCAAAAAATGGGTGCCCTTATAAGTGGCAATATTGACAATTTGACTTTCAAGTGAATATATTATAATGATTTGTCTACCCCATCTTCATCTTTTTCAAGATAGTATAAAAGTGTAATCATAAGAACAGTAACAGGAAACAGTCTCAAGTGTAATCACTAATCATTAGAATATTAAATTAGACTCACATTGTAATCAATAGAACATTAACAGGAAAACAGACTTGTAATGCAATCACTAGTACAGTAATGGGAAAAAAGACACATAGTAATCACAAAAACATAAAGTCACACTCACATTATAATCACAAAAATAGTAGCAGGAAATCAAACTCATTTGTAATCACAAGAACAGGAAATCAGACTTGCATGGTAATCACAATAACAGTAACAGGAAAACAGACTCACTTTGTAATCACAAAAACAGTAACAGTAAATCAGACTCACTTTGTAATCACATGAACAGGAAATCAGTCTCGCATGGTAATCACAATAACAGTAACAGGAAATCAGATTCACATAATTACAATAACAGTAACAGGAAATCAGATTTACATTGTAATCACAATAACAGTAACACGAAATCAGACTCACTTTGTAATCACAATAACAGTAACAGGAAATCAGACTCACATTGTAATCACAAAAACAGTAACAGGAAATCAGACTCACTTTGTAATCACAATAATAGTAACAGGAAATCAGACTCACATAATTACAATAACAGTAACAGGAAATCAGATTTACATTGTAATCACAATAACAGTAACACGAAATCAGACTCACTTTGTAATCACAATAACAGTAACAGGAAATCAGACTCACATTGTAATCACAAAAATAGTAACAGGAAATCAGACTCACTTTGTAATCACAAAAACAGTAACAGTAAATTAGACTCACTTTGTAATCAAGAACAGGAAATCAGACTGACATAATCACAATAACAGTAACAGGAAATCAGATTCACATTGTAATCACAATAAAGTAAGAGTAAATCAGACTCACTTTGTAATCACAATAACAGTAACACGAAATCAGACTCACATTGTTATCACAATAACAGTAACAATAAATCTGACTCACTTTGTAATCACAAAAACAGGAAATCAGACTCACATGGTAATCACAAAAACAGTAACAGGAAATCAGACTTACATTGTTATCACAATAACAGTAACAGTAAATCTGACTCACTTTGTAATCACAAGAACAGGAAATCAGACTCATATGGTAATCACAAAAATAGTAACAGGAAATCAGACTCACATAATCACAATAACAGTAACAGGAAATCAGATTCACATTGTAATCACAATAAAGTAAGAGTAAATCAGACTCACATTGTTATCACAATAACAGTAACAGTAAATCTGACTCACTTTGTAATCACAATAATAGTAACAGGAAGACAGACTCACTTTGCAATCAATATAATAGTAACAGAACTTCAGACACAAATTGCAATCACATTAACAGTCACAGGAAATCAGACTCACATTGTAATCACTAGAAAAGTAACAGGAAATCAGACTCACTTTGTAATCACAAGAATGAATATTTCACTTTTGTACCCAAGTATAATTAAAAAAAGGCACAGATAATGATTTACAGCACATAACATGAATGTAATGTTTATATCTTATCATTTGTTGTCGACTTCTTGGGATGCAACAGAGAAACGCAAACTTTTTAAAACAGAGATCCCTGTAAACCTCTTACAATACAGCTGTCTAATTTGGTTTAGAGCTTTCTTTTACTTACCACAGAAAAGTTAAATTTAGTGAAAATATATCCTTGAGTTCCACTGGTCCCTGAAAAGTAAAGAAATGTCAAACTAGATTAAAATTAAATAAGTGTATCGCCATGCAGGAGGTTTACACACAAGATCAATAGTGAATGGATTAGAAATGCAATGTTATAAACGATATGCAAAACATTTATTTCCCACTTGGAATTGCACAGTTATGTAATCTCATTATAGAACAGTTTTTTTGTTGTTGTGAACTTTCTACTCCTAACCTAACTGCAAATTTTATTTTCAATTGCAGCCACTGTCTTGCATTGTGGGTACTCTGGACTTGTTTAAGTAACAGTGTTTCCCTTTGCTCTCTAAGGTCATAACTGCTTAAACTGGCACATTACCAGACTGGTTTTATTTATTTTAACCATGACAATCAGTAATGGCCATGGCAAATGTGATAATTTGGTGGTGTCCCTTGGATTTATGTGCGGTGTGGAGCTCTCTGTTAGCACAGAGTTGAGAATTTTTTTTCTTTCTTCTTACACATGATATTGAAATTAAAATTTAATTTTATCAATTTAAAATTATGTTTTCTCTCTCTCTCTCTCTCTCTCTCTCTCTCTCTCTCTCTCTCTGTATATATATATATTTTTTTTTTTTAAATTACAGACATGCAGTGCCCCAGTGAGCAAAATCGGTCCAATCAGCTTTATGACAGCCCTGATGATAATTATATCTTGCTAATCTTTTAAATATGGTTCGTCTGACTGGATAAGAAAGGCATTGGTGTCCAATCAAAGAAATTTTGATTTAAGACTGGAGAAGACAATTCATAAGAAACCTCTAGTAACAGACTTCCATACCTTATTTGCAAAAACTATTTTCCTGCTCTTTGGCCAACAAATCTCAGCCAAGATTAAAGTCAGAGGACAGGAACTGAAAACAGTGGGCCAGTTCAAAGATCTTGTTTCCATAATCTCCAAAGAGGGATCAAGAGCAGAAATTGTTTCACAAGCAGCACAAACATTGACAGCTATTTCAAAGCTAAGTCCCATCTGGAGAGACAAGAATATCTGTCTGAAAACAAAATCAGACTATTTAGAGCACTAGTCATCTCAATCTTTTTGTATTCATGTAAGGCCTGGACCCTGACAGCAGAATTACAAAGAAGAATCCAGGCACTTGAAATGAGATGCTACAGAACCAGCCTTGGCATCTCTTACATGGACCACATCTCAAATGAAGAAGTGCATAACACCATCAGGCACAAAATAGGTCATCATGAAGACTTCCTCACCACTGTCAAAAAAAGAAAGCTGAAATGATATGGCTATGTCACTAGAGCCAACAGTCTATCCGCAACAGTTCTCTGCAGGGCAGCGTCCAGCGTGGCAGAAGGTGATGTAGACAGAGAAAAAAGTGGACTGACAACATCACAGAATGGACCAGGAAATGTTTTGTAGAGACACAGGCATTGGCACATGATCAAGATAGATGGAGGGAACTGGTCAGATATTCAGCATCACAGTGCCTCAATGACCACACTAGGTCAAGAGACTGATGATGATGTAGTTTGGAGTGGGGGCTATTTGATAGGGATGTTTTAGCTTGGGGGGCACTTTATGGAGATTTTGTAGCTTGGAGGGGGGTATTTTATGGGATGTTCTATCTTGGAGGGGGGATCTTTTATGGGGATGTTGTAGCTAAGGGGGGGGGGGCTTTCTTTTATGTCACAGTCTCCATGTTCTGGATGGCAACAAAATCTAATAAAAACAAACCACATTTAAGCTTTAGTGGAAATATGTGAATGTTGGACAAGGTCAATCTAATAAAATGCCACTCATTGTAGCCAGTAAATATGAAGTGGACAGGTAAGAAATATAATAGGTAATTGAACTTACCTATGCTGTTACCATCATCCCAGTAAAGGTCACCCACTGCATTGCCTACACTATTGGTGGCTATAATCAAACCAAGAGGGTTCTTGCGGCTGAAAAACAGAATTTACAACAGGAGTATAGATTTATGACCTTATAGCAATGTAAACAAAAATGTTAAACATTTCTTAATATGCCATAAGTGAGGAACTATCAGTCAAGGTGACTTGCCCCCTTCAAATAACTATATGAAACTGTACATGTATGTATTATAAGTTCATATACATGCACATCACATTCACAATTTCATAGGGATTATCTCCCCATTAACTTCACTTCTTCAATCAAAGAATAAAAAATAACAACAATAATTAAAGCCAATTTTAACTCTGATGCATTTTTTAAAACTCTGATGCATTTTCTTTGTTTTGCACATGGCATTGTGAATTAAATCCCAATTAGTCCAAAATGATCTATCACCAGTCCTAATGAATAAAGTTCTAATTAAATTCCAATAGTGTTCAAAATAAAATCCAATATATGTTGATGTCCTTTTAGTAGCGGTAGTGTGGAGATGTGCTAACAGTCTTTACTTGAATCACAATAATATAATCCAAGATTTCATTTTATACTTTCACTATAATTTCATGTTAATGTTTCTGTCTAAGAATATTATTGAAGAGCACATTGTATTTCCAGAGAATAATTTTATTTACTTAGCTTTTATAAGGATTCCATCAACAGTATCTTGACTACTGAGTATACACTGTCTATGAGTCTCATGTTACCATGTAGTATATGATTATATACTGTCAATGAGTCTCATGTTCCCATGTAGTATATGATTATATATACTGTCAATGAGTCTCATGTTACCATGAGTATGTACTGTCTATGAATCTTGTTACTATGCAGTGCATGTATATGATTATATATACTATCAATGAGTCTCATGTTCCCATGTAGTATATGACTATATGCTGTCTATGAGTCTCATGTTACTATGTAGTATATGATTATATACTGTCAATGAGTCTCATGTTCCCATGTATCCTATTTTTATGTATGCTGCATGTATGATGTTTTATGTACTGCCTATTCATTTTGATTTACATGGATAGTGAGGCAAGGGATAAAGTGCCCACTATACATAGTGGAAATCTACTCAGGGTGTGGAGTTTTTCGACAGATTAGTGGAAATACATGCAATATAGTGAAAGTCCATCAAAGATGTTTTTGCAGTCATAGTGGATTTTATCGTACCCCTTTGAATTCAATTGTACTTGAGTTGACACACTAATCAAACAGATGCAGGTAGAAATCCTGTCACTGTAAACCTGACCCAGGCAGGCATTCATTTCATACCATTCAATGTACAAACTATAGTGGTAACATTTATTTTGCATCATAATTCTTTCTAAAGTTGATTCTACAAGAAAAAAGCGGCATCAAATATAAAAATAAAAACTATTTACAAGCTTTGGTGTGAAAGTGTTTTTTGGTAAATCTCTGACATGTTTACCACAACTGTATCACATTTCAGGATTTCCTTTTTATAAACAAAACCTGTATCTTTCTTAGAAATACATGAAATGTTTGCATGTAAGCATGAGAAAGAGATTATGAACCATAATGTTTGACTGGTCTTACCCATAGATTTTTATCACCGACATGGAAAATGGTATCAATAATTAAAGAGTATTACAAGTAAGTAAAATTTAAAATTAAAATAAATGGCTCAAGATAAATAGAAAATAATAGGGATTATCAAAATATTATACATCTTTAGTTTACAGTTAAAGTTAATAAAGTTGTGCCATTGATACATGTTTAAAGCCATGAAATAGATGAAGCTATGTATTACTAGCAGTCAGTGCAGTTAGAGATAGATTTTATAGCTTTGGCAAACACATGGTTTGGCCATTTCAGGCAATTAGAGATAGATTTAATAGCCTTGGCAAATTCATGGTTTGGCCATTTCAGGCAATTAGAGATAGATTTTATCACCTTGGCAAATGCATGGTTTGGCCGTTTCAGGCAATTAGAGATAGATTTAATAGCCTTGGCAAATGCATGGTTTGGCCATTTCAGGCAATTAGAAATAGATTTAATAGCCTTGGCAAATGCATGGTTTTGCCATTTCAGGCAATTAGAGATAGATTTAATAGCCTTGGCAAATGCATGGTTTGACCATTTCAGGCAATTAGAGATAGATTTAATAGCCTTGGCAAATGCATGGTTTGACCATTTCAGGCAATTAGAGATAGATTTAATAGCCTTGGCAAATGCATGGTTTGACCATTTCAGGCAGTTAGAGATAGATTTAATAGCCTTGGCAAACGCATGGTTTGACCATTTCAGGCAATTAGAGATAGATTTAATAGCCTTGGCAAATGCATGGTTTGGCCATTTCAAGCAATTAGAGATAGATTTTATAGCCTTGGCAAATGCATGGTTTGGCCATTTCAGGCAATTAGAGATAGATTTAATAGCCTTGGCAAATGCATGGTTTGACCATTTCAGGCAATTAGAGATAGATTTAATAGCCTTGGCAAATGCATGGTTTGGCCATTTCAGGCAATCAGAGATAGATTTAATAGCCTTGGCAAATGCATGGTTTGGCCATTTCAGGCAATCCTGATATACTGGTACATGATGTGTTCAGCTGATGTATAATACCGTACAAAAAGGCTATTTTATTGTACAGTGTAAACAATTATACTTACTGCAAATACCCATTTCATGACAAAGTTTGCATAATAGTATGCATTTTGACTAAATTGCAAAAGATTAAATGGAATAGATGTACTTGAGAAATTGCTTAATAAATTGTGTTATTAACCTGTTAGTAGTGTACTTTTTTTTTCTTCTTGATATCTGTTGTCAAATCTGGCTATATTTAATGTATACAAACTTAATGCTATAGAAATTTAATAAATGGAAAGTCAAATGAGTGAGCATTGTTTCAATAACATTCACATTGATATTAATGGTACACAATTACCAGTATACCAGAAATAATAGGGACTTACAATCTTTGAAGCCAGACCAATCCATGGTGACTGCTATGTCTTGTCTGTGACAGACAAACCATGAAAAGGATTATGTCTACCGTGGGAAAGAGGATTTTCCATAAAATGGAATCATGGTTTAATAGTCTCACATTACCATGCTGCCTTTGAATTAAATAGTTTAATAACCTTTATTTTTAAAATGTTCATGTTTAAGAAAAACCAGGAAGCATTCCTGGAAACATAACAGTATAAAATCATCATAATAGAAGATCGAGGTTTATTGACTTGGTAAATGAATAAGAGGTTGAGTAATGAACTGATGTTGCCAATTATTTTTCTCACAGTTTTGAATCCCATGACAAACATTTATTTTGGTTGTAATGAAAGTCCATCTTCTATTGATCAAACATCCACTTTAATGTGATATAACAAATGGGAAAAATGTTTGCTTAATACAGTTATAAATAATCTTTCTTATCTAACAATGAATTAATGTAAGTAATCTCCCTTATCCAACAATTGAGTAAAGGCCAATTTATTTTCAGTGGGAATGGTTGGTATTGGGATAAATATTAGGCTAATTACTATTGTACCATACCTTTACAATATGACATATAGGTATTGCATTTTATACCTATGTACTATACAATATGACATATAGCCAGTTTCATATCTGTGTACTATACAATATGGCATATAGCTATAGCATTTCATACTGTGTAATGTACAATGTGATATAGAGCTATAGTGTTTCATACCTGTATATATATGCCTGTATTGTGTATTAGCTGTCCAATATGATGGCACCACTCCAGTGGCCTAGTAGTTAGAACATCTGCCTTTGATGTGGGAAGTCTTGAGTTCGATACCCATTTGAGTCATACCAAAGATTTATAAAAATTATACCAGCAGCTGCCTTGCTTGGCACTCAGCATTAAGAAGTTAGTGTTAGGACTGGTCAGCCTGGTTTCAAGATAATGTGACTGGGTGTGACATCATGCTACATGTCTGTGGCATGATGCCCCAGTGCTAGACATCACTATAAACTGTCACATTGCAAACATCATAGCAATGTGACTGAAAAATTGTTAAAGCTACATTACAAATTCAAATCATACACACACAATATGATGTATAGCTATAGTGTTTCATACCTGCATACAGTAAAATATGACATATAGCTATAGCATTTCATACTTGTGTACTGTACAATATGACATATAACTACAACGCTTCATACCTGTGTACTGTATTATTAGCTGCATCTTGTGTTGGTAGAATATAACCACCTCTAATATATAATGGTAAGAAATCTCTGGGTGCATTCACTGTCATCATCCTTTTGCCTATGATTTCATTCCCCTACAAACAAGAAATCCATATCATTACTATACAGTTTCCTAAATGTTCTAAAACCAAAATGATAGATGTCAAATGGTTTCTCGAAGCAGTTGGCAAAATTATGAACAAGTTAGAGTTTCAAACTTATGACTATACTACATCAATTAATGCTGAGATCACTGTAATCCATTATAACTTAGGTTCCTGAAAATTTGGGAAATGTGTTTTTATCCATATCTGTTTTTGTATAAGGTATGTCTAACAGCTAACAATGTAGACCCAGCTCTACTGACAGATAACAAACCAGCAGTCAATCAATGTCAATGTAGACCTGGCTCTACTAACACATAACAAAACAGCAGTCAATCAATGTCAATATTTTTTTTTATAGCTGTTACATACAACTCTATTTAGACTACTGTAATACAGTATGGGGTAATTCAAATGATAAAAACATAGCAAAGCTGGCATATCCTCAAATAAGAGCATTTGGGCTAATAACAATTCAGAAAGAAAGCAAGGAAAATTTACATTGTAAGTTAAAAGTATTACCTATTAAAGACCTATTACCTATGAAAGACCAAATCCAATTGAGAAAAGTTAAAGTGTTGTACATGATAACCAATAACAGTGCTCTTGACTATTTAAAATCACTAATCCAGTAGAGGTTACCTGGCAATACCTGTGATCCATGTCTACCAAACAGTATAAAATTCCCAAATCAAATAAGGAATTATTTTTAAAACAGTTTCTAATACTCTGGAACTTTACTCTGGAATAGTATTCCAGTTAAGATTAGAAATGCCCACTCTATTTCTTTCTTCCAAACCCAGTATATTCAGTGGCTTCAGAGATGCAGCTAAAATAAATTCCTTTGTATGAGGGCCTCAAGTTAGATTAGTTATTAGCTAATTGAGTTACCCTCTTAAAATAAAGTCATTATTATTATAATTATAATTATTATTATTATTATTAAGTCAAGTTATTGTGCAGATACAGGTTTCCTTGTTCAGTCCATTTAAGCTTGACCTTTGACCTCTTCAGCCCAAAATCAACTGATTTAAATATTTGTCCCATATGCAGTCTACTTGTTTGGTAATGGTAGATGATGGAGATCTTAAAGGTTTTAAACCAGACGAAGTGTGAACTCCACGTTAAAGGGTTAAAGTATAGTGCAGAAATGAAACTGGGAACAGACAGATATACTGAGATGCATCATCCTGATCTGAATCATTCTGCCCATTGATGGGTATACAAAATCTTAGAAAAGTTTAGTTTTGTTTCAAATACATATTTTAAGGGGAGAGACAGTCCATATTTCTGAGGTGTTGTAATGGAGAGGACTCTGTACTATTTTTCTGGTATAAATATTAAATTTCTGCAAGGCCTATAGCACATATAGTTGCTAATAGACAAAAATCACTGTTGACTGAGGTGAAAAGCTTACAATAAATTGTCAGAAACCCAATATGTATTATACCATATGTCTGTGCTTTAGTGAATAGAATCAGTTTGTGTGTATGTACAGAACTGTACTGTATGTCTGTATTGGGAAGAGCTTTAGCAAATAATATCAGTTTGTGTGTATGTACAAAACTGTACTGTATGTCTGTATTGGGAAGAGCTTTAGCAAATAATATCAGTTTGTGTGTATGTACAGAACTGTACTGTATGTCTGTATTGGGAAGAGCTTTAGCAAATAATATCAGTTTGTGTGTATGTACAGAACTGTACTGTATGTCTGTATTGGGAAGAGCTTTAGCAAATAATATCAGTTTGTGTGTATGTACAGAACTGTATGGTATGTCTGTATTGGGAAGAGCTTTAGCAAATAATATCAGTTTGTCTCCATGTACAGAACTATATGCATCTTTCTAATGCATTTAAGGAATGTAATCCATTTGAATCAATACAGGTGTCATCATAACAACTGCTGCAGATATTTTCTACCAGATACTAAAATGAAGTTAACAATGAATAA
This sequence comes from Unio pictorum, assembly GCA_030141615.1. NCBI lineage: Eukaryota > Metazoa > Mollusca > Bivalvia > Unionida > Unionidae > Unio > Unio pictorum. The sequence continues at coordinate 1,934,146 of JARLTB010000189.1, forward strand.
TGTCTCAGTTTTGCTTGTTGAAATATAATATGATCAACTTCAATACTTTCAACATTCTACAAAAAATTATAATCAGCATTAGTCAATGATAATTGTACTACTTTATTAAAATTTAAATTGATTAACATTAAATTCAATGACAGTGTCCATATACAGCTAATTAGCACACACACCATCATTAACACAAACCTTCAAGCAAACATTGTACAGGCCCTTATTAGAAGAGTAAAGAATTATATTTTGCAATATGCAATCTTATTAGATTTTTCAATATGCAAACTTATATTACCGGTATTAGATTTGCAATATGTAATTTTAATATTATTAGATTTGCAATATGCAATTTTAATATTATTAGATTTTTTAATATTATTAGATTTTTCAATATGCAATTTTAATATTATTAGATTTTTTTAATATTATTAGATTTTTCAATATGCAATTTTAATATTATTAGATTTTTCAATATGCAGTTTTAATATTATTAGATTTTTCAATATGCAACTTTAATAGTATTAGATTTTTTAATATGCAATTTTAATAGTATTAGATTTTTCAATATGCAATTTTAATATTAGATTTTGCAATATGCAATTTTAATATTATTAGATTTTGCAATATGTAATTTTAATATTATTAGAATTATTAGATTTTTCAATACGCAATTTTAATATTATTAGATTTTTCAATACGCAATTTTAATATTATTAGATTTTTCAATATGCAATTTTAATATTATTAGATTTTGCAATATGCAATCTTAATATTATTAGATTTTGCAATATGCAATCTTAATAGTATTAGATTTTGCAATATGGGATCTTAATATTATTGGCAAGTTTAGGCATTTTTCTGTCTAGTAAAATAAACAATAAGAGAAAAATAAATAAACAACAGAAAAAAGTATAGCCTGGTAACTATCATGATTAAACATGCTATGCTTTGAAATAAGATAACAATTTAAGATATAAAGCTGGATGTATTACCAAACATTAAGCATAAACAGAATGGAGGACTGTACAATATCTGTATTTGAATAAAAGCACTTTACTTTGAAATCAGATATAAATTAAAAATAGTAATTGATATAAGGCAGTGTATTTATAAAAAACATTATATATATATATATATATATATATATATATATATATATATATATATATATATATATATATATATATATATATATACACACACACACAGATTTTCTACAATACTTACAGAATAATAATCAAACCAATTTCCCTCAGGGAAGTAGACATCTTTTGTTATTTTTCCCTGAAATTGAAACAAGTATCTTTCAAACTGCATTATTTGCTTTGACCGCAGTTTTAGTTCATGCTGAGAAAGTTAAAAATCATTGGTTTAGTAAACCAAGATTAAATGGGAAGTAACAGGAATTTACTTTTCCTATGGACTTTATAATATTTAAAATTATAATGCCCATATATAATATAGAAAATATATGCCCATATATAATATAGAAAATATATGCCCATATATAATATAGAAAATATATGCCCATATATAATATAGAAAATATATGCCCCATTATAATATAGAAAATATATGCCCATATATAATATATAAAATATATGCCCATATATAATATAGAAAATATATGCCCATATATAATATAGAAAATATATGCCCATATATAATATAGAAAATATATGCCCATATATAATATAGAAAATATATGCCCATTTACAAAATAGAAAATATATGCCCATTTACAAAATAGAAAATATATGCCCATTTACAAAATAGAAAATATATGCCCATTTACAAAATAGAAAATATATGCCCATTTACAAAATAGAAAATATATGCCCACTGCACTCTATGGCAATGCATTATGCAGGTGACTAATGGAGTTGGGAACCATGATGACTCAGTGGTTAGCTTGCTAGCTTCCCATATTAAAGGGTGCAGGTTAGAATCCTATTAGCCCAGTCAATAAATGTATAGTTTAATTAAATTATCTTGACACTCAATAATTTGAACAAATATAGTGTTTACTTGAATTATGTATGTTGCTACATGTTTGTGGCATGGTGCCCAGTACTAAGACATCACTATAACTGCCCCACTGCAGACATCATAGTGATATGACTGAAATATTGTTAAAGCTATGCTAAAAATCATATCACATGCATGCATGCACGTGGACACACACACACACACACACACACACACACTCTCTGTTGTCATATTGGACATCAGAAGAGCACCTATTTGATTTAAGACCCACTAGCTATCATAAGAAATCTTCAAGTGAAAAGCTCATGACCATTCTTTTGAAGAGGAATAGTAAAACAAGGTTTAAAAGATGACAGAGAATCAAATAATGCATTGGATACATGTGTGTGTAAATTTTCATGACAGTCCTTCAATTAGTTTAGAAGTAGTTGATAACAAACTTGTGCTAATAATTGATGGTCAAGAGACAACAAACTTTATGATCAGTAGAGCTAAAGAAATATTTAATGGCATCATGACATATAAAGAGACAAAATTAGTTCTATGGCTGTCCGCAAAAAAGATCATAAAAGAATTCAGTAATACAACTGCATACAAATATGTTTTTATTTGTTCTTTAAATCCCTCAATTTAGACTTAAACTGATATAGATAATTTTGGTATTTACTTGTTCTAAAACTGGAGCTATCAGAAGACATGGACCCCATAGGAACTGTGTATCAATATCCCATGTCCTCCGGTCTTTTGGAAATCTGGAGAGAAACAAAGAATGAAACTTAGTTTTATATCATAGTTCATCTAAAGTGTGAAAACCCTCAAAACCATAACTCTTGTTCGGTCAATGTAATTTTACAGCTGCATTGTAATACATGTCTCTACTGATAAGTACATATAAAACTTACAAATATTCTTCACTGATTTAAAATAAAGAGGAATTTTGAGTGATTTTCCCATGTAAATATACCCTAAACTCCCATACAACTATCCTCCAACTCTCATATAATTGTACCCTAACTCCCACACAATTGTACCCCAACTCCCACACAACTGTCCTCCAACTCCCACATAACTGTCCCTCAACTCTCACACAACTGTCTCCCAACTCCCAAACAACTATCCTCCAACTCCCACACAACTGTCCCCCAACTCTCACACAACTGTCTCCCAACTCTCACACAACTGTCTCCCAACTCCCAAACAACTATCCTCCAACTCTCATACAACTGTACCCCAACTCCCACACAACTGTCTCCCAACTCCCAAACAACTATCCTCCAACTCTCATACAACTGTACTCCAACTCCCACACAACTGTCTCCCAAATCCCAAACAACTATCCTCCAACACTCATACAACTGTACCCCAACTCCCACACAACTGTCTCCCAACTCCCAAACAACTATCCTCCAACTCTCATACAACTGTACCAAAACTCCCACACAACTGTCCCCCAACTCACACATAACTGTCCTCCAACTCCCACATAACTGTCCTCCAACTCCCACACAACTGTCCCCTAAGTCCCTCACAACTGTACCCCAACTCTCACACAATTGTCCCCCAACTCCCATACAACTGTCCCCCAACTCCCACACAACTGTCTCTCAACTCCCACACAACTGTCCCCTACAACCAAGATGGAGACAAGTCTATAGTGCTGACCACTGCATACAACTGTGAGACATACCAGTTGTTTCTGAATAAAGTTAAAAGGACAAAAGTCATGGAAACATAATGATTGGTCAGCATGTACATATTCATAGGAGCGCCATGATAGACACAAAGTGTCATTGAAAGATTAGCTGTAACCAAAATAATCTGTAAGCCATACCACTGTTATGAAATCCATGTCAGACACAATACAGACTGAGCATAGCCCAAGATATACTCCTGCCATTTATGATGAAAAATTGCCAAGGTATTCTGGAGAACTCAAAAAAAGGTTTCCTACATGACTGCAAAGAAAGCCAAAGTGCTACCAGTGAAGTAACCCAAAATACCATAAATCCTGTTTTCAACATTCCTTCCATGTCTGATAAAAGAATAGTCACCCAAACACAAATTTGATATTCTCTGTTTTTAACATTTCTACCCTGTCTGATCAAAGAATAGTCACCCAAAACACATTTTTGATAAGGTCTGTTTTTAACATTTCTACCATGACTGATCAAAGAATAGTCACCCAAAACACAATTTTGATAATCTCTGTTTTTAACATTTCTACCATGTACTTAAATTAATTGATTTATATATTCTGGTGAGAATCTTTTATCAACCACCGCATTGGCTGTTACTTAGTTGTATATGAAATGAAGAGAACATATATCGGAGATTATTAGAGCAACGATTGTATTCAGAATGCATTCAAGACAGACACAAAGTAGACACGATGGCTTCATTACTCAGGAATCAGTAATTATGATACTGACACTTATGAGCTGTAATTTTTCAACACAAAACTAGAAGAAATTTGATAATACATTTTCTACACATTCTTTTTCGCACTGTTTAGACGAATATGAGAATGATAATTAAACTCTTGATGTATTTTTTTTTTTATACTTAAATTTTTTTTTTTGGTCTTTGAGAAAAATACCTGTAATAAATTACCCGAAATTTCGGGAGCCATGCCACGACCGGGTTATATCCGAATTCGTGTTATAACGGGGAGGGTTATAGCGGGGTCCCACTGTACATGACATATGAATTAACTATGAGTCAAAACTCCACATCACTCAGGGCTCCATTTATTGAGTACATCTAAATAAGTGAATTATCTATGAGTACAATTCAAAAGCCTAATAAGTATGGTGAGTAGATCTCATTTAAGTTGGTCAATTTATTCTCTTTCTCTGACTATTAAAAACTCATGAATAACTTAAAGAATATTCTGTACTTTCCTTTGCATTTTTGCCTCTTACGTGCCCAATTTATGTTTCATATAGTTTCATTTTATATTGATACTTATATTTAGATATATGGACCATGTAGTCTGAAGCAACTAAAATCTTATTTTTTAGTATTGCACACATTTAATTCTCATGGGCTTAACAAGTATCCACACCAGGGTGCATAACAATCTTACATCTGTATCAATACTTACTCATGCAGCATTGAGCGTATAACTGTCCCGCCCTTTGTATGTGCATGGTAGAACAGAGTGTAAAGGTAAGGCAGTAATAAGTAGCGGGTCTCCAAAACCTGACGTGAGGATTTAGCCACAGCAGGACCAAACACAGCAGGGTCCTGGACCTAAAACAAAAACAAATGTTTTGCGCTTGTTACCAGAACTTGGTCAAAAAGTAAATCCACCATATACAGAATAGACAACTTCTGTTTATCATAAAACTTTAAGGTCTTAAATATTTTTGATAGAAATATTTTGTGATTTACTCATTAGCAATAAGCATATTGTGCATGTATATGAGTTATAAGGTGAATATATTTCAATTTTCAAAAATTCTGACCTCATATTTGAAAAGAAGTTACATTGGTCATGTTTATTTAGGTGACCAATGACATGAAAATATAATGCACAACATTTAATGAAAATGCACTTCAGAATGAAAACAAATAAAATTATTAATGCAATTGTGAGAATATGGATATCATAAATGCAAAAAGCAACCAATGAATAATAAAACAAAACTTAAATTAAACACAAATACATTTCATGAATGGATTTGAAATTCTATCTACCTGTAATTTAGGCTGCAGCTAAATTTCAGTCAAACATCTTTATGCATGATACCTGGTCTTATCTTTCTTATATTATCACAAAATTTTTTGTTACTTACAAGTTTGAAATTTTTCTAACAACCTAAGTTGATGTGACTATGCCATCAGTTGTATCTTAACAAATATTTTTGAAAGAAATTAAATAAGACAAAGAGCTGACAAATCCTCTAAAACTATATTTTATATCTATTGCTGATGCATTTGTATATTTATAATAACTAAATACAGTATTTTAAATTTAATTATTGTTTATATATTAAAGAACATTTTAATTAAGACACGGTAAGAAAGCAATAATTCAAGGTTCTTAACCTGGACCCCAAAATCTTAGAAGTCAAAATTAAAACTCAAGAGTCAAAATTAAAATCTCAAGAGTCAAAATTAAAATCTCAAGAGTCAAAACTGAAATCTTGAGTGCCATTTCTTTTGAACAGTCATAAGCCCATAGCTCTGAGTCCTCATTATTGGTGGAAACAAATAATGTTTATGATTTCTTGTCTTGTGCTGAATAATGAGAGAGAGATACTAGTACAATATTTCATAAGAAACATACAAGCTGAATTTTGTCACAGTGTTTCGTTAATTGTATGTTACTTTTTGTGTATGAAACAAAAGATTATTGCTCTGAGTCCTCATTATTGGTGGAAACAAATAATGTTCAAGATTTCTTTTCTTGTGCTGAATAATTTGAAATACTTGTACAGTATTTTGTAAGAAATATACAATCTCATCTTTGAAAATATGTTTCTCTTTCTAACTATGCAATACTATGTGTATGGATGTGGGTGTATATATATATATATATATATATATATATATATATATATATATATATATATGTTTTGTATATGAAACAGTCACAGGATTGTTTTATACTTTATATTTTAAATTTCTCAATATATTCTATTATCAACTACTCAAATTATTGTTTTATCAAAATTATACCCATGTCACTCTGAAAGTTATATATTATTCAGATATCAAAGATGTATATCAAAGAATTGTCAGTTCACTTTTCCATTGTCCTTTTAAAAAAAAATTGGGGGAGATTGACTCTTTTTCTACGCATCAGAGATGACACTGTCTTTCTGTTTCTTTGGAGTCTCAGGGTAAGAAAATTCATCACTGGCAGGTCATTTCCAAAACAGAGACAGAAAATTATGTAAACATCTTTGTGTCTTTGTGTGTGATGAAAATCAGGCAGAGGTCTCAGTGATGCAAGTCTTTATATCAAGTATGATTAAAACCTGACAGAGGTCTCAGTGATGTAAGCCTATATATCACTTGTGATTAAAACCTGACAGAGATCACAGTTATGTAAGCCTATATATCAAGTGTGATTTGAATTGGACAGAGGCCTCACTGATGTAAGCCTTTATATCAAGTATGATGAAAATCTGACAGAGGCCTCAGTGATGTAAGCCTAAATATCAAGTGTAATGAAAATCTGACAATGGTCTCAGTGATGTAAGCCTATATGTCAAGTGTGATTACAATCTGATGGAGGCCTCAGTGATGTAAGCCAATATTTCATGTGCGATGAAAACTTTACAGAGGTCTCAATGATGTAAGCCTATATATCAAGTGTAATGAAAATCTGATTTAGGTCTCAGTGTTGTAAGCTTATATATCAAGTGTGATTAAAGTCTGATGGAGGCCTCAGTGATGTAAGCCTATATATCAAGTGTGATTAAAACCTGACAGAAGTCTCAGTGATGTTTGCCTAGAAATAAAGTGTGATAAAATCTGACAGGGACCTCAGTGATGTAAGCTATATATCAAATGGTATCAAAATCTGATCAGATACCAAGTATCTGGAGTGTTCACAAACAAATGTTGACAAGCAGATGATGTTCACTGACAAATAATCCAGAGCCATATGACAAGTTCAATTGGTTATCAGCCAGGTGAGCAAAATGCTCTATACTAATGAGAAAACTGCAGGTAGTATAAGCTGATTTACTGCATTTTGGGTGCCAAAAATTAAAACTGAATTATGTTTGAGATTATAGTTTCTTTTTTTATTTGCACACTCTCTGATGAATATGAGTAAATGTGACACTGTCCATCCATATATATGTGTCTGTGCACATGTATGTCTGTCTGTTCATGTATGCAATGTTGTGCAGAGCCTACACTGTTCAAGACAGTCTTTATTATATGTAGAATATAATAGATGATGATATGTCAAAATGCAAAATAGTTTTAGAATTTTAATCTATCATTGGGGAGAGGTGGATAAATCAAGTGGTGGTTCACTTTTGCTGGGAGTGAAGATAAACTAAGGAGAGCAACGGGATATGCATCATTCTATTGCCATGTAGGCTTTTCAAGTTTCCTGTGGGCCTAAAGTAGACACATCATTCTATTGCCATGTAGGCTTTTCAAGTTTCCTGTGGGCCTAAAGTAGACACATCATTCTATTGTCATGTAGGCTTTTCAAGTTTCCTGTGGGCCTAAAGTAGACACATCATTCTATTGTCATGTAGGCTTTTCAAGTAATTACTGGGCCTAAAGCAGACACATGATTCTATGGTCATGTAGATGTTTTGAAGGAACCAATGGTTTAAAGCAGACACATCATTATATTGTCATGTAGGCTTTTCAAGTAAATACTGGGCCTAAAGCAGACACATGATTCTACAATCATGTAGATGTTTGAAGGAACCAATGGTCTAAAGCAGACAGAGCATTCTATTGTCATGTAGGCTTTTCAAGTAACCACTGGTACTAAAGCAGACACACAAGTTTAAGTTTCAGAACAAGCAACTTCCATGTCTTCTACTTTTTGTCGGCAGTAGGGGAAGGTAGATTTATGGAGGAAAGGGACAGTTAATGGTGGTCATATAATGAAATAACAATGCTGATGATCAAACACAATCATCCATATCAAGCGGCTTATGAAATCTGTTAAAAATCTATGATAAGACAGTTCATGTCATGTCTGGAATTAAAACTGGACGGATCCAATAACTAGGGGCCATAACTCTGCTGAAAGACATTGTTGAACAAGGCTTCATCAATAACAAATCTAGTTTAAATCCCAACTAATTAAGGGAGTTACTATGTGGAAACAAAAGTGAGTCAGCATGAGAGTAAGTGGTTATAATTCTATGAAACATTAAAACAGCTGACAATCAATGTCTAACCCTTCTCAAGCTGTCTACAAAATTTGACTGAAACACACAATCAGAATTGAGTGCATTAATGTGCACAAATTATAGTGGAAGGGTCTGACAAGTTGGGCTATAACCTTGCAACACAAGAGTGTTGACAATCAAAGCATGGCTGAGACCAAATTACATGTAATATCAAATTCCATACAAAGTTTGATTGAATTGCAATTAAGGGAGTTCAGAAACAAAAGCTGGGGAGTCCAACAATCAGGTTACAACTCCAGAAAAATGATGATGTAGATTGTTAAGAATTGAATTCAGCCATGTTCTTGTCACTAATAAGTTATATATACCACTCACTCAATGACTCAATACCCTGATAACTCACAAACCCACTTATAACACCGGATCAGGCATTGGTCCCATTTTATAAAGCAGAAAATACCTCAAAAATAGATCTCTATTTGTTGAACTAGAAGGAAATCATGATCAAAATTAATAACAGAAACTCTGATATACATGTATCAATACCAATTTGAACAATACAAATTTTGATGCATATGATTTGCTCATCAAAAAAGTGTTGCATGTTTTTGGAGAAAAGGAATCTTGTTTGGTGGTGTATTAACAGTTAGTCTTGTTCCCTATTCTAAGGACTCATGATTTGGCAGGATACTATTTAATACCACTAAGGGAACCAGACTCATGAAGAAAACAAAAAGCAGTGATGTTAATACACAGATTGTCGGTTGCTGAAAATTTCAGCTGGAACAATCTTTCACATATTGGACATTTAAAAATGTTATTTAAACTTAATAATGAACAACTTCGTTAGAAAAACTGTGTTATTAAACATTATTATTTACATGATTTGTAAAATGAGGACTCAGTAATTAAACAACCCAGTTCCCTAATGCCCCCTCCCCCCTCCCCAGTTTTCTTGATGTCAAAGCACTTTTTTCAATTTATGTAGGTCCTTCTGTAACTTGCACTCTCACTTATAGTGTGGTCAATGTTTGTGGACCTCACTGTGCATAAGCTATTGAGGGAGAGGTGTATTAGATTTTGAGGTAGAGGTGTATTAAATTGAGGGAGAGGTGTATTAAATTAGGATGAAATGTAATAATAAAGGGAGCAACTGTGTGAAACAAAAATGTGATGTACAGACAGATGGGTGGATAGATGGACAGAAAGAAGAACAGGAAGATGAAAAGTCCTAATTTAATATCTCAAAGACAAAAATTAGATGACAATTATAGACACTAGCTGTAATACATTCAGTCAGAACAAAGTATAAGATAGATAGTAAATCTAATTGACATAAACCAGAAAGAACAAAATCCTCAAATAATTTAAGATTGAGATACAAGTCCTACCCTCTGGTTGATAGCATTGTGATTCCTAGAGAAGGTATAAAAAGCCCCAAGCTGCATCCAGCGCTGACAGAGTTCTTCATTTGTGTCTCCATTAAACCCACAAATATCTGCTCCAACCTGTGGCAAAGAAAAAAAATATTTTACTAAACAAAAGCACATTACAAGTACAACTTAGATTTAGTGGTCCATGTGATGAAATGACCAACTGGCATCAATAACCCATATGTTTGCTCAAGGTCTGGAACTATGGTACCATCTAGACGCTAAATATATCTGTTGTTTTATTTTCTTAAGTGCAAGTGTTACAACTCTATCGTCTTAAATTAAGAAACAGAAAAGAACGAAAATTCAAAAGTTGTGTAAAAATGAAGAAAAATACATTATTTCCCTTGAATACAGAGTAAATTTTTTAAAACATTTTAGTCTTGTGAAATAAATCCCAAAAAGTCCTAAAAGTTTACAAGTCCAAATGAATAGAGTTCCAAATGAATAGAGTTCCAAATGAATAGAGTTCCAAATGAATTCCAATATTGAATGTGCTGATATGCTGTAATCTCTTTTGATATATCACAATGACATAATCTAAAATAACAAGAAGACTGATTCCAGGATTGAGTAATTTTGAAGTAAATAACATTAATATAGAAAAGCTAAGACATAATATCAGAGTGAGGATGTAGGTTATTTTCCTTTCTAAAACATTTCAAAGTAATCATAAAGATCTGAAATTTCCAGGTTTAAAACTGCAGATGTCTTACATTCAGACACAAGTAAATATGTTTACCTCCATTATTAATGATCAGAATATTTATTCAATAATCATAAAGAAATAATAGCTACATATTAAAAAATAAATATCACTGTTCAGGTACAACTTGATTTTGAACAAAGATCAATTACAAAATACAGAGGCGCCCAGAGTAGCCAAGTGGTCTAAAGCACTCTCCATTATGGATCACTGCCATCTTACCTCTGTCTGCATGGCTTTGAGTCTCTGATTCAGCCAATGTGGGTATATGAGAAAGCTTGCCAGTAACTTCTCGTGGGTCGGTGGTTCTTTTTGGAGTTTTGCTCGGGTTCTTCCTCCACCATTATTACTGGCTGCTATGTATAGCCTATCATGTGCTGAAAAATGGCATTAAAACCCTATAACAACAACAACAACAACAATAAAATACAGATATACAAAATATATAATCATGAAGAAAAGCCAACAAACAATACAACTACAATATACAAAACACAAGCCATCCATTACATTTTGTTAAGGAAAAGGCTCAAGAATAAACATTTTTCTGTAAAACTCTTACATAATCACCCTGATCTTGACCTAAAATTAAATAGCTCTTAAGAAACATTTGTCAAGGAATGTGGACTAAACTAAAGATAGTATCCCAAAACATTTGTTTCTTTCAGTTAAAGTGACATGGACCTTTTGTCCTTTAACACCAAAGTCAACATGCTTATTCCCTTACACCTGCGATTCAGAAGTTACATTTTTATACAAAGACCATTTTCTTCAATCTGCCTCAGTAACTTTGACCTTTATATCTCAAAATGGATAGGCTGTCTCTTTAACTCAAGTGCAAGATATCCACAAAACTCAATGCAGGTAAATAATATAGAAATGAAGTCATACTGGAGGTCCTTGCAGGAATAAAGTCATTTAGGATCAACTAGACATCATAAGAAGTATTCTGGTGAAAATCCAATGCCAATTGGATTTCCCATTCTGGAGGAGTAGAAATCAATGTTTTCAAGATGGCTGCCATGGCAACTACACTGGATGTCAGATTGGTACCATTTTCATTTAGAACCATCTAGATATAATAAGAAGTCTTCAGACAAAAGCCCCATGAGAAAATGAATTTCCATTCATGAGGAATAACTAAAATAAAATTTGTAAAATGGCTACTGTGGTGGCCATAATGGATGTCAGAGCATTATCATTTTAGTTAGAGATCAACTACACCTTGGGATGAATTTGTGTGTAAATTTTCATGTCAATCCTTCAAGTAGGTTAGGATGAGTATCAATAACCAATATGTACTAACAGATAAATGGATGTTAGATGTTAGACATCAGTAGACAGACAAGAAATGTCAGACAGGCCATTCCATAAACTCTTATGATCTATGACCAGTAGAGCTAACAATGACATGATTTCCAGCACATTCCATAATTAAATATTTCACTTCTTTGCATTTACTGCTTCAACCTTTTTATACCACTTTTATAGTAGATTTAACAAATATCAAGCTGAATTCTCAATTCTTTTTAAATATTTTCCAGAAAGAGCCATTAGATTTTATGAAAATCTCTCTCTCTCTCTCTCTCTCTCTCTCTCTCTCTCTCTCTCTCTCTGAACATATATATCTTATAAGTTACAGCAAAGTAAAATATGAAAGAGGCACATATATTTTGGAAACATTTCATGTAAGGTTAACATAAATAACTGTATATATCATCTACATGTTGGTACTTTGTGCTCAATGATTGACTGATTGATGTTTGATTTTATTATTACAAAATTTGCTTGTGATCTGAAAGCCTTTTTACAAGCTAGATAAATGAAGGTGATGGAAACTGATCAAAAATTTAAAAACTGCTAGCCTCATGTACTTTGAAGCCATAGAAACTATGTCAAGCAAGATCATATCTTGTACAGGTGATGATGTTTGTTGCCAACAAAATGTTTGCACATTTATGTCTTTAGCCATGTCTGTATTACTTTTCCAGTTAAACACGACTTATGTAGTGAAAAATACAAACAGCTGATGTCATATACAATTGGAGCAGTGGTTCATTACAAAGTTAACATTACATATATTTGGGTAACAAACACATGTCATAATGTCTTTAAAATGTACTCTTATACTAGATATGTTTAATACTGAAAAAAAAAGATCAGGTAAGTACTTACATAAGGGATTCCAAAGAGGTTAAATTCTATGATACCTAAAACAAGAGTAAATATATCTTTATATACAGTGAATTTTTCTATCAGAGGGGAATATATCTCTCTCAAAGTGAATATGTCTTTATCAGAGTGAATACATCTTTATCAAAGCTAATTATTCTTTATCAGAGTAAAATTCATCTTTATCAAAATGAATACATCTTTGTCAGAGTGAATATCTATCAGAGTGACTATGTCTTTATCATAGTAAGTACATATATATCAGAATGAGTACATATTTATCAGAGTGAATACATCTATATCAGAGTGAATACATATTTATCAGAGTGAATACATCTATATCAGTGAATACATATTTATCAGAATGAATACATATATATCAGAATGAATACATATTTATCAGAATGAATACATCTTTATCAGAGTGAGTGAATACATATTTATCAGAATGAATACATCTATATCAGAATGAATACATCTATATCAGAGTGAATACATATTTATCAGAATGAATACATATTTATCAAAATGAATACATATTTATCAGAATGAATACATCTTTATCAGAGTGAATACATATTTATCAGAATGAATACATCTATATCAGAATGAATACATCTATATCAGAGTGAATACATATTTATCAGAATGAATACATCTATATCAGAATGAATACATCTATATCAGAATGTATACATCTATATCAGAGTAAATATATCTCTGTAATAGTGAATAAGTCTGTATCAGAGTGAATACATCGTTAACAGAGAAAATATATCTTTATCAGAGAGAATACATCTTTATCAGAGGGAACAGACCTTAATCAGTGTAAATATATCTTTGTCATAGTGAATATGTCTGCATCAGAGTGAATACATCGTTATCAGAGTGAATACATCTTTATCAGAGTGAATATATCTTTTCAGAAGGAATAAAACTTTATCAGAGTAAATATGGTTTAGATAAAAATGGTAACACACATTTAAAAAAGTCATATTGGCTCATCTATATCACACACCTAAGTACAGTGTGGAGCCAGATCCATCCCTGCCTGGTACACCAGCATATTGGGGTCTACATTAATAATTCTACTGTAATTTGATGTATAATAAAACAGCTTTATTTTTTACTCAAAATGATGGAAAAATATTTTCTGTCATACAATGCAATTCTGATATAATACAATTTAAAATCTTGATAATTTTCCTCCATTTTCTTTGTGCATTCTGTCAGTCTTTCTTTCATTTTTATCCACTACCCTACAGATGAATCTTCCCAGCAGCTCTGTTACCATTTGCTTTTGCAAAGATGGCATGCTTGTCATTCTCAGTTATGAGTTTCTTATATGGCCCATTTTAATACTTTGACTAGATTTGTTCAGATTCTAGATCAAACACATGATGCTGTGTGAAAGTTCTGGTCTAGTATTGGTATGTATTTCAACCATCATGACACCTTTGAAATAGCACTGATTACATATAAAAATACCATGTGGAGTCATTAAATAGCAATGATTACGTATAAAAATAACATGTTGAGTCATTAAATAGCACTGATTATGTATAAAAATACCATGTTGAGTCATTAAATAGCACTGATTATGTATAAAAATACCATGTTGAGTCATTAAATAGCACTGATTACATATAAAAATACCATGTTGAGTCATTAAATAGCACTGATTACGTATAAAAATACCATGTTGAGTCATTAAATAGCACTGATTATGTATAAAAATACCATGTTGAGTCATTAAATAGCACTGATTACATATAAAAATACCATGTTGAGTCATTAAATAGCACTGATTACATATAAAAATAACATGTTGAGTCATTAAATAGCACTGATTACGTATAAAAATACCATGTTGAGTCATTAAATAGCACTGATTACATATAAAAATACCATGTTGAGTCATTAAATAGCACTGATTACGTATAAAAATACCATGTTGAGTCATTAAATACTGCTAAATGAATTACAGCAAAGAAAGATCAAATAATGTGGTTTAACATGATAAATAAAACAAAGAACCACTCTAATTTTATAAAGAAAAGTAAATTGCAAAGAATGCATTGTAACTTTGTTTAGTGCAATCCAATCACCTAAAAATACAATTATGGTCATCTGCATATAAATAAGCTATCCAAATTTAATTTTCTATGTTGATTGGTTTGGGGGCAATCAATATTCTCAGGATAAGCTGTACCAAATCAAGATGACCTTTTGCTGCATTCAGTGGCAGCATAAAAATATCTCACCTATAATTGAATCATGAAGATTTGACCATTTGCTGTCATTGTCCCCAAGCCAATGACCACTGTGGGATCCACTTGAAGGAAAGGTTGATCTTGAGATGACCATTCCTCTCTTTCCAGTGGCGGTTCGCAAACCTCTAAAAGAACAAAATGCAGAATCTCTCTTTTAGCATGAAATAAATACCATAGTAAAAACTGAATCAGATACAACTTGTAGGTATCAATCACATACTCAAATCTGATTCAGATACAACTTGTAGGTATCAATCACATACTCAAATCTGAATCAGATACAACTTGTAGGTATCAATCACATACTTCAATCTGATTCAGATACAACTTGTAGGTATCAATCACATACTCCAATCTGATTCAGATACAACTTGTAGGTATCAATCACATACTCCAATCTGATTCAGATACAACTTGTAGGTATCAATCACATACTCCAATCTGATTCAGATACAACTTGTAGGTATCAATCACATACTCAAATCTGAATCAGATACAACTTGTAGGTATCAATCACATATTCCAATCTGATTCAGACACAACTTGTAGGTATTAATCACATACCGTATATACTCGCGTATAAGCCCGTTCGCGTATAAGCCGACCCCCCCAAACTGAATTGGTAAAAGTGGTATAAAGTGCATGACCCGCGTATAAGCCGACTCATAATTTTTATACAAACGGTACATCACAAGATGCACAAAGTGAGTTCTGAATATGTTTATTTAGGTAAATCACATTATTAAATAAAATAAAAGAAAGAAATCTAGTTTATATGTTGAAATAAAAACAATTCTGAAGTGTTAAGTCTTAATGGAAATTTAATTAATCGTCATTCTAAAATCATGAAATATAAAAGTTCGATCAGTTTTAGAATCCTTCAAAATCGGGCTCTATCAGACTCGCCAAACAGTTCACGAAACTCGGCTTCTGTTACGGACGTGCTTTCATCATATACGTCGTCCCACCCCACCTCCGTACTTGCTTCTCGTTCACAACAAATTTGCGTGCTGCAGCACAGTTGTTATTTGCTTCTGCATATTCAATAACTTTAAGTTTGAATGCTGCATCATAAGCAGACCGCTATCTTTTACTTCTAACACTATTCATTTTATCTGATTGAATTGAACATAAACTTCTACAGAGATTAAACTGAAATAATTTCTTTCAGTAGTAGTATACTATTTATATACCTTATCCTGTAATTATTTCTATGTGTGGTTGGTTTTCAATTCGTATTTGATAATTATTTATCACTGTTATTTGTGTTGTGTTTTTTAAACTACGGGTAGTGTGATTCAATCGATCAAACTATGATTGGTTTCAGCGTGGACATTATTCAAGTATTGTGACAGTTTATAACTTTGAGCAGAAACCATGTCCACTACCATATCTCATTAAACAATACATCTGAGAGTTGGCATCTATTAGTTAAGTCATTGGCATTGTGCAACAAAACAAACCTATTATCCCCGAGGCATTTACCACAGATTAAGCATATGGTAGCTATTGTACAACAATCTTCCGCTAACAAACCACTTTGCTTTACAAACAACTAAACAATAGTTGTATATAAACTGTGGCTCCCGATTACTTCTAAAACACCTGTCAAAGAAATCCAACAAATTATATTGTTTTACAATTATTCATGCTGACTCGTATATTGCACTGTTATTTGCCGTTCCTAAGCGTGCGCGCAACAAAACCCTATGGAGCCTCTCGCTATTGTTTCTCGAAGACTGTCATACATGTATTTCTACTCTTGATCAAAATGTTTGTCATATATACCTTCAGTATCGTAATTCTTTTATTTCTTTTTATGTAGATTCTTTTCATATTTACACTGAAATAGGCTAGCGTGCATTTCTACGAAACCGTAGAGTTTAATTATTACTGATTATCTGAGGGATAAATACTTGACCAGAGATTATTAATATGGCGGTTCTTTTGGAAAATACACGTATTTCCGTAGTTCAAATAACACGTATGGCTGTATACCTTTAGTATCGTAATTCTTTTATATTTTTTCAAGTAGATTCTTTTCATATTTACACTGAAATAAACTAGCGTGCATTTCTACGAAACCATAGAGTTTGATGATTACTGCTTAGCTGAGGGTTAAATACTTGAATAGAGATTACTAATATGGCGGTTCTTTTGGATAATACACGTATTTGCGTGGTTCAAATAACACGTATGGCTGTATTTTCTGGTGGATGGACATCTGTCAAATAGACGTCAAGTACCTTAAAAACATGTTTTTCATTCATTATCCTACCACTTATGTTAGAAAAAAAATATTTGTTTTACTTCACGTCAGGACAAATCTTATCAGCCATGTGGCATCATTAGGCATGTGATCTCATATTCGGCGATTGATGGAAACAATAAATATTGGAAATCGAGGGGAAAAAGCATTATAAATTTCAGGTTTGGAACTTGACCCGCAGATAAGCCGACCCCCCTTCTTCCAGGCCTTATTTTTGTCCTAAATTTCTCGGCTTATACGCAAGTATATACGGTACTCAAATCTGATTCAGTTTTTATGTGAAGCAAGATATATTGAATAAAAATCATTTTACACTAACATATAAAAAATGTAAGATGTTAAAGTACTTTTTAATACTTTTTAAAAACAAGTTTAAATCATTAATTTCATTCATTATAAAAGAAACATTTTTTTTTATAAAATATGACTATATTAAATTAAGATGGTTGATATATGGACTCTATAAGTATTTTAGAATTATTATTTATTTTCATGTCTGAGTATGTCTGAGTTAAAATCATTTGATAAGTTGAGAATTTACATGTTAATACCTGTTCTGGTAAAATATTTATAAAATGTTGTGAAGATCATTCCAAAAAACTAGAACACCTTTAATGGCTCATGAATCTCCCATGTCTGGTAACTAAGAGCTGGTAGAATTTGAAACAGAGTCATTTGTGTCTCTCTAGTACCACCTCCATCTCCATAAAGATCATAAAAACTCACTTACAAGTCTTGTCCAAGTGCAAACAACAATAACCCACCATGACATAATGCACTGGCAGATCAGGGTTTTTATTGTACGTTTTACTGATTACTCTTAACAGACTGCATAGAGCCAGATCTGTATGTACATTATACACCAGTGGATCTGGGTGTGTGCAGTTGCCATATGATCTAACTTATAAGTGAGTATAAATAGTAACCCATTAGTCATATCTCTTTAAATATTCTTCTTCTTCTTCTTCTTCTTCTTCTTCTTCTTCTTCTTCTTCTTCTTCTTCTTCTTCTTCTTCTCATCAATATTATTATTATTATTATTATTAGTAGTAGTAGTAGTAGTAGTAGTAGTAGTAGTAGTAGTAGTATTATCAATATTATTATTATTATTATTATTATTATTGTCATTATTTTTATTATTGTCATTATTATTATTATTATTATTATTATTATTATTTCTATTCTTATTATCAATATTATTATTATTATTTCTATTATTATTATTGTCATTATTTTTATTATTGTCATTATTATTATTATTATTATTATTATTATTTCTATTCTTATTATCAATATTATTATTATTTCTATTATTATTATTGTCATTATTTTTATTATTGTCATTATTATTATTATTATTATTATTATTATTATTATTATTATTATTATTATTATATCTACTGCAGCTATGACCTGCCTTTCTACTGAGAAAACATATTTGAAGTCTGTCCCACAGTATTTTAAATTGTTGCTGTAATTCAGTTATGGTAATGGACATTTAGAGGGTTTAAAATATCGCTCATGACTATAATGCAAAAGACAATTAACAATTTTCCGATTCTGATACACTAGGAAAAATAAAATGTACTACCTTAAAGTAGGTTCTGTTTGACTCCATCCATACAAGCTGTGAACATCATAGTGTCGTAGAGTTCCATTTTTCTGTAATGCCTCCATACAAAGTGTTTTGTCTGATAGATACATTCCAAACACACCTCCTGTGTGGAAGAAAATGTATCAGCATCATCTTACAATAAATGTATCATCATCAATTATCTCTTATTAATTTGTTATAACCCTATTATATGGTAAAAAAAATACATTTACTATAATATATGGCATATACAAGACTCAGTATCCCACTCCAACTGTAGAGGACTGAATGGCATATAGACTAATCTTTTCCCCACGTTGCAGTGAATGAATGGCACATGAAACAATGGCTTCTCCCTCTTAAGTCTTAGAGTAGTGAAAATTCAGGTTAAATAAAGTAACATTTAAACACAACTAATTGTGAATTAAAATTTATCCATGATACATTTCTTACAAGTAAAAAGTCTCATCACAGGAAACTGCATAAGTGAAATATGTTTGATCCATGTGAAAGTTAGACAAAATTCAGTCAAGGAGAAAACATGTTGGAATAGAATATGGCCCTAAACATTTTGAAGGTCATTATTGCTGAAATAGAATTTGACCCTACTAAAATTTGAAGGTCATTATTGTTGAAACAGAATTTGGCCTACTACATGTTGAATGTCATTATTGTTGAAATAGAATTTGGCCCTACTACATTTTGAAGGTCATTATTGTTGAAATAGAATTTGGCCCTACTACATTTTGAAGGTCATTATTGTTGAAACAGAATTTGGCCTACTTCAATTTGAAGGTCATTATTGTTGAAATAGAATTTATACTAAACAGCTTGAAGGTCATTTATGTTTAACTAATAAGCTTGTTATAACAAAAATGAGCCATGATATCCAAGTATGATACTACATGTTGGCTCTCATAAAACATTAGTTGCATTTTTGGAATATTTGGCATAAACACATAATAAGTGGGGAACCAGTTTTTCTCAATATTATTTGAACCAGATATAATAAAAAAAAGATTCAAGTACACCAACATAGAATTCCTCAGAACAAATATGATCAATCAAGTGTATATTTTATCTGTAACACACTTCAAACATTTCACTTTTTCACAAAATTAGGAGGCATGTCAAATATGTCAATCTGACAGACCAGTAATGTTAATAATGATACAAATAAAACAGGAATAAAATTAGGTTCTAAGCAAACACTTTCAACAATTATTTAAATTCAATTTATTCAACAGAGTAAAGTTTATTGAAACAATTTAGTTTTGACTTACCGACATGTATGTTCTAATAATAAAATCTGTGACAGCATTTATAATTTATGAAAGTAAAGATAGAGCCTAGTTAGTAGATACTGAGGATAACAATCTCTCTACAGTATATTCATAAAAGATGGAATACACTTGGCCTCTTATAAAGAGGGTGAATGCTATTCAAAGCACAGGTGGGAAAACTAAGCATAAGTGTGACAGTATGAGAGAAAGAGAGACAGACAGAGACAGTCAGACAAACACAGAGAGTGAGGTGACCTTCTCTTGGGTGCAGGTCAAACCATTAATTCCTTGAAAATTGTGATTGGGTTTTTTATTATTGGTTTCAGAATATCGAACCAAAAGATAATTTCTCATGGTACAGAAACAGAGTTGTTTTTTCAAGAAATTCAAAAGTTTCTGAGGAATATATTTTATTATAGAATTTATTTTGTCCCTATAGTGACTTTATCACTCCAAAAATGGATGCAAATGTACAAGGAACCAAAAAAAGATGCCACTACAGCAAATGGGTCCTACTTGATCTGGAAACTATGCATATCAAGTGTCATCTGACCCATCCAATTTTATACCATTTTATTTATTTATTCATTATCATTGTAAAATATGTAAGCAACAAATTATTTAGAATGTGAGATACTGCATTAATTTAAATTGTTTTGTACTCCTCTGATAAATTCAAGGAGTTTAGGCAAAAAGTCAATTTTAAAATAAATCCAATTTTTTTCTTGAAATTGTAAACATATAACACTCAAGGATATTTCAAGACAAACATAACACTCAAGGATTTTTCAAGACAAACATAACAATCAAGGACTTTTCAAGGTTATACAAGTCAGGGTTACATTCTTTAAAAGATACAGTAAAACTCTGTCAATAAGAAAAACTAAGCGAAAGTATCAGAGCCTGTCAGTATTTCTAGTACAGTAGGTTCTCAAATTAGAATAATATGGATAACAAATCCACTCTTGCAAAAGATAAATAAGAATTCAGTGAATAATAATGATTATCAAAGTTTCCAATTTACTTGGTTTGTATGGTGGGTTATCAAGTGCATTGTTGTTGATGGGGCATTTCAGACTCCATGGTTCTTTATTTGCAGGCCAGTTCCATGGCTTCTCTTCGTTAGTACCAAAGTTGGCAGGTTCATTCATATCCTAGAATTAAATCATATAAAATTTGCAAACCAAATGTCTATGCAAGTGTAGATAGTTCAGACACAGAACTTTCATTGCAAAATGTACACACACACACACACACACACACACACACACACACACACACACACACACACACACACACACACACACACACACACACACACAGAGTCATGCATGCAGGAGGATATTCCCAAAATGCATTCAGCAAGAGACTCAAGCCAGGCTCATAAGTAAAAAAACTCAGATAGCCTATGATTTTAATATGAACAAGAGCCCCACGTGGGCCAGATATTGCTCACTTGACCTACATAGCTCAAAAGTTGACCATTTAAAAAACTAGGCTTAAGTAATATTGCAAGTAAACAACCTAGGTAAACTATCTTTCAAATTTTATATCCTACTTAACCTATTTTACTTGATCCTGATACAAATTTGTCACAGAAAAATAATGGCACAGTTAATAAGCAGATTTAACACACACAGATTTTGAGATGGAGCTTGAGCTTCTTGTTCATACGTTTGAAGAATATGGGGCCTAATCAACTGGTGAAGTATGCAACAGTACATCTAGATCCATATTGTTCAGTTTGATTCATACCACACATGGATATATAGAATAAATCACCCACTCCCATTTTGAAAAGAATTATGTAATTATAGGAAGGTATCTTTGCTGTTCTTTGTAAATAGTTCCCAAAGCTAGCATGTTAAGTTATACAAATCGCACTAAGCCAGTCTAATGATGCAGTAAAAGTGGAGCAATAATCTGATAGGGACAGAGGATCTCTGGTGTTTGGTCTTTAGCAATAATCTGATAGGGACAGAGGATCTCTGGTGTTTGGTCTTCAGCAATAATCTGATAGGGACAGAGGATCTCTGGTGTTTGGTCTTTAGGAAATGATATTATTATAGGCTTAATAATTAAGGTTAATGACCTTGTGATCTTTGAATAGGTTGTAACATGTCACTGTAAAAGTTCTTGGGAGGATAGAAAAATCGGAGAAAATCTAAATGTTAGGTCCACTGTAATATGCATGCTTCATAATCCCCATAGAATGTTGAAATTTTGCATACAGATATAGCTGAGTTAATTGTTTCATAATGCATACAGATATGTCTCAGTTAATTGTTTCATAATGCATACAGATATGTCTCAGTTAATTGTTTCATAATGCATACAGATATGTCTCAGTTAATTGTTTCATAATGCATACAGATATGGCTCAGTTAATTGTTTCATAATGCATACAGATATGGCTCAGTTAATCGTTTCATAAACTAATTGTAAATTTTCAACTTGAATGAAAAAGGAAATTCTAAAACATATTGTAAGCATGATGCCAGAAAAATCTATTTAGATTTATAATATTTCTTGCAGACCTACATTGCATCCTGGAGAACAACTGCATCTTGCGATGCAAAATCATCTCATTTCACAAGTGATTGTTCTGAATTTCTTATCTGCCTGTATGTTAGCTTTCTATTCAGATGCTTGCGAATATTACAAAATAAATGTATGTGTTGTACTGTACTGATTTATATTTAGACTGAAAGGAAAGGTTTACTTACAATCCAAAGCCCATCAAATTCGATAATTTTATGGTGGTCAACAATAAGCTGAGACCAGTACCCTGGTGCATCAGGATGGAAAAAGTCAGGAAACGCCACCTTACCATTTGGCCATACCTATGACAAAATTTTAAAAAATGTCAAAAATGTTTTAAAAAAACCACAGAGTTAAACCTATTGCATTATAGAATCATAAACAATACAATTAGTGATTTGTCATCATTTGAAAGATTTCAAATTTTGTGGATAATTTTACCAAAAAAGATAATTTGCAAGTTGGTATGCTGTAAAAAAAAATGAAGTCTAGATTTTTAGCCATAATGACACTTATGACTTTACATGCTTACAAAAGGTTAAAGCTCATTATTATGAGTACATCAACACAATAATAGCTATATTGTGCTAATTCAAGGTAAGGTCCTAAATATGTAACTGTCAAAAAAAATGTCCCCATCAAGTGTATACAGATCCAAGAAGAGTAATATCCCTTTGCTTAATGTTACAGTTACATTCCAAATATGATTGTGCTAAACAAATAACACAATCAAGATTCATTTTTAATCAAAGGTTAAGTGAATAATGCCTGCAACATTCAGAGAAGGATAAAGGATGACTTTGCCTTACTGAACAGAAAAAAATGGGGTGAATCCAGTGAAAGCACCTTAGGATGGAAATTGTATAAGGAAAGAGGTTGTAACGGCCTAAGAAGGGAGTAGTGACTATCTGAGTTGAAGTCACTGGATCCACCAGACTAATACAAGTCTCTGTGATGCTAGATCTTTGAGATCAAAACTTGAGAAGGTTGACCATGCATGCAAGCCCATGGTTTAATCATTGAGGTTGCTCTAATCTCATGAGGAGATAATTCAGATTATGCCAAGCATGTTAACCACTTCAGCCACATGGACAGGACTTGACTGTTTACTTCCTATTTTCATGTCTTAACAGGCACAAAAATGATGTTTTCAGGAAATATGGCTCTTTTCCATGTATTTCACATCATGGACCAAGTCTTGCTTAGCAATCTATCTCAATGATTTACAATCTTACAACTGGGATCATTTTGATTGCCTGCTAATGGTAACTGATTCTTAGCTATGAAATCTGATTTTTTCATTAACATGATGGAACCATACAATCTGAACTGGACAGTTCCTTCCACTGAAAGGAAATGCAAAACATTTATCATATCAGTAAACATATCTTACAAGATAGCAGATTTAAAGAGGTTCTGGATAAAGGTTGAATGTCTCCAAGTTAAGCCAAGATAAATTTCATGCAATATTCAAATTTGGAAATGGCATGAGTGATTTAGGTCAATTATGGTAAAAGTAGACCAATTTATCTGACAGACTCATACTGTGACATACATTTGCTCTACCATGATGGCTGTGTGTATCACAAACCATGGAGCAATGTGATTATGTCCCTTGACAGTAACTGGAGCTAACCTTTACTAAACAAAAGTCTAGATAAAAAGTCAGCTACCTGATATATAGTCATTCAGAGTTTGAACCCAAAACAACAGCAGTCAGCCAAAGGGTAATGACAGCAAAGATAAGGAGTGATGCAGCCTAAGAGACAATGACTACAGAAATGTGTCATCAAATCAAGATTAAACAAAATCATAAGGACATTTGCCATGGAGTGGTGATGGAGTGATTTCTAGTATGCAACAAAGTCATACAGATGTAGAAATACTGATCTCTTCTGTAGGATACAATCAATATCTGAAAGGATAGTTAAGAATTACCAGCAGTTAAAGTTCTTTGATTAGAATTTAGATCATGTGTTGCCAAAGATATAATATTTTCACTAGCTAAGATTCTATGTTAAACTATCTACAACTTGGAGGATGAATATGATATTTCAGTGCTTTGCACCAGCAACATCTATTGGATTCCAGGATCCTTGTTGTTTGATGTTGGATTTCCCTTAGTGTATAATGCCAACTAACCAATAGAATGTAACAGCAGTACATTGCACACTAACAAAAAAAGGAGGAAATTGACTTCAAAAGGAATCTTTGTAAGTTTAACATCAAAGCATATACACATACCAGAGAGAAACAATTACAGGTGGATTTGAGGGAAAAGATATATTTATGCAAACATGAACCAGCAGTGGAAAATCACTTATTTAAGTGTCCATTCCAGTTCTGTGCTCCTCTTGTCTCAATCATTAAGAAACAGTGTTTAAATTCAAAAAACTTGATTTTGATTGGATGTGGTAGCCTGCCATTGCATCTAATGAAATCCACAGACACAATGCACTGAAATATTGGATTAATCCAAGAAGGTATAGATAGGTAAAAATATTCGAAACTTGACTAGCAAAGATGAAAATATAGGGGATATTCAAAAATACAGAAATATGGGGGCATTTTGAAAAGACATGAAATATATGGAATGCTGTAAATATTTTTTTGTATATAGAGGCAACTAGACACACAATTATAAAAATCTCCATATTGAAAATTTCATGTGTACTTACAAATCCAACTTCAAACAACAAGGATCCTGATCTGCCATAACACAATGCACTATCAGATCAAGATCTATGTTGTTTATTCTACCAATTAGTCCAAAACAATGCATTGATCCAGACTGGTCAATTAGTCCAAAACAATGCATTGATCCAGACTGGTCAATTAGTCCAAAACAATGCATTGATCTAGACTAGTCAATTAGTCCAAAACAATGCATTGATCCAGACTGGTCAATTAGTCCAAAACAATGCATTGATCCAGACTGGTCAATTAGTCCAAAACAATGCATTGATCCAGACTGGTCAATTAGTCCAAAACAATGCATTGATCCAGACTGGTCAATTAGTCCAAAACAATGCATTGATCCAGACTGGTCAATTAGTCCAAAACAATGCATTGATCCAGACTGGTCAATTAGTCCAAAACAATGCATTGATCTAGACTGGTCAATTAGTCCAAAACAATGCATTGATCTAGACTGGTCAATTAGTCCAAAACAATGCATTGATCAAGACTGGTCAATTAGTTCAAAACAATGCATTGATCCAGACTGGTCAATTAGTCCAAAACAATGCATTGATCCAGACTGGTCAATTAGTTCAAAACAATGCATTGATCCAGACTGGTCAGTGCATTATGCAACAAGACAACTGGATCTGTGTAACTGACAGTTAGATCAGACTTTAAAGTGAGTATAAATGGTATATAACTTACATATCCTAGCATTATATGGTAAATATATGACTTACATATCCTAGCATTATATGGTAAATACATAACTTACATATCCTAGCATTATATGGTAAATATATGACTTTCATATCCTAGCATTATATGGTAAATATATGACTTACATATCCTAGCATTATATGGTAAATACATAACTCACGTATCCTAGCATTATATGGTAAATATATGACTTACATATCCTAGCATTATATGGTAAATATATAACTTACATATCCTAGCATTATATGGTAAATATATAACTTACATATCCTAGCATTATATGGTAAATATATAACTTACATATCCTAGCATTATATGGTAAATATATAACTTACATATCCTAGCATTATATCCGTATTTTTGGCATATTTGGAATCTGGACTTGTGCCATGTGGCCATTTGATAAAGATGTCCTTTTGAAAACCTAATTCATATGCAGAGTAATTGGCTACCTCTGAATCCACAGCTGGATCCTGGAAAAGTGATGTATATATTATATATAAATTATTTTACATAGGTTTTGCATAGCCCTAAAGATGTTATTTTCAATGATTTTACTGGTTTTCAAAGAGAAATTTTCTTGAATAAAATAAGATTACAAACATTTTCTCTATTCTGAAACCAATGTTTGGAACAGTCCATAATATTTCTGCTTTGAAAACAATATCCTTTGCTACACAATTATCTGAAAGCAAATTGGGTAAAGTTCCAGAGTCTTACTTTTCACTGCTGTTGCATAAATTGAATGCAATAAATCAACTATTATTTATCTCCCATGCTGGAAATATCCAATATCTTGTAATTAGACTTAGCATTTGGATTTGTGTGCTATCTCATTGAAGCTGTAGCTTAACCACTATAAGGCAGGCCAAATTACAAAACTCATAGTAAGTCAAATGTGAGCCAAGTCAGCCATTTGCATTGTTTGTCTAATTACAGTGCCACCTATGCTATGGGACACAATTCATTTAAATATCTAACAGTTCATGTACTAATTCAACAACTCAATTTTACAATAGGTTATGCTCTTTTACAAAGTGTAAAAACCTTTTTCAAGTTTAGATCATATTTTATAAACATTATTTTGACAATAACTAAGAGAGAACTTTTTGAGAAAATTCAAGTAGTTTTTCAGAAATTCAAGCCTGTTTCAAACTCAAAACCTACTTTCTTTTATATTAAATGACTTTTCACAGCAACCCTCTGAACTCAAGGACTTCATGAGTACTCTCTTATTGTTAATGAAATAAATTCAAGGACTTCATGAACACTCTCTTCTTTATAATGAAATGAATTTAAGGACTTCATGAACACTCTATTCTTGTTAATGAAATGAATTTAAGGACTTCATGAACACTCTATTCTTGTTAATGAAATGGGATAAATGACATCAATCTTCTGAATGTTTTGGCATAAGAAGGAAATCATTTAATAAGTTTCAAATGTAAAATTCAAATTGTAAGATAAAACTATGGGATTCCAGTATAAAACTAAAATGTGAAATACAAATTGTAAGATTCAACTGTAGGATTTATATAAAAAATTCAAACATAAAATACAAATTGTAAGATTTAACTGTAGGATTTATATAATAAATTCAAACATAAAATTTAAATTGTAAGATTCAACTGTAGGATTCAAATATAAAATTCAAAGGTAGGATTCAAAAGTAAGATTTAAATGTAAAATTCAAATGTGGGATTCAAATGTAAAATTCAATTGTAAGATTCAACAGTGGGATTTAAATGTAAAATTCAAATGTAAGATTCAAATGTAGGATTCAACTGTAGGATTCAAATGTAAAATTCAAAGGAAAGATTCAAATATAAGATTCAAGTCTAGGATTCAAATGTAAGATTCAACTGTTATATTCTGCTATAATTTATCACAAAAGAAAGACTGAATTGGACCAAAAAATATCATAGTAAATTATGCTGATTCAGCCACACTCTTGTCTAGTGTGATATCAGCTCGTATAAAGCCATACTTAACTTTCACACCAAAACCCTCTGGAATGAGTGTAAGGAATATGAAATCAATGATATCATATAATAACACAAGAACAGAGATCTACTGTAATAAGCAAACTTTATAAATCTACATATTACTTTTTACTAAATGTGTAAGATAAAGATTCTTTCATCAAAATTCTAAAATTGGGCGGAAAATTATTACAAACTGTAATCACCTAGAAAGACTCTAAATTAGTATGATTATCAGGAAAATCTACAATAATCACCTTGACCTAATTGTTAAAAGTTACAATAATCACTTTGATCTAATTGTTAAAAGTTATAGAAAATCTACAGTAAACACCTGGACCTAACTGTTAAAAGTTATAGAAAATCTACAATAATCAGCTTGACCTAATTGTTAAAAGGTATATAAATTCTACAATAATCACCTTGACCTAATTGTTAAAAGGTATATAAAATCTACAATAATCACCTTAGTAAAGGGAACCATATCTGATGCTGGAGGAGTATTGTTGGCAAAAATTGAAAGGCATGCATTACTAGATACTTTAAAAAATGTTGTCCAATTCTATTCAGCAGTTTCTGAGATGTTGTTTAAACGTTTTCTGTATGTAGTTGTTTTTGTAAGTTTAATACCATTTTTCCACACAGAACTGGCTGTACATGGTGGCCAGTATATCTGGTGGAGGAAGAACACAGGAAATAACAACTGAGTCATGGGAAGTGGCCATTTTTAATGATGGATTGGCATCATTGACAGACTTTCATGCATGAATGCTTTCTGTTAAATTTTTTATTGGTACTGAGAAGCAGTAAAAATGTTTGAGACATTTTTGTAACCGTTATAAATATTTTTTTTAGTGGAAGATCAGCATCTTATGTACACTAATAAAAGACCTTCATCTTGGCAACCACTGAATTTGATAAAATTTTGTTCAGTGGTTTCAGTAAGAAATCAATTAAACATTTAGCAGTTGTTTTAGTAATGACACCCATCTGATGTTGAATTTGTTTAATTAAAAAATGGGAAAAGCCTTAATGGCAAAGAAGCTTTCTACAAAATTTTCCAAATTTCTGAATCTGTTTAACAGCTTTGTGTGTATATTTTTAGTAACAACAACTATATTGCATGATGGATTGGAAACATTCATACAAATTCTAAATATACTTATGTAAATATACTTTTATTAATTTTGTTTTCAAATTCTTAAATGTTGATTGAACATTCATATAAATTCTAAATGCACTTATGTAAATGATTTTTTATTAAAATTTTGGTCAAATATTTACTGCGGTTTTAAGTTGCTTAAATGTCTTTATATTCTAGTAACAGTGGTTATATTTGATGGCAGATTGGTATCATCTGTAATTGATCCACTGGTTCTCAGAAGAAAACTGAGAATAGTAACTGTTTAAGGACAACACACAATGCAGGAACTATTGTTAAACTCACTTGGCCTTATTGCTAGGCAAGCTGAAAACATAAATTAAAACTATTTGTATCTAACCAGAATGATAATGAAGTGTATCCCATCAGTCTTAAGTTGCTTGACATAGTCAGGCAAACCTCCAAAATTGACTTTATCGATGGTGAAATCCATCCTCTCATGCATGTGATCAATGTCAGCATACTGCACATCCTGTAAAAAAAAAAAAGAGAATAATCAGCATAATGTACATCCATAATACAAAAAACAGGAATAATCAGCATAATGTACATCCATAATACAAAAAACAGGAATAATCAGCATAATGTACATCCATAATACAAAAAACAGGAATAATCAGCTTAATGTACATCCATAATAAAAAGAATGGAAATAATCAGCTTAATGTACATCCATAATACAAAAAATGGGAATAATCAGCATAATGTACATCCATAATAAAAAGAATGGAAATAATCAGCTTAATGTACATCCATAATACAAAAAACGGGAATAATCAGCATAATGTACATCCATAATAAAAAGAATGGAAATAATCAGCATAATGTACATCCATAATACAAATAATGGAAATAATCAGCTTAATGTACATCCATAATACAAATAATGGAAATAATCAGCTTAATGTACATCCATAATACAAATAATGGGAATAATCAGCTTAATGTACATCCATAATACAAATAATGGAAATAATCAGCTTAATGTACATCCATAATACAAATAATGGAAATAATCAGCTTAATGTACATCCATAATACAAATAATGGAAATAATCAGCTTAATGTACATCCATAATACAAATAATGGAAATAATCAGCATAATGTACATCCATAATACAAATAATGGAAATAATCAGCATAATGTACATCCATAATACAAATAATGGAAATAATCAGCTTAATGTACATCCATAATACAAAAAACAGGAATAATCAGCATAATGTACATCCATAATACAAATAATGGAAATAATCAGCTTAATGTACATCCATAATAAAAAGAATGGAAATAATCAGCATAATGTACATCCATAATACAAATAATGGAAATAATCAGCTTAATGTACATCCATAATACAAATAATGGAAATAATCAGCATAATGTACATCCATAATAAAAAGAATGGAAATAATCAGCATAATGTACATCCATAATACAAATAATGGAAATAATCAGCTTAATGTACATCCATAATACAAATAATGGAAATAATCAGCATAATGTACATCCATAATAAAAAGAATGGAAATAATCAGCATAATGTACATCCATAATACAAATAATGGAAATAATCAGCATAATGTACATCCATAATACAAATAATGGAAATAATCAGCATAATGTACATCCATAATAAAAAGAATGGAAATAATCAGCTTAATGTACATCCATAATACAAATAATGGAAATAATCAGCTTAATGTACATCCATAATA
The DNA here is from genome assembly GCA_030141615.1 of Unio pictorum. Lineage (NCBI taxonomy): Eukaryota > Metazoa > Mollusca > Bivalvia > Unionida > Unionidae > Unio > Unio pictorum. The sequence goes on from JARLTB010000189.1 coordinate 1,965,505, forward strand.
CAAATAATGGAAATAATCAGCATAATGTACATCCATAATAAAAAGAATGGAAATAATCAGCTTAATGTACATCCATAATACAAATAATGGAAATAATCAGCATAATGTACATCCATAATACAAAAAACAGGAATAATCAGCATAATGTACATCCATAATACAAATAATGGAAATAATCAGCTTAATGTACATCCATAATAAAAAGAATGGAAATAATCAGCTTAATGTACATCCATAATACAAAAAACAGGAATAATCAGCATAATGTACATCCATAATACAAATAATGGAAATAATCAGCTTAATGTACATCCATAATACAAATAATGGAAATAATCAGCTTAATGTACATCCATAATACAAAGAATGAGAATAATCAGCATAATGTACATCCATAATACAAATAATGGAAATAATCAGCATAATGTACATCCATAATACAAATAATGGAAATAATCAGCTTAATGTACATCCATAATACAAATAATGGAAATAATCAGCATAATGTACATCCATAATACAAATAATGGAAATAATCAGCTTAATGTACATCCATAATACAAAGAATGGGAATAATCCTGTAACAAAAAAATGGGAATAATCAGTAATGTACATCCTGTAAAAAAAAAAACAACTGGCTTGTACTGCATCACGGGACTCTGTGATCTGTCATGTCATCAAAACTTTAAAAATTCTTGTCAATTTTTGGAACTGTGGTATCTTCCATGCAATGTAATCACTACCTTCCTATGATATTTAATTTATAAACATTACAGTCTAATTAAAATTTGTAGAGAATTAAGTACATAAAAGGAAAAGTTTTATTTCTGGTCTCCTTTAAAGGCTTTCCTAATATTTGATGCCAGTCATAATTTGTACAAAAATGAAAAACCTTAATGCTGGGATGTTTTCAGTCCAGTTATGGAAGACTTATGTTCACCAGTTTCTCTTATATTGTTGGTGATTTCTTTCATTTTGTTTGTGAATGTGGTTGCATTTGTTTATAGATCAACATCATATTATATCAGCCTAAAATCCCTTTATAGCCATAATGTTAAGGGGATTCTTTTTTAGACATTTCAATGTTTTGAAATTTTTCTATCATTGGTGCTAACTCAAAAACCTTTTATGTTAAAGAGCTGTCAAATTCAGTCAAATTCTGCTGAGGAGTTTGAGCAAAGAAATTTTAATTTTGTTCTAGTTTTAGTAATGGTGGCTATATTTGATGGCAAATCAGTGTTGCCTGTATTCATTTTGAAAATCCTTTATGTCAGGATGCTTTTTTCAAATTTAATCAAATTCTGATCAACAGTTTTTGAGAACAAGTCATTTTAGTGTTTACTAATTGTGTGTGTGTGTGTGTGTGTGTGTGTGTGTGTGTGTGTGTGTGATTTGGATTTTTAATGTAGCTTTAACAATGTTTCAGTCATACTGCTATTATGTCTTCAGTGTGGCAGTTTATAATGATGTCTATCATGTAAAAGACATATAGCATGACGTCCCAATGCAGTCACATTATCCTGACACCAGGCGACCAGTCCTAACACTAATCTCTTAATGTTGAGTGCATAGTGAGATAGATCTTAATATCATTTGCATAGGTCTATACAGGGTTCTTTATATACTCTGGCAGGGTTCAATCCTGCAACCTACCGCATCTGAGGCAGCTTAATTTTGGTAACAGTAGCCATGCTTGATAGGTTTGCTTCATTGTATAAAACTTAATCCTTGAGCAGAGTGGTCCATCAACATTGCTTTTCATTCTTTTGGATATTGAAAACATTTCAGATATTCTTTAGAAATTCTAACATACCAAATTTGGTAAAAAAAACAAATTACTTATATGAGTAAATATATTCACATGTACAGTAAACATATTTTTTCATGCCTTTGACCTTGAACCACACTGAAAAGAACAAAGATCATTTAACTTGTCTCTGATACTGAAAAGATATACTATAATGGTACTGAAAAGATATACCATCATGGTACTGACAAGATATATCATAATGGTACTGACAAGATATATCATAATGGTACTGACAAGATATATCATAATGGTACTGACAAGATATACCATCATGGTACTGACAAGATATACCATCATGGTACTGACAAGATATATCATAATGGTACTGACAAGATATATCATAATGGTACTGACAAGATATACCATCATGGTACTGACAAGATATACCATCATGGTACTGACAAGATATATCATAATGGTACTGACAAGATATACCATCATGGTACTGACAAGATATACCATCATGGTACTGACAAGATATACCATCATGGTACTGTCAAGATATATCATAATGGTACTGACAAGATATACCATCTTGGACATGACAATATATACCAGCATGGTACTGAAAAGATATACCATAAGGATACTGACAAGATATACCATCATGATACTGACAAGATACATCATAATGGTACTGACAAGATATACCATCATGGTACTAACAAGATATACCATCATGATACTAACAAGATACATCATCATGATAATGAAAATATGGCTCAGGAGTTTTTCAATAAATATCTGACAGTGTATTAAATTCTAGTAAATATTGCTCAAGAGTCTTCAATAGTCATTTTACAGTGCATTAAATTCCAATCAAACTTCCAGTAAATATTGTTCAGGAGTCTTCAAAACATATTTGACAGTGTATTAAATTTCAGTCAAAATTCCAGCAAATATTGCTCAGGAGTCTTCATTAAATAATGCATATATAGACCTTCAGCATCCTTATAAATTATATTTCCATTAATATTTCCCTATTTCATTGTAACAGCTGCATTGTTTTGCCACAAACTACTTTGCTTCTTGTTGGTTTATTGCTAATTGCATCAAACAACCATTCTGTCCGATAAAATAAAAGACTAATGTTTTGAAATGTACCATTTAGTGTTTTCCTCAATGAAAACTTTCATGCAGAAGAGGAGTTCTTAACACAAATACTAACCAGAGGAATTCCAGCATCTACAGTCCTGGAGACTGCTTCCTTCAGATTACTCAAATTGTTGTAGCCATAGCGACATAGCTGGAAGCCAAGGGACCAATATGGTGGAAGGTATGGATAACCAATAAGCTGAAATATAAAGATGCAACATTTGAATTTATAAATAAGATTAACACCTTGTATTATCTTTATAACCAAATCATCTGTAGATTTTGGGGGATGAACAATTTTCTAGCAATAAGATGAGGCCATGACTTAATCATGAAATATATGTCTGTCTTCAAGTTGGATATGTGCCAGTCATACTCAGTAAAATAATAATAATAATAATAATAATAATAATAATAATAATAATAATAATAGTAGTAGTAATATTAATAATAATAATAATAATAATAATAATAATAATAATAATAATAATAATATTGGTAGTAGTAGTAATATTAATAATATTAATAATAATAATAATTATAATAATAATAATAATAGTAGTAGTAGTAGAAGTAGTAGTAGTAATATTAATTATAATAATAACAATAATATTATAAATAATAATAAGAAGAAGAAGAAAAAGAAGAGGAAGACAAATTAGAATTCAATATAGTCAATGAAAGCATCTCCTTGCTACAAAATCAATGAAAGCATCACAATGCTACAATGTCAACAAAAGCATACCATTGCTTTGTAATCAATGATAGCATACCTTTGCTACATAATCCATGAAAGCATCACAATGCTATATATTCAATGAAAGCATTTCATTGCTACATAATCAATGAAAGCATCTCATTGCTACATAATCAATGAATGCATCTCATTTCAAAATAATAAATGTAATTATCACACTGCCGTGTAATCAATTAAATGATCTTGTTGTGACAAAATCAATGAAAACCTCATTGCTATATAATCAATGAAAGCATCCTATTGTTATATAATCAATGAAACCAGGTTTTATGATTCCAGGTAATTGTACAAAACAACTTTAGGATGAAAAAGCTGTCCATAATAACCTTTTTGCATTGATGGAGTACTGCTCATCAAGATGAATCTCTTCACCATGTGTAATGATTCTAGATTGAATATTATTTACATAGCGTGCAAAAATACTTATACTGTTTAACACAAAAGTGTAACCTTGCCAGTAAATGAGAAATGTAGGTCACAGTGATGACCTTTTAGGTGAAGTACTAACAGAGATGTATAATTTTAACATGAATAGTTCTAAAGAATTTATCCCAAGTCAATATAGAAATATGTTTATAGTTACTTAATTTTGTGAGGTTACAGTACTCAGATAAATCTCCCCACTGTGTTAGGACTCCATGTATTAAATAATGCATATAGGATGCTAAAAATCTATGTGGCCATGCAGAGACTTAACCTAAGTCGGTAAGATATGAAATGTAGGAAACAATAACCTGCTTCTATTGTAAGGGTGTGGTACTAACAGAGATGCATACAATCATCTAGTTTAATGACTCTACCATGAACTATGCTTACAAAAACCCAGAAAGTTTAAACATAGTTAGTGAAGCATGAAACATGGGTCACAGTAACTTACATTTGTGATGAAGGAGTATTATGATGTGTCATGCATCTAATATCAATACAGGATGCAAAAAAAAATATTTTATCAAGAGTTAAATAAAACATTTAAGCTCAAATAGTAAAATGTGAAATGTAGGTCACAGTGACCATTTGTTGTAAAGGTATGGCCTTAATAGATATGCATGTACATACATCACCTAGTTTTATAATTCTTCTATGAACAGAGCTTGAGAAATAAATTTACAGCACAAAATCTAACTCATATCAGTGAAGCAAGAATTATGGGTCAGAATGGCTACTTTTGTGCTGAGATTGCATGACTCATCAAGGTCAAAATGGCTACAGGACTCAACAAGGTCAGCATGGGTACTTACTGGACACAGCAAAGTCAGAATGGCTACTTACAGGACTCATCAAGGTCAGAATGGATACAGGATTCATCAAGGTCAGAATGGATACAGGATTCAACAAGGTCAGAATGGCTACTTACAGGACTCAATAAGGTCAGAATGGCTACTTACATGACTCATCAAGGTCAGAATGGCTACAGGATTAAATAAGGTCAGAATGGCTACTTACAGGACTCAACAAGGTCAGAATGGCTACTTACAGGACTCAACAAGGTCAGAATGGCTACTTACAGGACTCATCAAGGTCAGAATGGACACAGGATTCAACAAGGTCAGAATGGCTACTGACAGAAATCAACATGGTCAGAATGGCTACTTACAAGACTCAACAAGGTGCATATTCTCTCTAAGTTTCCTAATTTTATGTCTGACATTATTTACATAGACAGCAAAAATGTCTAAATTGTAATATCAGCTCAAAAGTGCAAAAACTTCAGTATACAAGTAAAAATATTTACTCTATTTATAACAGTGACCTTCTTTCATTGTAAGTATGTGGTACTCATAGAAATTAATACAATCATCTAGTCTGGTGCTTTTGGCATGAACTGTGTTTATGTGTTTAAGAAAACAAAAGAAAATTTAACCACAAAAAATTAAGAATAAAATGTGTATCACAGGAAGTTTTGTGATGAGGGAGTTTCATGATCTTTCAAGATGCATCTTGGTATAACTTTCGTTACTTGATGTATAACAATATTTATACTGGGTATAAAAGACTATCTCGTCAGAATTTAAACGTAAACACTTAATAAAAGCCATTAAAATGTGAAATTTAGGTCACAGAAACAATTTGTTTTAAGGGCATGGTTCGATGATTCTAGCATACATAGACAAGTCAGCATAGCATGAAAAATGGATCATAATGATCTACTTTTGTAGCAATCATCCAGATGCATGCCCTCATGAACTTTTATGGATCTAGGTAATACAGTATGTATGCTGTGTGTGTTTTATGACTCTGGGTAATACAGTATGTATGCAGTGTGTTTTTGACTCCAGATAATACAGTATGTATGCAGTGTGTGTTTATGACTGCATGTAATACAGTATGACACAACATACCCAATGATAAAGCATGCATACAAAAATTGCATAATTAACATGATGGTCACCTGTGTACATTGCTGTATGACACAACATACCCAATGTTGAAGCATGCATACAAAAATTGCATAACTAACATGATGGTCACCTGTGTACATTACTGTTTGGCACAACATACCCAATGTTAAAGCATGCATAGAAAAATTGCTTAATTAACATGATGGTTACCTGTGTATATTGCTGTATGACACAACATACCCAATGTTAAAGCATGCATACAAAAATTGCATAATTAACACCCTGGTCACCTGTGTATATTGCTGTATGACATCTTCTGGTGTGGGGCCCATAAACATGTAGAAATCCAACACTCCTCCTAGGGTCCTGTATATTAATGATGGTAATGGCTGTAGCAGTATTTCTACAAAAGAGACATGGAAATACAGAAGATCATTATACTGTAATAAAAATATATTCAAAATGAAAAAAGACAACAAAAAATTAGCACATGGATACTTATTATCATAATATGGAAATACTTGAGTTTTGATTACCTGCTAAGTACATGAAGTTTTACTTTCAGGACATTGCAGATTTTCCCATGAGTCCATGGTTACTGCTCCACATGTATATATGAACATTGATATTTTAACTTTATGTAGGCACAAGAGTATTAAAAAAAGAAGACAGGGAATAAAAGGACATTTCAATAGCAAAAAAGTGTCCTCATATCAAAGTAAGGTGAATAAAAGACAAGGAGATGATAATGCACTCATCTACATTTTCAACCACATGTACACACAAATCCAACTTCTGTTGTGATACCATAGACAAAGTTTTTGTAAGCACAGCTTTGTATATTTGTTTGGCTGACTTGTGACGGAGCCATTAATTATAATGAAAGTACCCTCAAAAAAGCAGAATGGGAGTAGGCTTCAGCAGCCATAATTTGAAGTGATTTCACAGGGAAACTTTCATGGCTGAAGAAACTGAACTTAAAACAGTTCTATTGTTGAAATGTGAAGTAGCCAGAATGTACACAATTTTGTATAAGAGTGTCAGATGTAATTATATTCTCTGTGACTCAAGGGATTTCCATCTAAGACATAACATAGTTGTGATGTGACTGGTGTTTCCATGGCAGTCACATAATAAATTGCTTCTGTAACATCTCTATCTCCAAGAGTCTTTACATTTGTGATACATGCAGTTACACAGTATAATGAGGCTCATAAATGTATCAACTTTGATCAGTTCATTCTTCTTGTTTAAATGTCTCCTTAAGAAGCATATCATGTTTTCTTGTCTTCTCAGGTGACTTTGTAAAAGATTTAAAGAGAGATTCAATTGTAGTTCAACATCAAAATATTGGAAGACACCCATTGTGTTACTATTCAAAAGACTCACCCATTGTGTTACTATCGAAAAGACCCACCTATTATGTTACTATTGAAAAGACTCACCATTGTGTTACTATTGGAAAGACTCACCATTGTGTTACTATTGGAAAGACTCACCCATTGTGTTATTATTGAGAAGACTCACCCATTACATTACTAAAGAGAAGACTCAACAGTTGTATTACTATTGAGAAGATTCACCCATTGCATTACTAATGAGAAGACTCACCCATTACATTACTAAAGAGAAGACTCAACAGTTGTATTACTATTGAGAAGATTCACCCATTGCATTACTATTGAAATGACTTACACAGTGCATTACTATTAATAAGACTCACACATTGCATTACTATTGAAATGACTTACACAGTGCATTACTATCGAGATGACTCACATTGCATTAGTATTAATACGACTCACACATTGCATTACTATTGAAATGACCTACACAGTGGATTACTATTGAGATGACTCACAGTGCATTACTATTAATAAGACTCACACATTGCATTACTATTGAAATGACTCACATGTTGCATTACTATTGAGATAACGTACCCATTGCATTACTATTCAGATGACTTACCCATTGCATTAGTAATAATAAGATTCACACATTGCATTACTTTTGAGATGACTCATACATTGCATGACTATTGAGATGACTCATATTGCATTACTATTGAGATGACTCACACATTGCATTACTATTGAGATGACTCACACATTGCATTACTATTGAGATGACTCACACATTGCATTACTATTGAGATGACTCACACATTGCATGACTATTGAGATGACTCACACATTGCATGACTATTGAGATGACTCACACATTGCATTACTATTGATATGACTCACCCATTGCATTACTATTGAGAAGCAAAACCCCATGAGCATTGCCATCCTCTTCTATACACATGTAGAATGGATGTACTCCATACAAGTTGGCATAATCCTGAAATAAAGAAAAACAAATGATCCAAGTGGACCTCAGACTACTCATGTGGCTGTCTGTACCCATCCAAATATTTGACCAGGACACATGGACACCACACAGGTGCTAGCTGACATTTTGTCTCATTGTACTTACCACCTACATACAACTCAGCATACATATATATATATATATATATATATATATATATATATATATATATATATATATATATATATATATATATATATATATATATATATATTATACCATTTGCTGTGAATGTAAAAGCATACCACTATCTGACAGTATCCCAATACAGCTGACAGTATCTCAATACAACTTGTTGAAAAACAATACCATTTGACAATATCCTAATAAAGCTATGTAAAATAAAAAACAGCTGACAGTAACCCAATAGAGCTGGCTGTATCTCAATATAGATGACAATAACACAATACAGCTAACAGCATTCCAATACAGGAGAATAAGAAAAACTGCACATTGATAAGCATACTGAAATTTTATAAATTTCATATTTAGTTTTAATGATTGAACTGATAAAAATTAACATTCTTGTTTAATTCAACATCTAATGGAGATTCCTTGGTTATTGTGCAATAAATTCCTGTCAATGCTGGACTTCAAATCAGCGATCATTATCAAGGGTTTTTTTTGGCCACTTTTGTTTATTTCCTTTTTTAAAACTAATTTTCCTCGTTACTGACAAGGTCATGAGATACATTTAACTCCATTAGTAATAGAATATTTTAAAGCAAATCATTATCATTTGTAAAAGCTTTAAATGCTTTTTTACCAGAATTATTTTCATAAAATTTGGTCAAATACTCTCAGCTGTATTTTAAAAGAGATCATAAATTCATTTTTAAGTTAAAAAAAGATTTTAAAGCAGATCACATTTTTTTGCATAAAAGTTTAATAACCTTTATATCAGAATACTTTGTGTAAACTTCGGTTGAATTGTGCATTAAGCACAATAATTTTGGAAAAGAAATTTTTTTAAAGGGTTTTAACTTTTTTAGTATCTAATTCCATATTCAACAGTAGATCAGCATCATTTGTAAAAAGAAAAGAAAGTCTAATTTTGCCTGAATGCTTTTTGTCTAATTTCATTTAATTCTGGTGCAAGCAATTTAAAAAGCATCAAAAACTATTTTTCTACACTTTGCAATTATGGCTTTATCTGAAGGTGGATTGGAATCATCTGTGGAAAAAAACATTGACAATCTTTTATGCCATAAATGAAAGTGTTAATTGATCAAATTCTGTTAAAGAAATTCTTTCAAGTTTTCTAATTTTAGTACCTATGGCCAAATCTGATAGCAAAACTGCATCATTTGCTTAATAATGACCAAATTTTACCACCAATCATCATCAGATTTGCTTAATAATGACCAAATTTTACCACCAATCATCATCAGATTTGCTTAATAATGACCAAATTTTACCACCAATCATCATCAGATTTGCTTAATAATGACCAAATTTTACCACCAATCATCATCAGATTTGCTTAATAATGACCAAATTTTACCACCAATCATCATCAGAAAAAATTTAAAGCCTGTCATGCCAGAAGGCTTTCTGTTGAATTTTATATAAAATTTGATAAATTGTATTTAGATTCTTCTTTGATTAGTAATGATGATTGTATCTGATGGTGAATCAGCGCCATGTGTACCTACATGAATGGCCCTTAGGACAGGAAGTTTTCTGCTTCAGTTGATATGTTGGCATCATGTGTACAAACATGAAAGACCCTAATGCCAGGAAGTGTTCTGCTTCAGTTGATATACTGGCATCATGTGTACACACTTGAAAAGCCCTAATGCCAGGAAGTGTTCTGCCTCAGTTGATATACAGTGGTTCCTCGTCTTATGAGTTTAATTCGTTCTGTGACGGAGCTCATAACTCAAATTACTCGTATGTCAAATCAATTTTCCCCATTGAAATGAATTAAAATGGCATTAATCCATTCCGGACCTCAAAAGAAACACAACAATGTTGATAATTCTGAGGCATATCATGATGTTATAGTGATCCTTCCAGAACTGTCGAAGGGTGAGGTTTGTGCTCTCCGTCACCTCAAAGCAGCAGTGGAACAGGTGCTTGGTCAATTGCTTCTTGAAATTAGAAAACACCTGCTGGTCCATGGGCTGCAGGAGGGAGGTGGGTCTTGGGTGGAAAGTAGAGAATTTTCATAAACTTGAACTCTTCAAGGATGTCATCTACGAGGTTAGGTGGGTGAGCAGGTGCATTGTCCAGGACAAGAAGGGCTTGCAGGAGTAGGTTATTTTCCTGGAGATACTTCTTAACATCAGGACCAAAGACCAAAATTCACCCACTCCACAAAGAACTGCCTGGTGACCCATGCCCTTGGGTTATCCCTCCATATAACCTGCAGTTTTTCTTTCAGAATCTTATTTGACTTAAAGGCTCTGTGGTTTTCCGAATTAAAAACGAGCATCGGCTTAATCTTGCAGTCGTCGCACTCATTGGCATACAGTGTGAGGCTTAGCCTATCTTTGATGGATTTGTGGCCTGGCATCCTCTTCTCCTCTGCCATTATATAAGTCCTCCTTGGCATATTCTTCCAGAAGAGACCTGTCTCGACACAGTTGAAGACTTGCTGGGGTATGTATCCTTCTGCTGCTATAATTCCAGCAAAAGTTTTGAGGTAATTCTCAGCTGCTTCATATCCGCGCTCACTGCCTCACCATGCCTGACAACAGAGTGAATGCCGGTCCTCTTTTTAAAATTCTTGAACCAGCCCCAACTTGTCCATTGAAGTGCCACAGGTCTGCTACAGCAAATCAGCATAAATAGCTCATGCCTTCTCACAGATTATAGCCTCCGTCACGGTATCTCATGCGACCTGCTTCTCCGTCAACCACACCATCAGCAGCTTCTCCATATTTTCATGGATAGATGTTCACTGTTTAGAAATTATTTTAACGCCCTTGGCTCATACTGCTTCGCCAAGTCAGCTACATGCACACCTTGGTCATGTTTTTTGATAATTTCTTTCTTTAATTTAATGCACATCATCTGCTTCTTCTTCTCAGTACTGTCCTTCACACTCACTTTCTTCGGATCCATGGTTGGAAAAATGAAGGTTTGCAAAATAACTGCAAGCACAACACTAATGCTTCCACTGTGAGTTAACCGCTTCAAGTGAATGGACACAGGATGCTTGGTGGATGTTGCAGCATTCACTATGGTGTTTGCTGCATCAACTAGTGGTTGGGTATCTGAAGCTGGCTCGTAACCTGAATTTTAGCTCTCAGCTCAAAGCAAAAAATTGGCAGAAAGATGGCTCATATCTCGAAAACTCGTTAGTTGGGACACTCATAAGTCAAGGAACCACTGTATTGGCATCATGTGTACAAACTTTAAAGGCTCTAATGCCAGGAAGTGTTCTGCCAAGTTTGTTAAGTATGGCATTTTTATTTTACAATTTCAAAAAACCTTTATGCCAAAAGAAAATCTGTAAGATTTTGGTCCATTTATGTCTTGTTGATTTCAAAAGTCTTTTTTTTTCTATTTTCAGTAATGGCAGCCTTATTTTATGACAAGATGTTTTCTGTCAATGGCAGCCTTATTTTATGACAAGATGTTTTCTGTCAAAATTTAGTAAAATTTTGATCTATGGTATTAAAAATTTCATTTGAAGATTTTTCTAATTTTAGTGAGTGGTTGTATTGATGGAGCATCATTTGTACAAACCTGAATGTCTTTTATACCAGGATGTTCTCTGCTAAGTTTCATGGATCAGCATCTCTTATGTAGTTATGCCTTTATGTCTTGATGTTTTGTTAAATTGGGTCAGCAGTAACTAAGAAATCATTTAAATTGTTTACATTAAATAATGGCAGCCATTTTTGGTAACAGATAATTTGCATACAATGAAAGGTCTTTTATGCCGGGATGCTTCTGCAAAATATTGTAAATTCTGTTCAGCAGTATTTGTGAAATCATCTGAAGACTTTTCTATTTTTAGTAACAGCAGCCATATTTGATGATGGATCAGCAAAATTTGCACATACCTAAAATTCTACATGCCTAAATGTTTTCTATCACATTTTAACTTTAATACAGTTTGTCAACATTCCCATCATCACTACCACCACCGTGCACCACAATCATGGTCACCAACTGAAAATTGATATGTGTTTTAAACAATGTTGTTGCAAGTGAGAAAACATGTTTGACCTTTTTATAATATAATTCATATACCAAAATGATGATTTGTTAGTTATTTTCAAATCTGAATAACTTCATACCTATTTCACAAAAAAGAAAATATGCATGTTTCCTATTGTTCTTATTTTAAAATTAGGGTAGATAGATATTTTTTCTTAAACAATACATATATATATATATATATATATATATATATATATATATATATATATATATATATATATATTATTATTATTAAAGATTAATGGACATAATGTACTAAGCACTTCAAGTACCAGTTCAATTAGACAATTAGATGCACAAACCAACTTCAGAAATTTTTTATATAAAAAAAAATAAAAGTGCTAGGGTTTAGCAGCAAAAAATAGGGAAGGACAGCCAACCAGAAAAACACATCATTTTTACCTTTGCAGTAAACTAGAATGACAATTATATAAATAAACTAGAACTACAATAAGCTGAACCACAACCATTCCATACATAAGATTCTAATCATGTTATTATTCCAACATTTAGGTTTTGCAAATTGTCAGATAGTTTGCACACAATAAAAACTTAAAACTTTATTAGATGGGAAACTTACTCCAGCATTTACAAAATTATCTCTGGAAAACATAGGCCATCTTTTATATTGCACATCATGACGTAATCCAAAGTGACGGTTCTCTCCAAAACCATAAATATTCTTTGATGGCAGTCTTGTAGCAATCTGAAGAAACTGATCAGCATAAGTTAAGCCACCCACATCAGTATTCCATCTGAAAGCAAATACAGATATGGGGTTATCAACTTGTTACCTTGAGTCAATGAAATATTCAAGCTCACTAATTGGATCACAGTTGAATTTACACACAGGAAATACTATTTATCAGGATCCGAAAATAACCGTATAATCATAATTTTTTTGTCAAGCTGGTATATTGAACTGGAGAGAGAAGGAACTGGCACAGAGTTTGTTTTAAAGAAATATGTATGATCATGAGAAATGTGATATTTTGGCCCCCTGATCTTTATAATGACAATATTCTACCAATATTCACAAAGAGAATGACATGAATTTCATTTCCTTTCTTCCAAATTTTGCTTTGGATTGTTGCTTCTCACTCTATTCTATTACTTTTTTAAGGCAATAATAGCCAGCTTTTCATGTATTAAAGTGGAGAAAATATCAAGAGTATTGAGCACACTGGTTATTTATCTGGTCTGTAAACAGCTATGTTGGTGTGACATGATCTGTGACATTGCTTGAAACAAACAAAGTGTAACTAGCTATGCTAATTGAAATGATGAGCTCCAATAACATGTCCAACTTCTGAGTCATGTGTCATATCAACACTAGATTGCAACAAAGAGGCAAAACTAGCCCTGCTCATTGAAATTCTTGATCTTGGCATCATGAAACATATCAGCACTAGATAGAGTTGCAGTGTTTTCCACAAGTTTAAAACCCTTTTATTAATCTATAATGATCTGCCATTTATAAGGGCATGGTAGAAGCAGTGACCAGTGAACTGAAACTTTCTTGTTGGAAGGAGTCACTGCATATACAGTGCCCAAGTAAAAGAAACCATCCAAATCCAAGTCTGAATGTCTTGTACTGGAGTCTTAAAATGAGAGAACTGAACTAATGGTAAAGCTACAAAAGCTTTATGAGTAACTAACACTATTAACTGACCATCAATTTGGATTAGCATACCATCCAGTCATGTAGTCCATGCATCATCTTGTGGGGTCCTTTGGGCACAAAAAGAGTCAATGAAATTATATGCAAATAATAAATGTTGTTTAAAAGCATAAAGATCTCCAAAACTTGTACAAACTGAGCTTACTTACAGAACAATATTTGTGTTGTTACGTTTGATTTGGAAAGAAAATCCCGATTCTGGATCATAACTTTCTGATGCTTCATATAGATAAGGACCAGTATATTCAGCATGGCTTTGCAATGGTATAGGAACCTCATAACGAGGTTTTTGAGCATCAGTTATCTGAAAACAAAAATATATTAAAATATCAAAGACTTAATAAACATTATAATCTTTTTATTCTGATAAATAGATTTTCTGTTTGAATAATTTGAGATTATAAACTGAAATTTATAAGACCAATCTTTATTTAATGAATATGCACATCATTTAGATGGAAGTTTATTATAATAAATTCATAATGGTTAAAAAAATCAACTGCAATATTTTGTCATTAAATTACAATGACCAAGAAATGATGAAATGCATCTCAATAGGCATTTGTATAGGCAGTGCTATGAAAGACCACCTGTATTGAGAGACCAGGTTCTCCTTACACAGATATATTGCTTATATAGTGTTATGACCTATTCATGAAAGATTACCTGTCTTCAGAGACCATTATTGTTTGGCATAAGGATTGGTCTTTAAGACAGGTTCTACTGTATCAACATTTCGACTCTAGGAGTAGATAAAATCTATCATAAATAGCACAAGATGTACTCAACTAATGATCTTATAACCAATTATGACCTTGACCTCCACATTAGGAATTTATCTATAGTATCATTAGGTGTGGACATGGAAAATGTTTCATCAAAACATATGTGTTAAAAAGCAAAAGCAAGGAAACAGGTCACTGACTTGTATTATCCCTGGCTGTTGCTGTAATCTATGGGGAGGAGGTATGACTGTGAAGATTCAAGATATAAAAAAAGTTTTAGCTTCATTAAAATATCTTGACTGATTAAAAGATTTATTTTTACATAAATAAAAGTGTTGTATCTTTACATGAATACAAAACTGTCCAGTACTTTCAACTTAGATTTCAATCAACCATTTCAATTGTCTATTGATGCAACTGATGTATGGGCTGGTAGTGTATTAATTCAGGACGATTTATTCATGGCTATAAATTGTAAAGTTTATCTTTAGTTAGATTTTGCCTATATGACTAGGGTTTGTTTTAGAAATATTAAGAGTGTAAAATTACAAAAAATATATAAATAGATGCTTACATATTGGTTGACAATTACTAATAATAATCTTAATAATAGGACTTAACATTAATTTCTGATTGGCTGAATTGGTTTGGAGAGTTCAAGAAGAATTCAGTTCCCATTGGTTGGGCTAGGTCATGTGAATTGGCAATTTTGAGATAAATTTAATAGTAAGACCTGTCTCATTGAGTTTGTTGTGAAATACAGTCATAACAGAAGATGCATATAAGGAGAGAACTGAGCAATCAGATTTTATTCCTATATTGTAGTCATTCTCATTTCTTGTGTTCCTCTTGTACTTGTAAGTCTGCAGCTATGTTTTATTTCATGCCTGCTCATGAGGAAAAACATTTGATTTGAATGTTCAGTGAAAATAGAAAGTGCTCATTATTTGGACTATAATATTATTCTTGAACTATTGTACAGTATCCAAATGAGTTCTGGACAATGCTATCTTTACATTATCACAACTCTTTGCAGATCAGTACATTTCTGATTTTGAAATATATACAGAACTTTTCATTTTCTGGAGTACAATGTACCATTAATCTGGATGACAAAGAACCTTTATTCTGGAGTACAATATACCATCAATCTTGTATACAATGCGCTTTTAATCTGGAGTACAATGAATCAGTCATCTGGAGTACAGCTAAACTAAGGACCTGAACAGGATCTGTCACTGTACAGTATATGGAAACAAATTCCTCCATTTCCCCTTGATTATCTAGATTCTATGTTAATATGTATGAAATAGGCTAATATAAACATGTCTGATTATGAGGTATGCACTAAATGAAATACTCTTACCTTGAAGTGCACTAGATTATTAGATAAACCTTCTATAATCATTCTAATTTGCTGGATAGAGTCACCAAACAAGGAAACATCAAGGTGTCTCTTTTGAAGAGTAATATTTTGTGGAATGCTTTTTCCAGAAGTTCCTGTTGTATTTTTTATGTATGAAAATGCTGACCTGTTAAAAGAAAATTAATTTTCAACTGTATCTATATCATTCTTTTAGACTGTATGTCCTTCTCATGCTGAAAACTTGAATACCACTAAAAACTTGAATATCATTGAAAACTTAAATACAACTACCCTTGAGACATCCTGAGTTTTATACTTTACAATGAATATATACCAAGATCTGTAAATGATGACTCAGCAGATGATATTTTATTAATGACATGGTTGTCTGAAGTACATGGTGCTTGGCACTGTAATGCCATATAAAGCATTGCAAATTATAAATCAGTGTTTTGGTAAATATGGTGCAGTAAGTGACAGAACAGACATCTATAGTCTTGGAGATGTCACCACAGATAAAATTTTAACACAAACTTTTCAGATGATAATCATGTCTTCACAGGTGACACTGGTTTAACACAGTTACTTTAAAAAACCAGAGGAATTGGTGGAAAAGTCATAAAAAAAAATGGGTGCTAAAAAGAAAAGGTTGATGACAAATAACTTGAAGGAACTTAAATACGATAACAGGTTGTAATGCAAACAAGTTGCACTGACCTATTGTTGAGGAATACTCTTATCCCTAGAATGTAATTCATACCCAAGTGGTACCAAAAAAAACCCATTCTATCCCTGGAACGCAATTCATACCCAGGTGGTACCAAAAAAAAACCCATTCTATCCCTGGAATGTAATTCATACCCAAGTGGTACAAAAGGCAACATTCTATCCCTTGAATGCAATTCATACCCAAGTGGTGTATAAAACAACAATCTATCCCTAGAATACCCAAGTGGTACAAAAAAACAACATTCTATCAATGAATTGTAATTCATACCCAAGTGGTACCAAAAAAAATATTCTATCCCTTGAATGCTGATTCATATCCAAGTGGTACAAAAATCAACATTCTATCTCTAGAAAATAATTCATTCCCAAGTGGTACAAAAGCCAACATTCTATCCCTGGAATGTAATTCATTCCCAAGTAGTACAAAAAATCAACAGTCTATCCCTGGAATGTAATTCGTATCCAAGCAAGACTAAAAACATACTATCTCTGGAAAGTGATTTATACCCAAGTGGTACAAAAGGCAACATTCTATCCCTGGAATTTACATACCAGATACTATAAAGAATTTGATCAAAATAATTTATCTTTTTTTATATATCCAAGACAAAGATGCAAATAAGTTTAGAGATGATAGGGTATTTTTTTAATATATAAAACAGTTTTTTTTTCTTAGGTAAAGCAGTCTAATTTAGCATCAATTGAGTGTTTGTTGAAAAGATGAGAAATTTACATTATCTTTTTTATATATACTGTAAAAAGTAATTCAAAAATGTAAGTGCAGGATTGATGAAAAAACAATTAATTGGTAAATATTTTGGTGATACATACATAATCATGTAGCATTTTGGAATTATGACTGCATATTGAACTGGACAAATGATAAATTAATTGGTAAATATTTGGTGATACATACATATTCATGTAGCATTTTGGAATGTTGAGTGCATCCTGAACTGGACTGAAGATACAATGTCTACTCTTGCACTCAATTTCAGCTTCTGCATTAGAGTGATCATCAATGTCAGGAAAGCAGTCAATTCTCATCATCTCATTTTTATCTGGATGTCTGAATTCACTAAAAATTAAAAACACATCTCAATAAACAAAGTTTAGTGAACAAACTATTTTACTGAGTATTCTTCCCCTCCCCCAACCCATTGCTTTTACTATATAAAGAAATGGGTTTATGTTTTTTTATAAAACAGGAAATTGTTTTTCAACCAAATGAGCATGTTGCCTGAATCACTTTTGAGGTAATGTCAAATTGAAAAGTACCTAAATGATAGACTGATATCATACACTGCCTTGCAGAAATTGGTTAAACACTTTATCTGAAACTGCATAAATATTTCCTGGCAGTAATGTCCAATTAATATAAGAAGACAAAATTTAACAAATTCTGAAAAGGAAAAAAGCAAGCAGGTCATAGTGACAAATTGTTTGACAAAAACACTGATCCAGTACACAAATGCATGTAAACCAGAAAATCTTAATCTGAGTTAATTGGATTACTAGCAGCAAAGTAATTTTAATAAATTACTATATATATCAAATGTTGTGTTATTGTCCTAACTTGAACCATACAAAAACTAATTTGATATAAAACAAAATGCAAACAGATCAATTATAACACAATACTTCAAAGACAATGCTTTCCTGATTTGGAACCATAGTTTTTTTCCAAAGGTGGATGCATTCATCTTGCTCAGTGGTTTTAAAATGATTTTCTTTTTACAAAAATGGTTTTGACTGGTGTCAAGGACAAGAACAAGCTGCGAATTAACTATTGAAGACATGTGCAGCAATCTGTAAATTGGTGTTTTGGCAGATAATAATAGTGACAATAATAATAATGAGGACTTTGTATAGCACCTAATCTTTAGAAGCTCTAATGCTTTACAATATCTATAATTATATAACTACAAAAAAGCCCAAAAAGAAAAAAACACAATAAATTAAAATAGAAAACAACAAATGCTGAAAATATTTAAGGTAGAAAACATTTTTAAGTCTTTAAGTTTGTTCTTACAGTTGAAAAAGATGAGTTTTAAGAGCACTCTTGAAAGGGATCATTGTGTCTTTGTGTCTAATTTCAATGGGCAATTTGTTCCACGCTGCTGGGCATTGGTATGCAAAAGAATGTTGTCCATATTACCTCATTTTCTTAGTGAGAATAATGAGTATATGATTGTCAGAAGAGGAGCGTAAGTATCTTGCTGATGGGTACACATGGGTGAGGCCAAATACGTATGTTGGACTTAAGTCAGTCAGTGAAACGTAGCACAGAGAAAATAATTTTGCTTGATTCTGGATTGAATGGATAGCAATGTAGGATACAGAGAAGTGGAAAGCTATGCTCTGATCCTGGTACTCTAAGGATGATCCAAGCTGCTGTGTTTTTTTGAAGTTTCTGGAGTAGATACTGAGATGAACCAGACAGAATCAACTTATACTAATCCAGTCTTGAAAGTATGAATGAACACACGAGTGTTTTAGTGGCATGAACTGAAAGATGTTTGCGAATGGAGCTAATGCGTCTCAGCTCAAGATATGCAACCTTGCATATGTTCATGATATGTTTGTGCAATGTGAGAGTACTGTCAAGATTAATCCCTAGGTTTTGTACTGACTGAATTCAATTTTACAGGATATGTCATTGTAAAGAATACAGAAGATAAATAAACTGTTGCAACCTGTGACTATTATTTTACAGGATATGAAATTATAAACATCCAGAAGATAAATAAATTGTTGCAGGTTGGAACTATATAATTTACTTGACAGACGATATTATTTTACAGGATATACAATTATAAAGCATGCAGAAGCTGTGACTATATTATTTTACAGGATATGCAATTATAAAGCATACAGAAGATAAATGAACTGTTAGATTGCAACTGAAGACACTGTGAGCTCTAACATTTCTGCTAGTCTGTCAGGTCAGCAGAACATTCAGTATGGGCAAAATATTTGTAACTGTTCCTCTGTATTCAATTTTAGATGAATTATTTCCCACTGCATTCAATGGTTTATATTTTGTGAAAAAACATAAGAACATGCTTGTGGTTTTTGAGATCAAAATCTGGACCAGCAATTTTTAAAGAGACTAGCCTCAATTAGTACAAGACACATTTGTAGTTTGGAATGCCTAGTCTACCATTTCTGACTTTAACATCTCTGCACAGGCTGACGAATTTTAATGAAAGTCTGACAAAAAGATCATGGTGACCTAATTTCACTCATTACATCTCTAAGATGCTTCTCCACACTAAATTTAGCAATCTATTGTTTCAATTAAATGATGTCCAATAAACAAGCACAGCGATAAACTGTATTGCATCTACACATCATGGTCTAAAAGCAAATTCTGTATCACAAAGAATTGATGAACATATCACATATCTCAGTTTTAAAGTATAGCTACAACTTACCTCAATTCCACATATATGACATATCTCAATTTTAAAGTATAGCTACAACTTACCTCAATTCCACATATATGTCATATCTCAATTTTAAAGTATAGCTACAACTTACCTCAATTCCACAGTAAACTCTTGACTAAGAAATAACTTTAAGTCATTAATGAAAAGAACCTGAAATATGGAATAAAGTTAAGAGAATGTCATTTTCCTGTGATACATGTATATACTAGTATAAGTAAATTTTACATCTAGTCTACAATCATGCATATTTTGATAGTTAAACTTATTTGCATTTCTCCTCTTCTTGCTCCTCACATCTTTCATTCTGTGCAGTATAAAATCTTTATATTAAAAAAACACCTTCAAAGGGACTGATGGTCATATGGATAAAAAGAATTTAAAGGATTCCAAGAAAAAACTTTCTTCTTTTTAACTTTTGTGTACTAAAACCATCTCTTGACATTTTTAAACAACCACAATGCATTGGGTCTGATTTTCAAAATTCCTTCCAAAACATGTAGACATTCTGTTTGTCAGATCAGCACCATTTCAATTCAGGACCAATTGAATATTGCATGAAATGTTGCAGTTAAATCCCCATGCCAAGGCCATCATTTTCATGCAAGAAAAGTAGTAGTAACAAAATCTTAAAGATGGCCACTATTGGGCCATGTACTATTGGGCCATGTACAAACTTAGATAAGTGCCATTTTTATTCAGAACCTTTTACATTCTGTTATATTGTTGCTTTAGTGAAAACCAAAATGTTGATGAGGCCATCTCTCCATCTGAAGCAGATAGATGAAGTTGCCAGGAAGTCATTAAGAAATTAATTGAGGTTTTATCAGCATCTGATTTTAATACAGAAACAGCTAGCATATGTAGCAAGAATAAAGGTTGTTTTGTTTTAATTTTAGTTTCATAGAAGTAAGCTTTATAATATTTTTTCATATTTTGGGAGGTCATAATATAGCTTATTATCATTTAGGACCAACTACACTTACAGCAAAGCAAAAAAGTTCCTGTCGATACAACCATAGCTTCATGAGGAGTAGCTAAAACAAGATTTTCAATATGGCCTGATCAGTACCGTTTTTATTTAAGAACAGCTGGACATCATAAGTGTTTTAGTGACCACATCATAAGACATCTCCATGATAATGACTATAGGCTCAATATCAGCAGCAATAGCTAAATTTTCAAGATGGTAACCATGATGGCAGTTCATAGGGTGCCATTTTCATTTAGGACCAACTAGACGGAACAGTGAAAAACACGTCAACAAGTGCATCCAATCAGGATGGGTAGCAGTAATGAGACTGTAAAGATGGCCACCATGGGGGATATTTTGAATGTAAAATTGGCAGCATTTAAGACAAACTAGACATCGAAGTAAGTCTTTCAGTGAAAACCCATGATCTGACCATCTGTTGATAAGGTGTAATAACAAGAAGATTTTAATTAGAATCTGATGCAGCCATAATGGATATCTTAGCAGCACCAGTCTCATTTAGAATGAACTAGAGCTTGGGATGACTATGTGTGATAAGTTTCATGGCAATACTCCAATTAGTGTAACGAAATAGTGTGATAACAAACCTGTGTTAATAAATAAGAACATCCCATAAACTGTTTTGGTGAGTAAACTAAAATTATTATCATACAAATGCTGACAATTTCAAATAGTGTGTGCTTCATCAACTGATCCAAAAAGGAATAACCTTTTACTTCATTCAAACTATGAAATAGTCTTTTACTTCATTCAAACTATGAATTAGCCTTTTACTTCTGTCAAACTATGAATTAGCCTTTTACTTCATTAAAACTATGAAATAGTCTTTTACTTCATTCAAACTATGAATTAGTCCTTTACTTCATTCAAACTATGAATTAGTCTTTTACTTCATTCAAACTATGAATTAGTCTTTTACTTCATTCAAAATATGGAATAACCTATACCTTCATTCAAACTATGAATTAACCATTTATTCCATTCAAACTATGAATTAGTCTTTTATTTCATTAAAACTATGAATTAGTCTTTTGCTTCATTCAAACTATGAATTAGTTTATTACTTCATTCAAACTATGAATTAGTCTTTTACTTCATTCAAACTATGAATTAGTCTTTTACTTCATTCAAACTATGAATTAGTCTTTTACTTCATTCAAACTATGAATTAGTCTTTTACTTCATTCAAACTATGAATTAGTCTTTTACTTCATTCAAAACTATGAATTAGCTTATTACTTCATTCAAACTATGAATTAGCTTATTACTTCATTCAAACTATGAATTAGTCTTTTACTTCATTCAAACTATGAATTAGTCTTTTACTTCATTCAAACTATGAATTAGTCTTTTACTTCATTCAAACTATGAATTAGTCTTTTACTTCATTCAAACTATGAATTAGCTTATTACTTCATTCAAACTATGAATTAGCTTATTACTTCATTCAAACTATGAATTAGCTTATTACTTCATTCAAACTATGAATTAGTCTTTTACTTCATTCAAACTATGAATTAGTCTTTTACTTCATTCAAACTATGAATTAGCTTATTACTTCATTCAAACTATGAATTAGCTTATTACTTCATTCAAACTATCAATTAGTCTTTTACTTCATTCAAACTATGAATTAGTCTTTTACTTCATTCAAACTATGAATTAGTCTTTTACTTCATTCAAACTATGAATTAGTCTTTTACTTTATTCAAACTATGAATTAGCTTATTACTTCATTCAAACTATGAATTAGCTTATTACTTCATTCAAACTATGAATTAGTCTTTTACTTCATTCAAACTATGAATTAGTCTTTTACTTCATTCAAACTATGAATTAGTCTTTTACTTCATTCAAACTATGAATTAGTCTTTTACTTCATTCAAAATATGAATTGGCCTTTTACTTCTTAATTAGATCACTCTGGTGGCCTATTGATTAGAGCATCTGCCTTGGATGTGAGAGGCCATGGGTTTGATCCCCAGCTGAATCATACCAAAGACTTACAAAAATGGTACTAACAGCTGCCTGGCATGGCACTCAGAATTCAAAGGTTAGTGTTAGGACTGGTCAGCCTGGTGTCAGGATAATGGTCCTGCGTGGGACATCTATGCTCCCTGTCTGCAGCATGATGCCCTAGTGCAAGGCATCACTATAAACTACCACAATGCAGACATTGTGGCAATATGACTGAACAATTGTTAAAGCTATGTTAAAAATCCAAATCACACACTTACACACACCTTTTACTTGATTCAAATTATGGATTAGCCTTTTACTTCATTTAAACTATGAATTTAAAGTTCTATCTTATTTAGAGTCATACTGAAGGAAATGAAGATAAATACAGATAATAATGTAATACAGATAATAATATAACACAGATAAAAATGTAATACAGATAATAATGGAATACAGATAATAATGGATTACAGATAAAAATGGAATACTGATAATAATGTAATATAGATAATAATGTAATACAGATTATAATGGATTACAGATAAAAATGGAATACTGATAATAAAGTAATATAGATAATAATATAATACAGATAATAATGTAATACTGATAATAATGGAATACTGATAATAATGGAATACAGATAATAATGTAATACTGATAATAATGGAATACTGATAATAATGGAATACAGATAATAATGTAATACAAATAATGTAATACAGATAATAATGTAATACAGATAAAAATATAACACAAATAAAAATGTAATACAGATAATAATGGAATACAGATAATAATGGATTACAGATAAAAATGGAATACTGATAATAATGTAATATAGATAATAATGTAATACAGATTATAATGGATTACAGATAAAAATGGAATACTGATAATAAAGTAATATAGATAATAATGTAATACAGATAATAATGTAATACTGATAATAATGGAATACTGATAATAATGGAATACAGATAATAATGTAATACTGATAATAATGGAATACTGATAATAATGTCATACAGATAATAATGTAATACAAATAATGTAATACAGATAATAATGTAATACTGTTAATAACTGAATACAGATAATAATGTAATACAGATAATAATGGAATACTGATAATAATGTTTTGGTAGTACATTTTTAAAAATTCCCTTGGTATGATGTATTTTGCCAGACATTCTTTAATGTCACAATTTGGTTTTGGTTTAGTTTTAGTTATTCAAAGTCAAAATAGTTGATTTGGGATCAAATATAAACCATTTAAGTGAGAATAAATTTACATAGAATTAATATTATAATGAAGAAGGAATTATATCTGTACAGCTTTACTGTAATAAAATTATAAAATCCACATGCCTTTGTTGTTGTGTCAAATGTGAAGTTGGTGTGGAGTGTGTCATTCACATAGATGAATTTGGTGTTCTGCTTTACACCCATAATTTGTACCATGTTAATGTACAAAGAAGCAAATTCCTGGTCAGCCATTTTGTTGTCCTCTACAGTCATTGTCAGCTGATTCTAGAAGAAGATACAAGCGTCAAATGAAAAGCAGAATCACAAAACAATTAAAAGAAGCTATCCATTTTTACATGGAATCACATGAAGTAACCCTTCATATTTATCAGGAATATATCATTCCTACAAGGAATGTGAGAATATAACATTTAGTTGTAAATTATATAGTTAAAAGTAAGTACATATTTTAGTATCAATCTGGAACCATCTCACAATTATTCACATATCAGGAATACCATCTGGTTCAAAACCCTCAAATTATTCAACTGAAGAAACTGAAAATCAGTAATATTGTCTCTGACTGTGAATCCTCCTCAAAATAAAGTTAACAAGAAAGTCCTCAGATTCATTCATGGCATTCGAAAATTCCATGTACGAGGAAAGATTTTTAAATGAGCTCTGGTTTCTCATGAAATATCTAGGCCTTTTATACCCACCTACTATAAAATATCTGGTAGAGGGTTTTATGTTCCCTTGTACAGAATCATGAAAGCAACATATACCAATACACAGTATAGTGGGAATGATCAAAATTTGGTAAATAATGGTACTTTGAAAATGAAATAAAGATATAACACTAATCTTTACAATGTTTCCTTTCAATCCATGTTGCAACAAACTTGGATGATCTGAGTCACAAGGTTCATAATGGCAGATTATATCCAGAATCAGTTTAGATTGAAGCACATCATAATGTGGGAGAGATGTCTTGCTTCTTTTGAAATTATGCTTTGCATCATTGGAGATATGGCATTAAATGAGAGCCTACAATTTATGTATTGTCCTAATGTTTGGTCTTCTTGTCCCATATTTTTCAATGAGCAGAATTTCATATATACTGTTTGTTCCTAGAATCCAATGAGCAGAATTTCATATATACTGTGTGTTCCTAGAATCCAATGAGCAGAATTTCATATATACTGTGTGTTCCTAGAATCCAATGAGCAGAATTTCATATATACTGTGTGTTCCTAGAATCCAATGAGCAGAATTTCATATATACTATATGTTCCTAGAATCCAATGAAGGTATCTTCAGCTCAACACTCTCTTCTAACATGTACTGTGAGTCAGGTATCAGCAGCAGTGACAGTGATGACAACTGTTGTAAGATATCTTTGTCCATTCCTGTGCTGTGTGTGAGAACAGACTTTGTTCATTTCGCTTCATCTGTTCTTTTGAGAACCAGCTGCGAAGCTGGGCCTCAGAAACTCACATTCTGAATACCAAATTATTATACAATAAAAACATCTGTAGCTAGAAGCACATAAATCATTTTGGCGTGGTTCAATGAGTGTGTTTAGCCCTGATAATTCGGTTGAATGGGGTGTCCAGGGAGGGTTAACACCTCTGGCTGGCTAAACAGTCATATTCCTTTGAGGGGTAGCCGACCCACCTTTGATCCCCACTTGGCACTCAGCTCTCACCTGTGGCTCCAAGAAGTGGTGGCATGTGCAACTGAGGGTAGCCAATGGGTCTAAAATCCTCAGTGAGTTAGGCTTTGTCTACCTAGCATGTGAAGACTGGATTTGGCAGCCTGCACAGAGGAACTACCAGCTGGTCAATGGGCAGAAATGTGATTCCCAGCAAAGCATCATGGAGTACTAAGATGTCCTGGTCATTCAATGCACTCAACTATATCTCTGGCCATCTCAGTGTTGTCATGTTACTGAACCTATATAGTTCTGAGTGAGAGTATGATGTTGATGAACTGTGCAACTCTTTCTCACTACAAACAATGTCACTGCACAAGTCATTCATGTCATCCACACATCCCATTTCACCATGCACTAAAGTACTGTGGTGACAGGCAAGCAACAAAGCAGCAGGTGTGGGATCACTGGCAGCAACAGTCGTAAACCTGCACACAGGAGGCTCAGGCCATTAGGGTCATTCACCACTAACATAATGCAGTAGTAGAGTCCAGCAGTCCCCTGAGTGACTTAACAGCCCTCTTTAAGAATGCACTACTCACCTCTCTGACATGAGGAAGGGGCTAGAAAAGGTGTCCTTAAAGATGCCTGCTCTAAACTTCCCTAGCATACTGCACCTGGTGGGAACCCTACTCCAGTGGTCAAAATATAAAAAAGAAAATGAGGATTGTTCCTTTTACACTTGGCGCATAGAATGTGCACATTTTACTGGACAGAGACAATGCAGAAAGACCCCAGAGGAGAACTGCCCTTTTAGAAAAGGAACTCATCAGTACAATTTGGACATTGATGCCTTGAGCAAGACCCAGCTTGCAGTAGAAGGCAAGCTCTGCAAAAGGGGCTCCAGATACGCTTTCTTTTGAAGTGGAAAAGGAAATGAAGAATGCTGTGTGGCTGGTATCAGCTTTGCATTGACGACATCACTGATTGGCAAATTGGCTGGACCTCCCAAGGGAGAAATGACAGACTCATAACCATTAAACTTCCACTCTTGTCTGGAAGAAAGCACCTTACCATCATCAGTTGTTATGCTCCAACCATGACCAACCCAGATAAAGTGAAGGTCAAGTACTAAGATGATCTCCACTCCATCATTGCTGATGTTCCAATGGCAGATAAGCTCATCATTCTTGACGATTTCAATGCAAAAGTAGGCTGTGATCACATTGCCTGGGATGGAGTACTAGGAAAGCATGTAGTGGGTCACTGTAACAGCAATGGTCTCCTTTTTCTCCAGACTTACGCTGAGCATGAATTGCTGATCACCAATAAATACTTCCACCTCCCTACCCATAACCAGACATCATGGATGCACCCACGCTCTAAGTACTGGCACCTCGTCAACTAGGTCATTGTCTGGAAGAGTGACAGGCAGGATGTGTGTGTGACCAAGTCCTTGTGCGGTACTGACTGCTGAACAGACCACCACCTCATCATCACCAAGCTCAACATCTGCCCAAAAGATGCCCACAGCAAAAGAAGGCTGGACTGAACATCACAATGCACCAGTACCAAACAGTCTCTCCTGGATGCCCTAGAAAAGTGTCTGAAATCCACCCCTTTTGACAATCAGAATGTGGAGACTGACTAGGTGCCATTCAGAGAGCTGGTCTATAGCACAGTTTCGGAAATCCTAGGACCCTCAACCATAAAAGGATCAAGACTGGATTGATGAGAACTGTAATGAGATCAAGCAGTTGCTGGATGAGAAACACAGCCTTCTTCAAACCTACCTCAACATCCCCAAGTCCACCTCTAGGAAAGATGTGTACAATAACATATACACAGAACTGGACAGCAGAAGCACCATCAGATGCGAGACACATGATTGAGCAACAAAGCTGATGAAATCTAGTGCTACCCAGACCACCCTGACATAAAGAACTTCTACAATGTATACCCTGAAAGAAGTGTATGGACCTACATCTGCTGGATCATCAGCAAAGACAGGAATACACTAATTACTGACAAAGAGAAGATTCTTCAATGATGGGCTGAACACTTCAACAGCATTATGAATTGCCCTTCATCCATCATAGCAGCAGAGAGGGTGAACAGACCACGTTTTCGAGCAAAAATAAGGCTTCCAACGAAATCTCATTTTAACCAAAAAAAATAAGTCTCCATTTAGCAAACGGAGACTTTACGATTTTTTTAATCAATTTTGGTCTCAACGATGTGGTCATCACTCTCTCTGCTGCTACAAGTTAACAAAAATAATAAATGATTTCAACCGAATATTTGATCGAGTCCGATACGATATCGTGTCCGAGGATCATGTAAATTTATTGTTACAAATCCGTACGGGGTTGACTGAGCATTACTAAAGAAATTTCTAAATTGATTGAAGTCCATATCAGAGCACCATGTCTGCCAAATATTTCGAAGCGTATGTGTATCAACGCCGTTAAATACACACAGTAAGTTACAGTTATCTCTGATCACTTTTGGAATCTGAGTGTATCGTTGAGTGACATATATCACGTCAGTGTTTTTGTGACACCCACGGGAAAAGATCCTAGCTGGGTTTTTTTGATTGTCTAACATCACATCGTCATATACGACTAAATTGTTAATGTTCCCATTAAGGTCATCCACGGATGTCACCTCGTCAATATCAGTTATAAAATCAATGACGTTTTCACCCTTAATTTCTGAAGCGTTTTCATTAAAATCTTTTAGCACTTCATAGCATCGTTGATCATCTACGCTAGGAGCAACTAAATACAACTTATCCCATTTCATCCATCTCATTATTAAATTGAGCAATAATTGCGTTTTACCGGATCCAGATGGCCCGATTATAATTGCGCGGATAGAGTTTGGTAGCGCTGCATGATGCTTAACCGGTTCTCTTGCTTTAGTAGCTGAAAAATCAATTATATCCATGTTTCTATACATTAATTATGGATCTATATTGTGTGAAGTGTAAAACGCGTACTAGCACAAATGATGTGACGACGATTACAACTAAAAATAACAGATCTGCACTTACTGGTAGATGTGCAACATGTGGTACAAAAAAATTTAGATTTATTTCTATGAAATCCGGAAATGTTTTTAAAAAAAACGAGGAGGTGATATCGCAGCCAAATTGGCAAAGCTCCCTGGAACCCCATGGGCAAAGTACCCCGGAGAAAAGCACCTTCCAGGATATAGCTACTGTGGTCCCGGAACACGATTAGATATCAGACTTGATGATCAAAATCAGCCCCGACTCAGCGAGTATCCGATAAACGCTATTGATAAGGCGTGTCACCTTCATGATGTTGCATATAAAAGCAGCAATTTGCAAAACAGGCATCTCGCGGATGTGAAATTAATTCATGCGTTAAATGCTATTCCTGATAAATCTTTTAAAGAAAAGTTGGCTTCGTGGTTGGTAAAATCAGCTATGAAAGGCAAATTGATGATGGGCGCTGGTAATTAATAATATGGAATCAATTTATTATTCCCCAAGAGGATACTGGAGGGGTAACGCTGCAATCAATAAACTCGCCAACGCCGCAAAAGTGAAAAAGGCCACTGCGGCTAATTGGTTATCCAAACAGGCTATATGGCAAATTTATCTACCGCGCCCTAAACAAATCAATTTCTCGCATTTTGATGTTACCGGACCTAATGAAGTTCATCAAGCTGATTTATTGTTTTTACCACATGACAACGGTTACAAATACGCGTTAACCGTAGTTGATGTTGCGAGTCGATACAAACAAGCAGAACCGTTAAAAACAAAATCATCAACTGAAGTGGCTTCTGCATTTGAAAGGATTTATCGACGAGGCCCTCTGCGCTGGCCAAATCTATTACAAGTTGATCCTGGCAAGGAATTTCAAGGTGCTGTTTTAACAACGATGAAACATCATAATACAACGTTACGACGAGGACATACTGCGTTACATCGTGATCAGGCAATTGTTGAACGATTTAATCGGACACTTGCTGAGCGGTTATTTGGATATCAATACGCGAAGGAGTTTATTCAGGATAAAAGATCCCGTGAATGGGTTAAGAGATTACCAGGTGTAGTTACCGCAATCAATAATGAGATTACTAGAACAATCAACATGAAACCTAGCAACGCTATTAAAAAGAAGTATATACCCGTACAACCACAAAAAGATTTCAAAGAACCAATTCTTGGTAGTAATGTCACTGTAAGGTATTTATACGAACCAGGAGAGCTTGAGGGTGGTAAAAAAAGAGCTACTGATCCTATTTGGAGTGTCACCGTACATAAAATATCTAGTATAACACGATCTACTGGTAGACCAGCAATCTATAAACTAGATTCAACTGCCCCTCAGCGGGGTTTTACACGTGAACAATTACAAGTGATTCCTGATGATACTCAATTACCACCGCGGGGTCTTAACTAGCGCCGTTGCGTCTGTTGCACTCAAGACAAGTCAACATCACATTGTTTCTGACATGACCAATGCTGCTATTCTTTCTGTCTACGGTAAATTGGCGAGGATCTTTATCCGAATACTGCCAACGCATTATACAATTGCAACTCGCGCAGTGATTATTCTGTTGTTGCTTCAGCGTAATTATTAATTCAGCATCAATGTCAAATTCTCGTTGTTTTTTTTTTTGTCTTGTTGTTTGTAACCAGAGAATTTTTTTCTGATTATATCCTTGACTCTATCAACGCTGACAATATCACTTATTGAAGTATCATTATCGTCACTGACTTCGTCAACAACAATTCTTCGAAGTTGATTTATTCTTCGTACTCTGGATACTGCAAGATAGACTAAATTTGACCATTCAATGCGATTATCCACCATCCAAACAATTGTATCTGATATAGTCAATCCCTGTGAAGAATGTATCGTCGCTGCGTATCCTAGCGTCCATGGGGATTTATTAGCACGCAATGCATCTTCGACGATGCTGATATCAACCAGCACAATATCATTTAACACGAGAATCTGCTTTTCACTCTTCCCTGGAATATCAACTTCTATATTCTGTTTTCGTGTATCCGAAGGCCTATAACACAACGGTACTGGAAATGTTGCAAATTTTTCTTTATGCGTTTCAAATAACTTCATCTGAAGTATGTCTCTGACTATTTTTCTACTTGCAATTATCAAATCGTTTGGTCTCCACGTTTCCCAAAAATCATTTATGGGAGTTTCTGAAATTATTTCACGCGCTATTTCACACTGGATTTTATCCGGTTGTAATCTAATTAGCGCTTTGAACTCGCGTAATTGTTCATCAAGTGATCTATAATCAGTGGTAATTTCTTCATAATAGTCTACAAAACCCTTTAGCCATTCATGTGGGGATGCACCGACAAATGGTGGTTGTTGGCCATGATCACCGCACATGACGATTTTTGTATTTTTCAATAACAACCACTCAAGAAAGGTTTGTAATATTTTCAACGATACTGTGCATATTTCATCCCAAATCATGATTTCAGGAATGAATTTATCGCCCATTCGATCAGGAGTCCATTCATCGCCTTTCCATCGAAAGAAACTATGATAAGTACAGGCATTTACCCCTCGTTGTTTCATCTCTCTGGCGAGTCTGTGAGTAGGTGTTAGGACAATCATGTTTGATTTTGAAACGCGGTATAATTCAATTGCACGAGTTGTCTTTCCTGACCCACCACAACCGTTTAAATAAACTGTCTTGTATCTACATATTGGATCAGATACCGGTGGTGCATTAGAAAATTCTGATTGAATTTCAATGGGGTTACATGAAAGATATTTATCATCCATGGTAGCATCTGCCGATTCACAATACTCATGTAGCGTCTCCTTTTTAAATCTCCAACACCCCCATGCTTCCTCCTGGGATGTGAATTTAGCTACATCTGATTTGTATTTCTCGTGGATATAAATAGAATCAGTGGCTACTCTAACTGCGTTATTAGGAAATCTATTTATCATCGAAAATAAATTGATAGAAGCATAAGCTAGCATATAACTTCTCAAATGCGTATATTGTTTAATATATCCATCACAATAGGTAACAATTGTACCTAATCGTCTTCCATCGGATAGGAAAGCGTCTTTACGATTTACAAGTTTTCCCTGTTTCGTTAAATCCGTTACAATAAAATCGTATTCAGCGACGTCTATGATCAACCGCGAGGAATATTTTGCATTGTCGTATCTTCCACCCTGGGTAAATTTACCGATTATTCTTCGTCCAAAATCTTTTGCTTGTTCTTTTTTAATTTCAAATAACTTCTTAGACCAATTCATGACTTCTTCCTCGCTGAAATCTGGAAACTGTTTTCGCTGTTCGCTAATTATACGATCTAGATCGGGTTGTGGTAGCCAAACTTCTTTCTGAGCTTGATAGCATATAATAGCTTCGGAAACAATCAACGATATTAGCATACCACAATCAATCATATATCTCAATAGCACTATTGGCATCCAGTGTTTCACAGACATATGTCTACCAAGCCAAATATAACTACACGGATGTAACTGTAACCCTGTAGCGAGTTCAAATGATATCACACGAGCGAATCCGGTTAAATCAAAATCAGGCAATGGACCATTAATAGCAACACGAGTCATTTCATGTGTGGGGTGTCCAAATCGTTTAAAGTACTTAGCACATTCTCCATACCCGAGGAAACTTCCAGAATAACATGCGGATATATCAATTGAAATCATACCGCCACGATGGTATTTTGTATTCCACAGTCCTCCATGACTAAATTCGACACAACTCAATTTAACGTCCTCGAGAAAATCACTTTGTGTTGGACGCCATGAGTTTTTTTCTCTTGCGAAGTGAGCTACCACTGATGGAATAGTAAAACTATCCGTGAGTAGTTTTTCATGGGAACTCTCCGGTGAAAAATCACTAGCCATTTTTCTCATTCTGTTATCTAATTCTTCAACGCGATATAATTCACCATTAGGTCTTACAAATTGATCAAATCCTATTTCGGGATCTTCATCACTTCTAAGTAGCCACACTGACACAGGATCATCCTTACACAGCGTGTGAATAGCATCGAATAATTTCTCATTATAAAAAACATCCCTGACGAATTCCTCGGGGATATATCTCACGGTTCTATCTCGTGGAAATATTGTTACTGCAGGTGTCCACGCGTGTTCGTTATGATCAATTATTTGTATTGGAGCTCCTCGCGATTGATATTTCGGTTCGTATAATACTTCTCCGGTTATTGTCGTTACTGATATTGGGAATTTTAATGATGCTTCTAATTTAGCTATATCAGAGATCTTTGCACTGTGCTGTTTCACTGTCAGTTCCCATTCGGTTATTTTCCTACGTCGCAGATCAGTTAGTTTATTTCCTCGGGATGCATTTGTGAAGTGTTCCATTACCCGTGTTGCCACACAATTCAGAGAACTAGAATATTTCATAGGAGCTAGTTTTGCGATATCGGGTTTATCATTTAACGGATATATCCCATAAACGATTGCTGTTACAGGATAAGATCTCTCGTAGTATGGTTTGTCAATTCCAGTTAGAATTCCTGGTTTAGAATCTCTACTTACAATGACAGTTTTTTTATCCTTGAGGATTGGTTCAAATTTATCCCTGATAATCCATTTGCCTTCGACTTCGATAATGAATTTTATTCTGAAAAAATACTTCTGATGGGAATTGCTTTGTTTGGGAATTGCTTTGCGATTTCCATCTTTGGATTTCCACCCCGTTGGCTCGCCAAGGTGTGAAATTATCTCAGCTGCTCTTTCATCATTCATGGTAGCATCGATGTTCGGTACATTGACATCGTCATGTATAATTCGAAATGTCGACCAACAGTATGCTGCACCGTCTCGGTAGAATTCATTAAAACACTCCTTGATTTTACTTAGTATAGTTCTGTCACCGATTAGACGTTTTGGTGTATCAGAGACTCTATCGAGATTGAATTTAGTATTTCTCCAAGGTTCGATTTTCGATAATCTCTTAAACTCCGTATCGAAATTGAATTTAGCATTTTTCCAGGGCTTAATTTTCGATAATCTCTTGAACTCCTCCATGTTATAATTAAAACAAGTATTTAAATAGAAAAATATAGTATAATGAATCACTGCAAGTGGCTTATGATTGGATCAACAACCCCGTGTAACAAATCATGCAGAAGCGAATTCTGTGGGCATCATTTACAAAGCGTTTGGCGAGGAAGTTTTGGTCCTCTCCCATGCCTCCAATGTGGGGTTGGGGTAAGGGGAAAATCGCAGTTGTGTCTCAGTTGCGGCGGTAAACGATACAGGGAACTAAAACGCTATTATGACAAACGAATCACTGACCCCAACAATGACTCCGTCCTTGATAAAATCATCAAAACCCCTCAAAACTACATTGATAGACTTATAATTAAAGCAAATAATAAATTAGACAAGTAGTATTATTATACAAATGAGCCAAGATTTCAGACCTCATCCAGTGCTTGTTAATTACGAAGCATCCCGTGATGGTGTTGTCAGGCACCGCAGACTAAAAGAACCGGTTGGATATCTGAATAATATGGGGTATTTGATGTTTTCAGCTGGGAGGAAGAAGTATCTCTGTCACAGAGTCATCTATGAAGCATTTTACGGATTAATCGAAGACGGCCTTGTGATTGATCACATAAATGGCGTAAAGACTGATAATTGTCTTGTGAATCTTCAAGCCGTCTCACAAAGTCGGAATGCAAAACTAGGTGGAACTGGCAAACATGCAAAATGCCCTAGGGGGATCAAATCGTTTGATTTAGAAAATAATCAAGAGAGAAGCTTTCAGTCGATAAATGAAGCCAGTAGATACTTTGACATTTGTGGGACTTCAATACGATTTGTTGCAGAAAATATAATTAAAACTGCTCTGTCGATAAAAAATAGTCATAAAATAAAATTCGTATACACCTGAAACTATTCAAGGGAGATAAATCCCCATGGACAAATCCGCCGCAACTCACTAAGTTCCCTTGTATTATGACGTCAAAGGAATTTGTCGTCTGTTAACTAGGCGCGCACGTGACTGTACATAGTTTCGGTAGAATTTTATTTTTTAGCAATTTCTAAAACGTTTTATTGTCGCTTGGCTACACTGAGTGCAGGATAAACCACGCGCGGAAAATAAAAGCAAATGCATCCTTCCGATTTCATATCAAGAACCATATGTATACATCGCGAGTGGTTTCCATTCATTGAAGTAGGTGGGCGTGGTTAAAATTCCTGTATACAGCTCTTTGTGATCTAATCGATAATGTATTTTGTCTAGTCACTGACGCAGGCATGCGTGACTAATAGTTACATTATATTTTAAACTGCTCCGATTTAATGTTTTCTCGAAGCACCTTACACGTTGTAATTTAATGCTGTTTTCACTGTTTTCTGGATGGTTACAACAGTTAAATTATTATTCGTTTTCTTAAATACGACAGTAAAATTGTCTATTTTAAAAATCTCTTAATCAGAAGATATATATATTAACAATCTCTATTTTATATGACGGCTCCGTGATGTAATGGTAGCGTGTTTGTCTTGTAAACATAGATCTATCAACTACTACGTGTTCGGTCCCCATAGCAGATACATTATTTGATGGCGAAACGGAAGATGTTTTTTCTATTAATTGGGGGAGAGGGGCGGACCCCCTTAGCCAAACCAACATTGTAACTCATGCTATCGCATTCTCGGTAGCGTGGGTTGGTGTTTGCTGAGTTAGACCCCTCGCCTGAGATTATGTGTTTATCAAAGTAATTGGATGTAAAATAAATGGTATAAATTGATGCAAAAGCTCTACATTCACATGAGGAACCCCACAGGGTAGCACAGAATGGGCTACCGGCTAATAGAAACGGTGTTAGGGTCACAAAAGGGCGTCCGAAATGGATAGCCAAAAGAAAGAGCATCCAAATGGATAGCCAAAAGAAAAAGGCATCTGGAATGGATAGCCAAAAGAAAAGACCCTAGCAAAGACACAAAGGCCTGAATAAGGGACTCATGAATGAATAACCGCTCATAATTGATATCATTTATTTTGCATTTTTTTCTAATAATTAAAGATAAAATGTATTATATTTATATAAAAATATAAATAATGGATATCAAAGATGTAAATTCTATAATTGCTGAAATCTCAGATTTAAAAAATAGAGGGGTAGTATTATCTGAAGATCTCGACTGTGACAGGATTGCCTCGGAATATGAAGACATTGAGTATCAGTCTAGTAAGGGTCGTTATGTTTTACCTAAGATGTACAGACTCGTGAAAGGAATTCAAAAGTCCATCTATGCTTGTTTGTACGGTAACGATATTGATGTATTTATAACGCTATTTAGCACCGTTGAAGCAATACGTCAAAAGCTCGGCCAAGAGTATCAAAAACGAGCTGAAATTAGTTCTAAGGTTCGTGATCTTAGAAAAATATTAAACGAGGAAAAACCAGTATCCTAACCACGTGAGCGTTACTATAAAAAATAGGCTTTCAGTAAATAATTTAAAAAATAAATTTTTTTTTAGCGTTTTTTGTAACACTCACATGGGATTTTCTCCTGAAAGGATACTCAGCAGTTTGGGCCTGCTTATGCAGTTATGTGCGTACTGTATGATCTGGTTGTGGTAGCAAGTAATCACTGCGACGCCTCCATTTTCACGTAGTTGTTGTTGTTGCCGCGTCGTTAACAAAAATCGTTCATCGCCGTTCTCAGATATTACAATTCTGAAACCCCCAGCGATGTTATTTCTGAAACACTCGCGGATAGCGTCGTACAGTTTAACCTTGTCGGAGATGGATACGTTAGCTTGATGGTACATTATTTAATAACTCAGCTTTTAATTGTGATAGTTTCACATTTGAAAACTCAGTTCACAAACACTATATGGTAGGTGAATCGCTTACAACTAGATTAGCCCGAGAGCGGCTATCAGCAATTTAAAAGTTTATACCGGTTCGAGACAGACTTCGCGAGAAACTTCAACAACGACAACAAGCGCAGACTGACTTTTCTGTGTCAAGTGAACAACTGTTTACTCCGATAACAAGTGCGACCAAAGATGTGAAAACAGCAACTGAACGAGCAATATTTGGAGATATTCCTGAGGAAGGCAAGCGACGAGAAGTGCCTGTTCTTGGTGTGCTTGAAAAAATTGCAGCAGAGACCGAACAAACAAAAAAGTCTTTAGAAACACTTCCAGTAGATATAGTAACTACTTCACGGCAACAACAAAAAAAAAGAGCGAGTACAAGAACTAGGTGCTACTGCAAGAAAACCAAAAGAAGAAGAAGACGTTACTATAGAAAAACTATATTCACCGCAAAATATATTTATACACTATATATACAACATAATTAAACATTATAATGACAAGGAGTTAATTGACTTTACCACGCAGAATTTTTCACTCGATCAAAGAGAAACACTTGTAAACAAAAAGTATAAAGAGTATATAAAAAACGACGAGAATTGGATAAAAAAACATACCTGGCAACCCGTGGTAGATTTAGAATCACAGAAAGTAACCGTAATGATTTTGAGATTTTTAAAGACAAAGTATTGAGTAAAGTAGAAAAAATGAATCTAGTTGAAGAAGATGAAGAGGAGTCAACTGGAGATGGATATTTAGGTAGCGGCATAGTTGAAAACACTAGCGTTACTTGTCCTGGTAACATTCTCAGTGATATATCACGACTGGAGGTTCTCATCGGGGGGAAGCGAGCCGGAAACAACTCACCGGAAATAATTAATGAGGCCGCTGATATCTGTAGACGATTAATTGCCGGCGGTATCATGGACATTAATGTATATCGAGAACTCATTGCTGAATTA
Organism: Unio pictorum; assembly: GCA_030141615.1. Taxonomy (NCBI): domain Eukaryota; kingdom Metazoa; phylum Mollusca; class Bivalvia; order Unionida; family Unionidae; genus Unio; species Unio pictorum. The sequence goes on from JARLTB010000189.1 coordinate 2,003,712, forward strand.
GTTGAAAATCACAAAGATACCCATGGTTATTACAGCGATTGATCACTAATTGAAAAATTACTAGTTTTATAACAAGATGATCATACACTACAACCATGATAAACCCGTAAGCGTCTACGTGGTGAACTCACGATTGCCTGTTTATAGAACATATTACGGAGACGGTTTCGGCAATACCATTGTGGATTTATTTACAAGAATGGCTCCCAAGGTGGCGCCGTTAGCTAAACAATTATCAATGAAAGCCATTGATATTATTCGTGATAAGGGAACCAGCAAAATCGGAGATTTCGTTGGAAATCTTGCAGGAAAGGCCTTTTCTGCCGCGAAAGATAAAATAGCATCATTGGTGTGAAAGAAACCAACAGTGCTGCCATCAACTACAGTGATGCCTGCAAAAATCAGCAAAGCAATAAATACCGCCGTGGAAGAAAAACTAGCGTCGTTGGCTGCTTCGGTGACTCCGTCGCCATTGACAGCTTCACCGGTAACAGATAGCGCTATCATGAACGCGATAGCAGGAAGTGGTTTGAAACGAAAACAAAAACGACGATGATTATAAAGAGTTTCACAATTGAAAGCACTAAATAATAATAACAATGTTTAAACGAACAGCTGATCCCGCTCTTGATATGGAAGCCCCAGTGCGCAAAGACGATTCCGTCCGCGATTATCAATACTATTCCTATCATGCAATACAACCCGACCTACGATCGCGAATTGAACTACAAGTTCAAGATACCAGTAAATACTTTTTGCCATGTGAAGCATTTATTGAAATCGAGGGAAAACTCGTAACAAATGTTGCAGCTGATACCCCATTTGCAAATGATCAAAATATCCGAGTTGGTTTTGTTAATAATGGCATAATGGCGTTATTTGAAAGTGCAAGATATCTCATTGATGGAAAAGAAATTGAATCAATAGACCGCGAGGTTGATGTTGCAACAACAATAATCGGGCTAGCAAGATATTCTGATGATTATACAAGATCGGCTGGTCCGTCTATGATGTTTGCAAAGGATACCTCTGATAACGCTGACCACCTTCAATACATTAAAGTGTTGACAGCAAGAGATACTGCAGAAGCAAACCAACAAGAAGCAACTAATCCAGAACGTCGAGCTAAACCCGGAGCTGCGTTTGATATTCTCGGAGGCGTTAATGGTAATTTCAATCTAGGGTTTGCAACACGAGTAGCAACGTTGCAAAGACCAAAACGATATTTTTCATGTGCGATTCCACTCCATCACATATTTGGATTCTGCAGAAATGTCAGAAAAGTCATCTATGGAGCCAAGCACACAATCGCGTTAGTGCGAAAAGGCAATGACAATGATGCAATTTGGCGTACTGGTGCCGCGGATGGTAAAGTTGTTTTGAGTAAAATAGTATTGTGGATGCCAGTAATGACCCCATCAATTACCACGGAAGAGCGGCTACTTTCATTTATGGACACAGGTGGCAAATCATTGATAAGTTGGCTAACAACAACAACTGATGCCAAAGAGGATAATGTTGCTGATACATTTACATGGCACCTGGCATCAAAACAAGGCGTTTCAGCTCCACGTCATATATTTATAGCGCTACAGGATCGGGATCGATTAGGCTCCCAAGAACGCAGTCATATGATATTTGATCGGTTAGGAGTCAAGGAGGTTTCACTGAGAATAAACGGACAACAAGAACCATCTGAGGATATTCAGCTTGATTACGACACTAACCACATAGCACGTGTGTATCATCGGATGCTGTCATATATGGGTCGTGATCAAAATGTTGATACTGGTTTACAAATATCTCAACTTGATTTTAAAAGCCTCTATCCGATTTATTACTTTTCGCTGGAACATCTTGATTTAACAAGGCAATCCGTCATTGATATACACTTCAGAGCTCGTATAGCTCCTGGTGACGTTAATTATAGAGCGATTGCTGTCATTCTCAGTGATAAATCAATGTTGTTAGAAGGGGTTGGTGGACGAATGAGAGTAGTTGATGCACCAGTGGAAAATATGTAAATGAAACTTGAAGAGTTTCCAATTAGATCAATTGAAAGCATAAATGTGTTTTACAATAAAATGACATATAGTGTTGTTAGTGACAATCTCACTGATGGTCAGGTCAAGAAATTGCGATCAAAATCCGCTAAAGAATGTGGAACCACAATAACGTTAAAACCAGCGCAGATGTCCGGCGGTACACATAAAATATCATTAACGGATCGTCAAATAAAACATTTCAATGATGCGCTAAAGAAACGGCGAGGGGTTCAAATTGTATTTTCAAAGGCTGCAGTCGCCAACATGATAAAATCAGGTGGTATATTTCCATTGTTAGCTGCAATACCAGCATTGATTGCAGCGGCTGCCCCAGCAGTGGCGAAAGCGGCAGCGTTGGGAGCCGTTGGGACCGCAGCAGGGATGGCGTTGAAAAAGGCAAATGGGAAAGGATATATAAAAAAGGGAAAGGGTCTAAGACTACCAGGAACCCCGTATTCATGGTACAGCGGGAGATCCGTTCACGGATCCGGCCTAAGAATACCAGGAACGGTTTATTAGTTGAAAGCCCAATTGTTCAGGAGTCTATGACTCCTATGTCCAATTTTGATTTAATTGATGCTGCTAAAAATCTGGCGATAAAAAACTTCAGAGGGGTTTTTATGAGAGATCAATTACCGAGAAAACCTAAACGTGTTGAAACCGGTATCATCAATCTTGATAACAGCAGCGGATCGGGAACTCACTGGGTTGCATACGCAATCGATCCGCGTGGGATTGTCTATTTTGATTCATATGGGTTAGCTCCGCCAAGCGAGTTTATGCGGTATATAAATTCTTCGATGAAACTCAAAGAGTTTCCGATTTTTTATTCCACGCTGCCAACACAACAATTAAATGATCCACCGATATGCGGTCGTGAAGTATTAAATGTCCTCGCGGAGATTTCATCGTCACAGAAACCACCTCATCTGGTTGTAAATAAATACACGAGTGGGAAATTACAAGGTAATTTTAGAGAATCAATAAATTGAAAATACTAGAATCTTTACAATAATGAATAATATTTGGGGACAATCTCTGTCAATGTCGGATCCCACCGCGAAAACATCTGCGGGTTCTATCGAGGATGTAAAAAAAATAATTGAAGATGAAATCGCTGAGACGTTAAATTTAACAAGTGTTGACCCGAACGAAATAGTTGTATTTCAAGATCGCCAGGGTAAATTAAAAAGCAGTAATGTGTCATTGGATGACATTTTAAAACGACAACACGACGCCGCTGAAAACTCTATTGCGCTGTATTCCAACGGTGGACAACTTAAACCAGGCGCACTTGTGTCTACGATCACCGACGCGATTGCTACCAACGAACGTGAGCTGAATGATCTTATACGAGGTTATAATAGTTTTCGCAAAAATGTCGTACATAAATTCTTTGGAACCCCGCTTGTGGTTGGCATGACTCTAGCTGAAATTAAAGACTTGTTGAATTCATTCTTCGCTAACAAGGAAGCTGGAAGGATGATGACTGCTTCAGAAATCAAGGCAAATTATCTCGAGAATTTTAAACTAAGCGAAGATTTTGAGAAGGTACAAAAACTCACAAACGACGTAGTTGTTAAGTTTTTTGGAAACTCGCTTGTGGCAGACATGACTCTCGTTGAAATTAAGCGCGCACTTGACATACAAAAGATCACCAGCGACGTAGCTAATAAGTTCTTTGAGGGCATTACACTCCAAAATATCACAACGAAACTTTCTAACATCGACTTTTATTTTAAAACCCAATCACAGTTTGATAGACTTTTGTATACACTTTTTTTCAAGAGTGATGGGAAGATAATGACTTCCGCCGATATAAGGGCAAATTATCTCGAGATTTACAATGATATTTCTAAACTAAAAGAAGATCAAAAACCCACTAACGACATTGTTGGCAAGTTCTTTGGAAACCCGCTTGTGGCAGGAATGACTCGCTGAAATTAGCGAGTTTATCGGCAAGCATACTCACAATGCCTACATCGCTAATAGTTTCTTTGGTGTCCCAGCTACATCTACGATGACTCTCAAAGATATTAATATGTTTATGGTGAGACAAACAACATTTAATACCATCGTGGATAAATTTTTAGGGAGAACACCTGTGTCTGAAACCACACTGACAGGTCCGACCCTCGCTGAAATTAAAAAAGCTATTGACGAACAAAAACCCATCAACGAAATTGTTAATAAGTTCTTTGAGGGCAGTAGCCTCCAAGATATCACGACAAAATTTTCTAACATCGACCGGTATATTAAAGACCAAGTGACGCTTGGAATCAGAGAACTTTTGATTGCATTCTTTTTTGACAAGAACGCGGGGAGGATGATCGGTAATGTCGAAATCAAGGCAAATTATCTCAATATTTACACGGATATTTTTAAACTAAAGGAAAAAGTAAAGATGCCGCATCCCCACACAAGCATTAGAAATATCGTGTATATGGTCAATGATGGAGACTTTGATTGGGTAAAAAACTCTAATACTAAATTGGAAGTCGCTATCGGGGAGTGGCCCCCTGGTATCTACAGGATAACGTTAATCTCTACCAAGCAATTTAACATCATCGTGGGCGGTAAAACCTACTTTAGTGGCACCGCGTCAGTAATTATCAATAATAAAGAAGAATTTGAGTTTGTCACGGTTGATAACACCATTAGATCAACAATAACCTGGTGTTTAGAATTTGTAGGTGAAGTAAACCACCCCCTGATCTACTACCCGGAAGATGATGAATAATTGAAAACACTAGCGGGTTTTAAATAACAATGTCAATGACGAAGTCATCGATGAAATCAATTGAACCGATAATAGTCCCGTTGACGGAGTCAGCGGTATCACAATCGCAGATGACGCCGTCATCGCAATATCGATTCGACACCATGAAAGAGTTTTCCGCGAACTTGAAATCACTTTCTGAGCGTTATCGTGAAAAAATGAAAAAATACCGACGCAGCGTAGCAATCATCGACATCACCGTGTACTCGGTATCCGGTGTGATGGCCAGCGCTGGGGTTATTATGTCGACGGTGACCATGATGGCTCCGATTGCAGTTCCAATTGCTATCTCCGCGGCAACAACAATTGCTGCAGTCGCCACCGCGATAACTAAAAAATTATCATCGTGTTCTCAGAAAAAACTCAGTGATTATACAGCTCGATACCGGGTGGTATTTGACGCGTACTCGAAATTATCCGAGTTGATCTCGCTGTCGATAGATAATTCGTTCATATCCGATGTTGAATTTTCCACGATGACCCAGTTGTATAACTCCACGATGTTGAAATTGGAAATTGAAGACAGCGTTAACAATAATGTCACTACAATTCAACGAATTGCAACTGCTTCAACGAATCGCGGAGAATACCACTCCGATATGAACAAGCATGATATCAATAACATCAACGAGCCCTGAATTTAGTGTGAACTTTCCTTCTCCGATTCCAGTGCGTGAGATCGCGCTGGCAAAATTACGAGTGTATCATAGCTGGCCTAATATCAGATCTGTTGCATTTGGCGGTCAGCAACCCAATAACGCACTGGTGTTCTCGTATAAGAATAAACCCGATGGCACTCCAGCGTGGGAAACTGTTTCGTTACCAACTGGGTCGTACCAAATTGAGCAAATCGATGCTGAAATTCAGCGTAGAATAAAATCAATCACTGAAAAAGAATCAAAAATAGCTATTAAACTTCATGAACCGACGCTCTCGTCGTCGATCGAAATAAGCACAGAGGGATACATTGTAGATATCTATAACAGCTCGTTAAGAACAGTGTTAGGATGGCCCGAAAAACAACCGGAGAAATCCACCGCCGACTTAACCACGGACGTAAAATCATATCATGAAATCAATCCCAGTTATCAAGATAATTTATCTGATATAAGAAAAGGAAGAATCGGCGATAGATTTATATTTACCAACAAAGACACATTGCAATGGGATTTTATCATTAAAAGAACAGCCGACTCATCTGTTACTATTTCATTTACGCTAACTGACGTCCGTGGTTATTTTAATGAAATTAAACAATTATATGAAACACAACTAGAACAACTACGGAAAACAAAATCGCAAAAACACGTTGAAATAATAAATCAACTTATATCTGACATGGAATATATCTATGAACTAATTATTCAAACAATAATTAATGACAACAGCGACAATAAACAACGATTCCTTACCGGTTACAATATCACAGAAGACAATCTACGTAATTTCAAGTTTCCCAAATACAACGCTGATGAACTAGCAAGAATTGTTAGAACCGATATCAAGGCGCTACAAAAACCAGATTCAACTGTCATCCTCAGGTATAATAATGACCCAGACGGTGGCGGTAGGCATATTGCCCCGCATAATGTGAATATTTCAACGGTGATTGCGCTCAATTTAACATGTGATGCAATTGAAGGAAGCTATCAAATTAATCTAGAGCAATCAAATCAAGCTCAGCAGGGATATATTCTTTATTCGTTTGCACCTACAGCTCCTCCAGGATTCCTTATTATTGAAAACCCAATTAATCCTGTCTACATGCGATGCCATAATAATTCGTTAACGAGAATTAATTTCTGACTCACCGACCAGTCAAATAATTTAATTGATCTACAAGATGAGGTGCTAGCGATTAGTTTGTTTGTGAAATCATAAATGATTTTCGTCCTAAAGACTCGATCAAATATTCGGTTGAAATCATTTATTATTTTTGTTAACTTGTAGCAGCAGAGAGGGTGATGACCACATCGTTGAGACCAAAATTGATTAAAAAATCGTAAAGTCTCCGTTTGCTAAATGGAGACTTATTTTTTTTGGTTGAAATGAGATTTCGTTGGAAGCCTTATTTTTGCTCGAAAACGTGGTCTGTTCACCCTCTCTGCTGCTATCATTAATGAAGCCATCAGTATTCTCCCCCAATTACCCATCAACGAAGCACTGGATGACCTTCCAACCTTGTTGGAGAAACAGAAAGTGACACATAAGCCCTCCAGTGGCAAAACACCTGGTTCAAACTCCATACCAGGTGAAGTCTACAAGGCAGGGGGCACAGCCCTAATAGAAAGGCTCCACCAGCTGTTTTTACTGATGTGGCAGCAAGAGAAGATTCCCCAGGAATTCAAAAATGCTTCCATAATCCACCTGTATAAGCAAAAAGGAAACTGCCAGGCCTGTTACAACCACTGGGGTATATCCTTATTCTCAATTGCAGGAAAGATACTCGCCAGAATCCTACTGAACCACCTCACTATGCACCTTGACCAGGGACTACTGTCAGAAATCCAGTGTGGATTCCAAAAAGAACATGGGACCATTGGCATGGTGTTTGCTATGAGGCAACTACAAGAGTAATGTCAAGAGCAAAATACTGACTTTTTCTCCATTTACGTTGACTTGTCAAAGGCCTTTCAGCAGAGAAGACTTGTGGAAGGTAATGGCCAAGTATGGATTCCCAAGAAAATATATATCCATGGTGGAGCATTTCCACAATGGCATGCTGGCATGAATCCAGGACAATGGAGAGACATCTGAGCCATTCCCAGTAATCAATGGCATCAAGTAGAGCTATGTTCTGGCACAAAAACTGTATTGTTTATTGCTCTCTGCCATGCTGACTAATGCTTTCAGAGACAGAGAAGTTGGAGCTGCTATCAGGTATCATACAGTTAGAAAACTATTAAATCCCTGAAGGCTTAAGTGAAAACCAAGGTCATGACAGACACCATCTGGAATCTCTTATTTGCTGATGACTGCACCCTCAATGCTGGCTCAAAAACTGACCTGCAATGCAGCATTGACAATTTCTCCAGCTCCTGCATAAGCTTTGGTCTCACCATCAGTACCAAGAAAACTGAAGTCCTAATCAGCTGGCCCCTGGAAAGCCCTATGTGGAGCCCAACATCATCATTAATGACCAAAACCTCAACGTTGTGAACTGATACACCTACCTTAGCAGTAAACTGTCACAGAGCATCAATAATGACAATGAGGTGAACCTACACATTGCCAGAGACAGTGCAACTTTCACCAGATTGTATTCCAAAGTCTGGAATAGAACAGGTATCAGAATCCAGAACAAACTAAAGGTCTAAAGGGCAGTTGTGCTCCCCACACTACTTTATGCATGTGAAATATGGATGGTGTACCAATGCCAGGCCAGGAAGCTGAACCACTTTCACACCACAGGTCTCATGAAAATCCTCAACATCAAGTGGCAGGAAGGTTCCAGACAATGAGGTACTTGCCCAAGCAGGTCTCCTCTACACCCACACCATCCTGATGCAGTGCCACCTATGCTGGGCAAGACATGTATGCATGCCAGACCAACAGCTGACAATCTGAGAGCTACATAAACTCTAATTCCTGGGAGCAAACAGGCAAGCGATCAAGTCACTTGGCATTCCTCTGTTCACAAAGGCTTCAACTTGTGTGAATCTAGCAGGACAGCAGCTGCCGAGTTGAAGAAGCAAGCCAAAAAAGCACATGCCATCAATCCTCCTGGAGATGTCCCACTCATCCCATGTTCCTTGTGCAAACAAACATTCCATGCAAGAGTTGGCCTCATCAGCCACCTTCACACAGACAGAACATAACCAGCCCCTCCAACCCTTGGATGACTCGAAAGGTCCTCGTCGAATCAACGGATGAACAACATTGCCCTGATGATGAGACAATGGGAAGAAACTGGTGCATGTATTTCTCTCTGCTACAGCACCCATTCTCTCTGATACAATCATTGACCTTAGAAGGTGTCTAAAATTTCCTGTTTGCTGTATAAGCATAATCTAAGTGGGAAATCAGAGCATAAAAAGTGCAATCTCTATATTACATGCAACAATCAACTTTGTGCAGAGTGATCAACACCAATATCCTGTAACATGCAAAACAATGTGACCAACCTAAATGTTGTATGATATTAATTTTATAATCTTTTTTAATTTTGTAAAGCGCTATTTATTTGTCCTTGTTTTGTTCCGAATTTAATTTAAAGTTGAAAAAGATTACTCTCATCTGTTATTATTCAGTCATTTAAAATCCATGACTCTCATAAAAAAAAGCCTGTTTCACTTAACAACTTTTGACATAATTTTATAAGTATAGACTGGTCCACAAACAATATTCTTAATTAATATAATGAATCTGAAAATTTAAGAATTAAAACTGAAGAAACCCATCTGCTTTCTGGGAAATGTGTTATGCACAGATGAAATAGATATAAGATATGATAATGTAATGTGTTATGTATATCTGCATCTTGTGTAACATTTCATAGAAGACTGTATCTATATTGTGTGCATCTTTTGATTCATGAATATAACTTTGCAGTGATCATTTATAAGTAAAGATATTATATAGCCAAAGTTTTGTCCATGGGTATAGATTCTATTTGAAAGATATTGAGCTATAAATAGGTGTATATAAGTTAAATTCAGCCTATATATTGAACCTGTTGACAGATGGAATGATTTCTCATTGGCTTGTAAGGTCAGGTCAGTTCTTAGAAAAATTTAATTATTTCCCTTTGGATGGGTTGGTCAACTGGGGTATTGTGAAATCTTGTGTAGTAAGAAAATTGTGTTTTAGGCCCATAATGTGTTTCTCCAAGGAGAGAACTTAACAATTAATTCATTCCTATTTTGGATTCTAATTTCATATGTTCTTATGTATATATCAGTCTGCAGAGTTATTAATGCCGTGTTTAGATATAATTTGAGAGGAGACATTTGGATTATTGATTAGAATTACCAGTGCTTATTGGACTAAAATAGTATTATTCTTGAACTATTATGACTTATTCAAAAGAGTTCTGAACAATGCCATTTTGATACATCAGGTATGTTCACAGGCCAGTACATTCGTGGATCTGGAATTCATTCAGAACATTCAATTCTTTTGGAGGTTTGAAAAAAAGAACAAGAGAGCAGGAAAGCAAAGATATAGTGTTGAATTTGAGAACAATCAATAATACTGAATTGTGGCCATGTTTAGATGTTATTTTGTGAAGAATATGTAAATTTTATATAATTCTAATGGGGAAGTTTCATGAAAATTCTTTATAATTCTGCAAAGTCCAGAATGGTTCATGTGTCTAATAATATGCACTTACAAATACTGACCTACGACTATTTCACTTACGCTTTGAAACTTGAATCTTGCAAAATAATAACTGCCATTTTCATATGTGTCTGAAATGATACAAATAATTGATAGAACATCAAGAAGCAATCATTCTAAAAAACTGAGATGCATTAAATCCCTGGCAATATGTCAAAGATCTTGTGCTAATTAAAATTTTGTTTATTCAACTTGAAAATATATTATAAAGGGCTAGAACATTTTTTAAAATCAATTGTTACACCTAGACAACCAGAATGGTTATTCATGGTTTTCCAGCAGAATTTTGCCGAAGCTTGCTATCTATGGTATTTATTCAGCTTGGCAAAATGGTTTTCATTCAGATTGGTATCTATGGTATTTATTCAGATTGCTATATATGGTATTTATTCAGCTTGATATTTATGAATTTATTCAGCTTGGTATTTAAGCTATTTATACATTTTGCTATATATGGTATTTATTCAGATTGGTATTTATGATAATTATTCAGCTTGGTATTTAAGCTATTTATACATTTTGCTATATATGGTATTTATTCAGATTGGTATTTATGATAATTATTCAGTTTGCTATATATGGTATTTATTCAGATTGGTATTTATGATAATTATTCAGTTTGCTATCTATGGTATTTATTCAGCTTGGCAAAAATGGTTTTCATTCAGATTGGTATCTATGGTATTTATTCAGATTGCTATATATGGTATTTATTCAGCTTGATATTTATGAATTTATTCAGCTTGGTATTTAAGCTATTTATACATTTTGCTATATATGGTATTTATTCAGATTGGTATTTATGATAATTATTCAGCTTGGTGTCCATGTCTTTTATTCAGGTTTTCTGTTGACTGGTATTGAAATATTTAACAATTTTTTTCAATTCTGTGATGACATTTTTCCATGTAGCAGGATATAGTGAAATGGAAAATGGATGAACTCAATGAGATGGTAGCATTCAACAATGTGTAGTCATATCCTGTCTAATATTATTCTCTTAGTATTGCCTTCATCTGAGGTATCTGCTCTTCTACAGTGTTTTTAGGTTGCTATAGTGTCTCAGCATTATTTTTATACAATATCACATAGTAGCTATAGTTTATAAGTACTTATGTCATCTAGTAGCTTTAGTGTTTGAACACTGTCCTTCCATGTTGTCTGGTGGTTATAGTGTCTGAGCACTGGTCTTCAGTGTTGTCTGGTGAGTGTAGTGTCTGAACACTGATCTTCAGTGTTGTCTAGTGAGTGTAGTATCTGAGCACTGGTCTTCAGTGTTGTCTGGTGAGTGTAGTGTCTGAACACTGATCAGGAGGCTATAGTGCTTGAGCACCAATCTTATATGGTGTTTTCTGATGGCAATAGCACTATACCCCATCAGACAACACTGAAAGAGAATAGTTACCTTAGGAAAAGGCAATAACAGATGCAGTACTTCAAATAATTTAATTTGATATCATCTGAAATCAGGGCATGGCAACAGTATAAGGATAAAAGGCAGCAGAAAAGGTACCCTGAAGTCAAGAGGAAATGCATACTGTCTTGAAACAATCAAATATTAGCAAATCAGAGAATGTATGATATGATGGAAAATGGCAGCAGCACTTCTCTAAGACAGTTTACCAACTGAATCTCCATCATCCCAGAATAAATGTCCATCAGCAACCATTCCTCTGCCAGTGTTCTCTGAATCTTCTAAGGCAACCAGAAGCTTGAATGGATTCTTTCGACTAAAAGTGCATAAAAAAAATTAGACACATGTAGTACTCATCACATTTTTCTTTGTATTCCTATCAGTAGTCTACTTTAAAAATAAAGATAAATAAATTCATATTGTTTGAAACAATCTTTATTGTTCTTTTATTGAAACATTTAGTGTTCCTTTTTATCTTTTGTTGTGCATGACTTGACATATTTGGGAAGGGACACAAAGGAGGGATCTAGAAAAAGGCTGTAACTATATGAAAGATGACTGTATCTAAAAGAAAGATCACTATAACTAGAAAACAGATATGTAACTAGAACATGATGACTGTTACTATAAGAAAGATGACTAGATATTGGATTAATCAACAAGCTGAATATCATAAAAAATTAAAACATTTTGTGCTAAAATATGTAACAAGTCTTTTTCAACATTATCCATAGCAAAAATTCACAACTCCTGAAATAAAACTGCAAAACATCTACAGAGTAGATTAAGTTCATGGTATATTTATTAAAGTTTCATAGAGTTAGTTTGTATTCATATAATTAAAATATTAATTTTTGGAATAAATGTAAACAAACAAAAATAGTTTAGAGTGTCATCATTGTCTAGGTACATTATAAAGACACACATTTTCAATGAATATTACAACAGTTGGTAATGTGGCTGCCAGCATTCAGTTCTAATCCCATATTGGGAACATTTAAAATTATAATCTTTATCTGTTTAAAACCAATTAAAAGTTAATGACATCATTAATTAATCACTGTTCCTGGACCAAAGATAAAGTCTGGATATTTTTTTCCCACTGAGTCAAAATAAAAAGAGCTAGGGTTTGCATTGGTTTTACATTATTAAATACACTGTTTTAAGTAGTTTTGTTCACAACACCCCTATATTGTTCTTGTAACATACCTTAGTATTGTAACATACCTCAGTATTGTAACATAACTTAGTATTGTAACATACCTCAGTATTGTAACATAACTTAGTATTGTAACATACCTCAGTATTGTAACATAACTTAGTATTGTAACATACCTCAGTATTGTAACATAACTTAGTATTGTAACATACCTCAGTATTGTAACATAACTTAGTATTGTAACATACCTCAGTATTGTAACATACCTTAGTATTGTAACACACCTCAGTATTGTAACATAACTTAGTATTGTAACATACCTCAGTATTGTAACATAACTTAGTATTGTAACATACCTTAGTATTGTAACATACCTCAGTATTGTACCCTACTTCAGAATGAGGTGAACTTATTTATAAATAGAACCCTTTCAGGTCTCCATGAAAAGCAATTGAATGATGGAACAATGTAGTACCAATGTTGGGTCAAACTGCAAAAACATAGACACTGATCTGCCATTACATTATATGCCAGCTGTCAATATTGTTTGTTCTACTGATTATTCCTAAAAACTACATTGACCCAGCCTTGCCAGTGCATTATGGAATAGAAAATCAGGGTCTGTGTAGTTTGCAGTCAGATGCAGTTCTATAGTTTTCCCATTCTCATATGTAACTAACAAGATGTAGATAGTACCAATAAAGTATTGCTTCCAAAAGTAATTGATATCTAATGATTGCAGAAGAGTCATTGTGATATCTAATGATTATGGAAGAATTATTGTGATATTTAATGTTTATGCAGGACACTGTGTGATATCTAATGAATATGGAAGAGTCATTGAGATATATAAAGATTATGGAAGTGTCCTTGTGATATCTGATAATTATGGAAACGTGCATGTCATATCTAACAATTATGCAGAAGTCCTTGTGATATCTAATGATTATGCAGGAGTCCTTGTGATATCAGATGATTATTCAGGACTAATTGTGATATCTGATGATTATGGAAGAGTCCTTGTGATATCTAATGATTATGGAAGAGTTCTTGCGATATCGATGATAATGGAAGAGGTCCTTGTGATATCTAATGATTATAGAATACTCCTTACCTATACACTGTATTGTTGGCAGGGGCCTGAAGTGGTAAGATGTAGCCTCCTCTCACATGGAGAGGGATTGGAGTGTCTGAAGTGATGGCTATCTTGCGATTGGTTCCTTGCTCACTGATTTCTACAACTCCCTATTTTGTAAAAACAAAAATCAAAACAAAATACTCATTACTACTTTCAAATTTGGTTGATATACATTATGTGGCAATATTGGAATATAAGAATATAATACAAAATATCTTCATTATTGAATTTTTGCATATATATGACAGCCATGGTGGTACAGTGGTTAAGGCACTGGATTCATCATCATAAGGATGCATGTTTGATCCCAACCATAGATTAGCCCAGATCAGTTACCATAGTGTTTCCCAAGACACTTTACTCAACTCACTTTGGCATAATATAATGTTCAGAGTTCTTTGCCACAAAAATCTAAATTCAACCAAACATTTACATATGTATGTATGCATGTATGTATGTATGTATGTATGTATGTATGTATGTATGTATGTATGTATGTATGTATGTATGTATACAAAATAATTTACTAAACAAAATTCCCTTCTCTGTTGATTACATTACCTGATCACATTAACATTAGGAGAATAGGTACAAGGAGGAAATGTATGTTAATCCAAAGTCTACTCATATCACTGATCCAAAGTCTGCTTGTATCACATGAAGACAGTGCAAGCAAAGATTATGCATTTAAACTACTGAGTAGGAGACCCCTGTAGGTTTCCTGCCTGACAAATGCATTATATGCAAATCTTTCCAGACAAATTCACAAAAACCGTAAGGCCCTGCATGGGACTAAGGTCATGAACAGGACATGGTAACTGTTTGTGCAGCTACCTGTAGCCTGACAAGATTCAACACTCTCCTATGCAAGGCCACGTCCCAATGATAAAAAACCACTGGCTAAGAAATATGAGAATCAGGTTTACATCTCATGTCCATTTCAGGAACTTCCAGCTCATGGTGAACTTAGCTTGGAGTAGTATTGGAGAGCAGTCAGCAACCTTAACAACTCATCCAAAGAAAAGCTGAAGTCTGAACTTCTTTGGAGACTGAAAATGTCTTTTTAAAATGTCAACCCTCCTGTCAACCATAGAGATGACACAGACTTACTTCAACACTCTACCATGGCAGCAAGATGCTGCATTCAGCATGTGTGGCTAAAATGTCCAAAACGAAAGTTTGACTTGCTAAATCTGTAAACAGGTCAGCCTAACAGCTGGACAATAGCAGACAAGCTTATGATGGCATACAGTACTGGACATGAGCTAAACTTCAAAGACAAATTGTATTTCCACACACCTCGTGTCACAGGCACAATGGGCATGCATGCATGGTGGTGGTGTTGATGGTGATTGAGGGTCATGTACTTAGTAGGCTGCCAAAAGGAGGGAAAATGCTACCTGGTATCTCCCCATTCACCCTCTGACATCTGAGATGACAAAGCTTGCTGTATAAGGCATCAAAAGGCAGCTCCAACCAAGTATGGGTATGATCACTTGTAATGGCTTCCAAAAGAAACCATCATCAACATCGCCCTTCTGTAAATTTTCACATTAGTGAGAGTGGGGGTTCATATCACTGTGTCTCCCATAATGCAATATAGCAATTCTTAAGTCAGATGGATACCCAAAATGACCTTTGAAAGATGACCTCTTTCTTTACACTGCTGTTCTTTTTGATTCTTTAAGTTGCTGAACCATATTCACTCTGCCCATAAAGCACAAACACTGTATGGGTGCAATGATGAACATTTTGCCAGGCACATCTCACGCCTATATTCTGCATCATTACAGTGTATGTAGTATTTAAGAAAAGACAAGGTGCAACCCAAAAAAAAAACAACAAAGAATTTTCAATAACCTGTATGCAAAAAAGGCATAAATGAACTACAGAGTTTATTGCACATATTCAAGATACAATGGTGAAAGCCATCTTGTGACTCTTAATGGTCAATATCAAGTGGATAATAAAATATAGCAAAAATTCCAATTCAATTTGGATGAAAACTTCACAGATGGTGAATACTCAAGGTATATCAACCATTTGACTGGCTAAATCATCCAAATATATTAATTGATAATCTCAAAACAACCATTTGACTGGCTAAATCATCCAAATATATTAACTGATTATCTCAAAACAACCATTTGACTGGCTAAATCATCCAAATATATTAATTGATTATCTCAAAACAATCAGAAAATAAACTGTTTTTCATTGGTGTTATTTACAATTTTGAATAAAAGCTTTAACAAGTAAACTCCAAGATACAAGTGGGCATCTAGCAGAGGCAAAGAGTTATTTCCCTTCATATGAATTATATATAAGTGGAAAGACTTTGTATTTTTCTTCCTTCACCAAGAGCTGGATTAGATGGTAGCGAGTGCTTTTTATGGAAAATTATGCATCTAGGGAAGTCTATAGGACACTTTAAGGATTCATGGTACAAATTTTATGGACAAATTGGAACCTGTGTAGAAATGGATTAACATCAAATAGAATATATATTGATTTTGAAGGCTGTAATTAGTAGATAATAAAAATTAAAATTTTATTAAAATGAATATGTTGAGAGTTTGTCCCATTTAAGACTGAAAAAAAAACCACAACAGATATGGTTTATTGATGGAATTTTAGTCTTGATTCTTTAGGTGTGGATTGAAAACAAGTTTCAAAAACACGTAAATTAAAAAAGGCAATGGCTATACATGCAAGCTTGCATCAAGAATGGGTCTGTACTGAGAAATATAGGTTTCATCATGAACTTCAGCAATTTAAAATCATTAAATGATAATATAATGTGTTTCAATGGTTTTACAATGAGCAATTTAAAATCATCAAATGCTAATATAATGTGTTTCAATGGTTTTACAATGAGCAATTTAAAATCATTAAATGGTAATATAATGTGTTTCAATGGTTTTACAATGAGCAATTTAAAATCATTAAATGGTAATATAATGTGTTTCAATGGTTTTACAATGAGCAATTTAAAATCATCAAATGCTAATATAATGTGTTTCAATGGTTTTACAATGAGCAATTTAAAATCATCAAATGGTAATATAATGTGTTTCAATGGTTTTACAATGAGCAATTTAAAATCATCAAATGGTAATATAATGTGTTTCAATGGTTTTAAATGAGCAATTTAAAATCATCAAATGGTAATATAATGTGTTTCAATGGTTTTACAATGAGCAATTTAAAATCATTAAATGGTAATATAATGTGTTTCAATGGTTTTACAATGAGCAATTTAAAATCATTAAATGGTAATATAATGTGTTTCAATGGTTTTACAATGAGCAATTTAAAATCATCAAATGGTAATATAATGTGTTTCAATGGTTTTACAATGAGCAATTTAAAATCATCAAATGGTAATATAATGTGTTTCAATGGTTTTACAATGAGCAATTTAAAATCATCAAATGGTAATATAATGTGTTTCAATGGTTTTACAATGCATAAGTACTGTGAGTCCTCAAAAGCAAGACTGATCTGATTATCAAAATGAGAAAAATGCTGAAGACAAAGAAACTTTGCATACTGCATGTTACTACTGCTGAGTATCTGCATAGATGCCATTTTCAAAGAAACTTTGCCTGAGTACATTGCAAAGGACTCCACTCATTAAACATTTCAAAAATACAAATGATAATGATGAAACCAAAGTCAGGCTTTAGTTTGGCTTGATCTTTAATGGCAAAGCAAGGCATGCAATATCAAATGGAGTATTGTGCATTGCCAAGACACAGATCATGGTAGCTGACAAGGTTGATCTGATTGTAGGATTCAACCCCACACTGAGTAGCCATGGTTACACTAAAGTAAGGGGAAGGGGCAATCAGAGGATAAAACCCCTCTTAATCAGTTTAGCAATAAGTTTCAATTATTTGTTGAGTTAGTCCATAATATATGATATGTTTCAAAGTAGTCCATAACATTACAAGATATATTTTAAAGTTAGTCCATACTATACAATATTATTTTAAAGTTAGTCCATACTGTACAATATTATTTTAAAGTTAGTCCATACTGTACAATATATATTTTAAAGTTAGTCCATACTATACAAGATTATTTTAAAGTTAGTCCATACTGTACAATATTATTTTAAAGTTAGTCCATAATATTACAAGATATATTTTAAAGTTAGTCCATACTGTACAATATTATTTTAAAGTTAGTCCATAACATTACAAGATATATTTTAAAGTTAGTCCATAATATTACAAGATATATTTTAAAGTTAGTCCATACTGTACAATATTATTTTAAAGTTAGCCCATAATATTACAAGATATATTTTAAAGTTAGTCCACACTGTACAGTATTATTTTAAAGTTAGTCCATAATAATATTACAAAATATAATTTAAAGTTAGTCCATAATATTACAAGATATATATTAAAGTTAGTCCACACTGTACAATATTATTTTAAAGTTAGTCCATAATATTACAAGATATATTTTAAAGTTAGTCCATAATATTAGAAGATATATTTTAAAGTTAGTCCATAATATTACAAGATATATTTTAAACAGTTTTGGAGTTTGTCCCTGGAAATTAAAGTTTGGAAAATGAATAGATGAAAGGATACAAAAATCGACAAAAATGTTGAAAACTATTAAAACTTGAGTAAATATCCATCAGGAAAACAAATCTTATACATATAGCATGTTTTACAGAGATACCTTATACATATAGCATGTGTTACAGACATATATTGAACAGGTTTGGAGCTATGCAGCAAAAACAAATGTGTAAATGAATAGATAAATTTATGTCAGTGTAAAACAGTTTTGAATTTTGCTCTAGAAACAAAAATGTGTATAATGGACAGATAGAAAGATGAATGGATAGATAAACTGATGTCAAATTAAACAGTTTTGGAGTTTTGCAACAGAAAGAAAATTGGATGGATGGACAAATAGACAAATATATAACAAAATTTGAAGAATTATGCAAAGCAAAAAGGTACATATAGACTACATATCTAATGTGTTACAATTTGCAAAGAGCTATCTTGAATAGTTTCTGATTTATCCACCTGAAACATAAGTGTGATGGATGGAATTACAGACACATGTAACCCATTTATACTCTGCCCAATTAAACTTTACTGGACAAGGGATAATCGCATGAAATTAAGGTACACTTAAACTATTCCCATGTGACATAAGTTTACTGCATAGAAGTTATTATACCATTCTGATGTCACATAGTCTTACAGTGTAGAACGTATACCATTATTACAGCACATAAACTTACAGTGTAAAGGTTATAAAATATTATCAAGTCACATAAAGTTACAGTGTAGAAGTTATACCATTTTCATTCATATAAACTTATAGTGTGGAAGTTATGCCATTCTTAATTCACATAAACTTACAGTGTAGAGGTTAAGATATATTCTCATGTCACATAAAGTTACAGTGTAGAGGTTATACCATTCTCACTTATATAAACTTACAGTGTAGAAGTTATGCCATTCTCAATTCACATAAACTTACAGTGTAGAAGTTATACCACCATCCTCTTGGTAAGTAGTAATTCAAACTTGTTTGTCCCTGTAAACACAACAACAACAAAAATTAAACTGAACATCATGATTGTACAAAAAGGTGTTAATAAAAGTACAGTCCTCATATATCAAGTAAAACTTTTAAACAAAGGTACAGTCCTCAAACAAATTGTAAATCTTTTTAATAAAGGTACAGTCCTCAAACAACAAGTAAATCTTTTTAACATAAGCATAGTCCTCAAACACCGAGTAAAACATATTAATAAAAGTACAGTTCTCAAATGCTGAGAAATTGTTTTTACTTAAAGTAGTCCTCAAACACCGAGTAAAACATATTAATAAAAGTACAGTATTCAAACACCAAGTAAAACATATTAATAAAAGTACAGTATTCAAACACCAAGTAAAACATATTAATAAAAGTACAGTATTCAAACACAAAGTAAAACATATTAATAAAAGTACAGTATTCAAACACAAAGTAAAATCTGATAATAAATGTGCAGTCATAAAACACCAAGTAAAACTTTTTAATAAAAGTAGTCTTTTTAACAAAATTAGTCTTTTTAATAAAATTAGTCTTCAAACACCAAGTAAATTTGATAATAAGGGTGCAGTTCTCAAACACCAAGATTTTTAATACTTGTATAAATTGTGTGTGAATTTGAAAAGATATCATGATATCTGAATACTCTCTGCCAGAAAATAAACATTTATTCAGATTTTGGTGACATAACATTACCTCCTGTAAAATAGGTGAAATGAGTAGTGCTGGACCCCAGAGAAACTGGGTGTCAATTTCATAGGTTGCTTTATCTCTTGGAAACCTGAAATACAGATGAATTTTACCTGGAAATGTAATGCCAGACAACAATCATCACAAAGCACATATTTTTTAAAGTTATTTTTTTTTGTTTTCAACTTTTGCCATATCTGTCAATAAGATAAACAAAGTAAAAATTAAGCAAGAAAACTGCCAATGCAAACAATGAAATCTATAAATTTATTTTTATTCATAGGGTGCAAAATTTCGTGTTTGCATAATGGTTACTTCAAATGAAGAATCAATAAATATAAATCCCAACATGTGAAATTATAACCAGCAATATTGTCTGAGAAACAACTTAGTTCAACTCAAAGGTTAACACAACAGCTGTAGTATTCCTCATGATGTATGTACATACTAAATTATTTGACTCCATGGGCAACAGCGCCAAGAAATTGAGATACTACAATGATAAAACAATACTACTCTACCATGAAATAAGGTCATAGTAACCCAATTTTTAGCACAACTCTCCTTCACTTTAATCCAATTCTTATGCAAGTCACTCATGTCATCATCATCATCCATGCCCAAGTCCATGATGAGATGAGCAAGCTGTGATGCGATAAGTGTAGATTGTGGATGCACTGCCAGATGTAGTGTCAGACCTGCATGCAGGAAGCTCAGGGCATAGGGTCATCTTCCACTGACCTGAAGCAGAAATGGATCTCAGCAGCCATCTCATTCATTAAGCAGACCTCTTCAGGATAGTGCTGCTTAACTCTGAAGGAAGGGGTTAGAAAAAGTGCCCCAAAAATAGCCTGCTTCAACTACCCTGACCAGCTTACCAATGCTGGAGGGAATTCCATTTATGCGGTTGAAACACAAAGATACCAAAATGGTTCCACTCACTGTTGGTGTTTGGAACATACATACTCTATCATGCAGAGGCTGTCAGACCAGAGAGAAGAACTGCTCTGATTGCAAGAGAACTTGCTCACCACAAGATAGAAATAGCAGCCTTGCATGAAACTTGGTTGGCTGATGACTGTTGACTGAAGTTGGAGCTGGATAACCCTTTCTCTGGAGTTACCATAGTACTAATAAATGTCACAAATCTGGAGTTGGTTTTGCCATCAAACTGAGTTTGGTGAATAAGCTCTCCATCTTACCAAAGGGAATTAATGACTAGCTAGTAATGCTGAAGCTACCCTTACATAGAAAAAAGCAAGCCACACTCATTAATGCTTATGCGCCAACCATGTCAAACTCGGAGGAAGCCAAAGACAAGTTCTAACAGAATCTAGAAGCTTTCATTGCTTTGGTACCAAAGTCAGACAAGATTTGTAATTTAAACACCAGAGTTGGTGTGGACCACATCTTTTGGAAGGCAGTTGTTGGTAGACATGGTACTGGCAACTGCAACAGCAATGGACATCTGCTTTTAGGATGTGCGAAACATACAATCTTCTGATCACAAACACCATCTTCTATCCGTATAACCATAATAAAACAATTAGGATGCATCCACAGTCTAAGCATTGGCATCTGATCAACATCATCTTAGTCCATGGGAAAGACAGGCAGGATGTCCGGGTGACCAAGGCCATGTGTAGTTCTGACCCACAGGCTAATGATTTCAAAGACGAATCTTAGAATTCAACCTCCCAGACATCCACAGGGAATTATTAAAGTCTCAAAGTGACACAATGTCTTGAGGCCGAAAGTCTGCAACACTGAGCAAGCTTTGTCTAAAACTCTAACAAGCCAGTTGGGAACCACAGACTGATACCAATGATGTAGTGAAATGCTGGGCAGCCTTCAAACATTGTCACTAGAAACATTCTGGAATAAATGCCTTGAGTGTATGGCTTTTATCCAGTCTCCACTGCCTGCTTTATGAGTCTAAGATCTATATCTTGTAGTATGTGTGCATTCATTGGATCACTTGGTATTTCCAACCTAAAAGGAAACTTTGAAATTGGAGTAGAGGGGCCACCAGTGGGCAGGGGAAACCGTATGTTACTGATGGGTGGTGGGAGGGGAATCTGTACATCACTGATGGGTGGTGTGAGGCTTAAAGGAGGAGAAAATTGCCAAGTAATAAAAAAATAGGGTTGAATGACCACATATAGTTTGTCTGGTCACAGCTATTCTGTCATCATTGGGAACTGCCTCTATTATATCCTTTATGACACTTCTTTGGAACCATTCTATTCTGACCTCATCAATTTGATACCCAGAACAGAAGAGGATAGCTGAATGGGAGGGTCACAAGGCAGCTTTATGGTTGGGCTTATGAATGAGGTGAAAAATTACCAGTGGCATTTAGACAAGTATTGAGGAAGTCAATATGACATTCCACACTAGCTTGCATGTGGCATAAAAAATTTACCAATTCACCTCAAAGTGGAACAAACATATCAAAATCTGAAACATCACTGCCAACATCAGGTATTTACTAAACTGTGCAGTTAAGTGCCATTTATACCAGTGAGATGAGAAGCTTCATAGAGTTTTCTTATATATATATAATCATTACAGCAAATACATTTTAAATGAGTGGTAACACAAGTACAAAATATTTATACAGGTAATACTTGATTTACGCAAATTTGATTTGTGTGCTTTCATTCCGATGTTCTTTATAATGAAGAAATAACATTCAATTTGCACCACTGTTCTCAATATTATGCCATCACTAACACCATGTGCCATGACTCATGTGCATGCATTTTTATTACTTTGATTTATGCCAATTGAAATTTAATCTCAGGAATGTAGCTATGGCATAAATCGAGTATCAGCTGTAAAGTGTGAAAACAAACATTCCATGCATAGATCTGTTTGTGCTGACATGAATAAATAAATAATAAAGAAACAATACACCACTTACTCATGGTGAAGCGGTCTGATGACTGTGTTGCCCTGTGTATGGGCAAAATGAAACAGCGTATACAAGTAGGGAAGTAGCCAATAACGGATCTCTATCACCTCCTTGGATGCCCGGGCAACATCTTCACCCAAAACTGCAGGATCCTGATCCTGATGAAAAAATTCAGTCATTTGATATTGAACAATATTGATCTTTGCTTTGGTGAATATTAAGTTTTAAGAATAAGTATACTTAATATTGACCAAGATGAAGCAATGGCAAATATAACATGTTTAATGGTTCAGAAAACTTCATATTCACTGAAAAAATATGTATAACTATCTTAAAACTTGATTTAGTTTTAAAAAATTAAAATTCTAATTCTTTCAGTTACATATTTTATGTCGGACAGGCATCATTTAATTTAGGACCATCCAAACATCGTAAGAAATCTATCAGTGACAAACCAGTGTCATTCTTACCATCCGTACAGAAGTAGTGATCAGTGGTGTAAAAATCATTCCCTGTGAAACATTATAAACAATTTTACAGCCGTCAACAGATTTTTTTATCAAAAAATGATATGCAAGTTGTAGGTAGCCATTGATTCAAAATGAGAAAAAGCAATAAAGCTTGTTACTCAGATGCAGAAGGACAATGGCAAGCACAAAAAGTAAAGAAATTCCATTTTGACAGCACTACACCCCTGGTAGAATTTTTAAAATTGTCAAGGGGGCTACCAAAGTGGTCATACTGGGTGTTTGTTGGTCACTGTTTTCATTCTGGATCAACCAGATACATGAGAAATTTTTAGTGAAAACTGCATGTTGATATGAACATCCATACAGGAGGAATTTCAATAACAAAATTTAGTGAAAACTTCATGTCAATATGACCTCCTGTTTAGAATAATAACAGTTACTATACTGGATGTCTAATGGGAAACATGTAACTGTACTGGATGTTCAATGGGAAACATGTAACTATATTGGATGTCCAATGGGAAACATGTAACTATATTAGATGTCCAATGGGAAACATGTAACTATATCAGATAACAATATTGGATGTCCAATCGGAAACATAACTGCAATGGGAAACAAGTAACTATATTGGATGTCCAAAGGGAAACATATAACTGCTGGATGTATAAGGGAAATATGTAACTATACTGGATGTCCAATTGGAAACATGTAACTATACTGGATGTCCAATGAGAAACATGTAACTATATTGGATGTCCAATTGAAAAACATGTAACTATCCTGGATGTCCAATGTGAAACATGTAACTATACTGGATGTCCAGTGGGAAACATAACTGCAATGGGAAACAAGTAACTATATTGGATGTCCAAAGGGAAACATATAACTGCTGGATGTATAAGGGAAATATGTAACTATACTAGATGTCCAATGGAAAACATGTAGCTATACTGGATGTCCAATTGGAAACATGTAACTATAATGGATGTCTAATGGGAAACATGTAACTATATTGGATGTCCAATGGAAAAACATGTAACTATCCTGGATGTCCAATGCAAAACATGTAACTATACTGGATGTCCAGTGGGAAACACATAATTATACTGGATGTCCAATGGGAAACATTTAACTATAATGGATGTCCAATGGGAAAAATGTTCCTATACTGGATGTCCAATGAGAAACATGTTCGTTTAGGTGGCAATGCTTCCAGCAGTTCAGGAAGGCAATATTAATCTTGTCATAATGAAGCAAACAAATGGCCATTGCATAAATTCTTATGGGCTATAACCAATAGACTGAGCTAAAGTCAGGCAGAAATTGCATCATGGGATTTTAATCTTAATGGCATCTACATCCTGCTGTTTTTTTTTAAAAGTGTCATTAACTTTTTAAACAAGATTATGATCTTGAAAGAAAATGTCAATACAGGTTTCAAAATCAGCTGAAAGTTGGAAGTGGATGCATAATTGCTAAACATATGTGTATGGACTAACACGTACTCACAATGTAATACTACTCTATGACTAAGTGTTTTCAGTAGTAAACAAAGGTTCCACAGAATATCAATGCCTCACATACAACCCTTGCAATGGTGTATTCTCCTGCATTTGAATTATAAAAACCATTCTAGAAAAAAAAACTTAAATCCTGCAATAATATGTCTTACATTTCACTTGTAAAACCCATAACAAAGAATCTCTCAACACTGAATGTTGACAATCAAACCACAAAGAAGATATAGAAGATTCAGCATCTATGTGTCATCATCGTTATGAGTCTATACTCTTCAAAAAAGTAGCAGAAAAGAATGAACACAACAAGCTTTGTAAAAGTTAAAACATAATTTATCTCCCTAACATAAATAATACAATCCAAGAATATATCCTTATCTAGATTTTCATTGTACATTCAAGTCTCTATTATCAAGAATGTTATCTTTTATTTTCAAAATTTTTATCTTTGAGCACTTTGTATTTCCATAGAAGAATCATTTGAATTAAATAATTAAATAATTTGAATAATAATATTCCAGCCCAAATGAATTACTTGACTCAACAATAATGAAGACCATCTGGTAAAAATGAATAATTCAAGAAAAGCAAGATTATATAGTCCATTACTAAAATTAATATACAAAATGTAGTAAACAACAGATAAACCTATCATTTCATAAACAATTTCCAAAGTTCTAGATTCAAACTGAGATAAACATGTTGTTTATGATACCAAAATCAATGATAAGGGTAGAAATTGAACTTGATTTTGGACAAGGTCAATTCCAAAAAATAATTATTCAAAGCATCAACAAAAATTAAACTACTAACAAACATGTAACGCAAATTAAATATGCATGATACTGCCTGAATACTCTAAACTCTAGTTTTATAATGTCATAACTGAATAGATTCCAAAAGCAAAATCTGGGCTCACAAATCATTCAGACATGTCTCAAAACTAAGCAAACAATTCTACCCCAATTTACTCATAAATCTTTCGAAGGAAGTTGAAAGAAATTACAAGATTAAAGGCTGTACAACCTAATTACTAAGTTAGGCTCATCATAAATTGGGTCACATAATTTATACATATAATATTTATACACAATTCAAAGATCTTGATGACAGAACACTGAAGAATTGTCATTTTTTGTGATATTAATTATACTGAGTGCCTGCCATTCATACAGCATTCAGGATACAGAGTTTCAGCTAATGTTAATTGTAGAGTAGAGTCAGAATAAAGTGGACATAATACATCTACAGTGAGTATTTCCTTACCATCCATATAGGGTTTGTTATAATTACAAAACATTAAAAAAAATTTATGTTAAAATGACCTAAATGCTGTAAAAAATTATGTTTTGAGTTGTTGGATAACTTTTTAATTGTTTTGTAACAGCTTCCACCCATATCTGATTGCAGATCAATACTGTTAACATTAACTTTAAAAAAGCATCGATGCAGAAATGCTTACTGCCAAATCTGATTGAACTTGGTTCCATAGTTATTAAGAATAAGTTGAAACGAGAGATATTGTTGTGGGTTTTAATGCCATTTTTTGGTAGGGTGTACAATGCAGTATAACTGGAGGAGGAAGAACCATCAACCCACAGGAAGCTACTAGCAAACTTTCTCACCCACATTGAGCCAGAGACTTGAACCCACTCAGACAGAGGTGTGATGGCAGTGATCTATAACAGTGAGCACTCTAGACTGCTTTTTATACTGCTTGGCCACATGGAACCAAAAAACCAGAGATTGCTTTTAAGTCAAACTAGTCTTTTAGTAAGAAAAGAACCAAATCTGTAACTTCAAGGCTATGAATGGACAAAAGCACACTGATACCAACATGATCCAAATATTGAGTTTATACAAAAGGGTCTAGACCAAAATCAGTGATGATGGATGAATAAATCACAAAAAACACATTTGATGTAATAATAATAATAATAATAATAATAATAATAATAATAATAATAATATAGCGCCTACTCTTACGAAGCTCTAACTGCTTTACACCATCAATAATGACAAATTTATTACAAATTATCAGAGATTAAATCCATAAATAGGAATATAAAACCGCCCAAGGGCTTACCTATAGAACAAACAACCATAAATAGAATAACTATAGGTAAAACCAAGCTGGCAAACAGCATGGGAAAATACATAGGACCCTTTCCTCATAACATAAACTGCTACAATTGTAACACCCCTGAAGATCTCCATCATATCTTCAACAATTGTACTAAAACCAAACAAGAAAGGGACAAATTCAGATCAAAACAGCTAGAAATTAAAGCCCCCTATACATACCCAGAGATTTTACAAAAAACAAACACAAACTTAGCAGGGACATATAAAAATGTGATAGAATATCTAAAAAACATAGAAAAAATAGATAAAATATAAAAACCATAACTACAATAAAATCCCAGAAAAGGACAGGAAGTGTAGGCCCCTAAATGAATTATCAAGTAACCTCTTAAGGACAGGTGACCTAAGCAACGGTTCGGACCATGGTGCGGTTTCTGGGCGCAACTATGGACAACCTTTGACGTGTCGCTTAACGGCCCCGGATATTTCCGGCAGAGGCCCATATGTTGTCACTTGGTCACCAAACCTCACGGTCCGGACCGGGGGGCGGTTTTCTGGGTGTGACAGTGAAAAACCCTTGACGTGTCGCTTAACGGCCCCTGCTATTTGCGGCAAGGACCCACTAGTCATCATCTAGTTGACCAAACCACATACCTGACCTCAAATTGAGGAAAACCTTAGGAAACAAAAATAAGCCGCACTAACCTGAATTCAAAAATATCATAATAATGGTTATAAATAGTTATAATAGAAATAACAACCAAACAAAAGTAGTATGATAGGATGCCATCAAAAACAACATAAAAGTAGGCAGTAAGAACAGACAATCAAAAACCAAAAGTTAACACCCTACTCCCCACTTTCTGCCTCTACTCTCTTACCTCTAAACTCCTCCTAGCAATTCTATCAAGTATACAGTGCAAATCTACACATTATACAAAAACTAGGATAATTTAAGTAGCACAAATCAGTGAACCAAGACCGGTGCACATAAACTAGACAGGAAAATAGGATAGGAACCCAAATTAGATATATAAGGTAGTCTAAAACACCCAAAGACTATCAGGCCCAGCGACACAAGGTCGCAAACAAAATTAAAAAATAGAAAGTAATTACGATAAGACCCTAAATCTAGAACATATAAGGTAGTCACAAATCCAAGACTATCAGGCCCAGCGGCACAAGGCTGCAACTATAACCAAACGCAGAAAATTAAGTCACTAATAGGGCCCCAAACAGCGAATATAAGGTGACCCAAGCCCAAGGTCATCAGACACCGCAACACAATGTTGCACAGAACAAATTAGAATGAACAACTCAAATAAATATCACACAAAACTAACTAACTTAGACAAATAGCACAGAGTATATAAATAGGGGTTAGACTCAGAAAAGCAGCCTTCCAAGCCTGGCCCTTCGCCTCGCCCACTACCTACTCCGCCTGCTACAGCAACTACACGTGCTTAGCACGTCCATTAATAACCAATAACAATGGATGGCATAAATATGAGTGTGTGCTGGAACTATTCCCACTCATATAGTAAGGCCTTACAATCACACAGTAGTAGCTCAATAGCTACTCAGATGTGACGGCCAAATTAAAAAGTGTTCCCTGAACACGTAAACGCCTGCAGGGTGGTGGCTCTATTCCCACCCTCAGGATTAATTAAATAACCGTCCTTTGACAGATAAAACAGTGATAAGAGCCCTCGGGACGAATCACTCAAAACATATTCATCATCATCATCCATAAGTGAGTGATATGCTAGACACTGCTAGCAGCATATATATATTTTGATTTGTTACATTAGGTTCCTATCTAATATATATTTGTATACACTTACTTTATATCCAGCCCCATTGTGGTTCCTGCTAAATGTATAGAAGGCTCCAAGCTGCATCCATCTCTTGCACATCTCAGGTGTGGTATCATCAAAGAAGCCACATATATCTGCTCCAATCTGTCCAATAAAAAATTAAAAAAGTGCACAACGATAAATAGAACATGCCATGTTTTTTCAAAGAAAAGCTTTTTATTATCATTTAATTATCATCATCTCTGAAAATAATTAAGATTATCTTTAATTAAGTTAAAATTTAATCTATGTATAGATGCAATTAAAAATACTATGTTAGAACACATACAAAAATGTTTCCTAATTTTTTTAAATCATAGCCAATTCAAAGCCAACATATTCCATGACAAAAATAAAGGAGCAAACAACAAAAAATAGGACAATAAGATTTTGTTATTTAATACTGAGTTCAATGTTTTTAGTGGATTTCATGGCTATTACAAACATAAATTTTGTGATGCTTCAATGATCTTCATGTCAAACAATAAGACGTAGTTCCTACCAGCCACAACAATTACCCTCATGTGTAATAATGCCTCCACCTTACCCATAACTCATAGCATTAGTACTCATGTGTAATAATGCCTCCACCTTACCCATAACTCATAGAATCAGTATTCATGTGTAATAATGGCCTTCACCTTACCCATAACTCATAGCATTAGTATTCATGAGTAATAATGGCCTCCACCTTACCCATAACTCATAGCATTAATACTCATATGTAATAATGGCCTCCACCTTACCCATAACTCATAGCATTAATACTCATATGTAATAATGGCCTTCACCTTACCCATAACTCATAGCATTAGTATTAATGTGTAATAATGGCCTCCACCTTACCCATAACTCATAGCATTAATACTCATAATGGCCTTCACCTTACCCATAACTCATAGAATCAGTATTCATGTGTAATAATGGCCTTCACCTTACCCATAAGTCATAGCATCAGTATTAATGTGTAATAATGGCCTTCACCTTACCCATAACTCATAGCATCAGTATTAATGTGTAATAATGGCCTTCACCTTACCCATAACTCATAGCATCAGTATTAATGTGTAATAATGGCCTTCACCTTACCCATAACTCATAGCATCAGTATTCATGTGTAATAATGGCCTTCACCTTACCCATAACTCATAGCATCAGTATTAATGTGTAACAATGGCCTTCACCTTACCCATAACTCATAGAATCAGTATTAATGTGTAATAATGGCCTTCACCTTACCCATAACTCATAGCATCAGTATTAATGTGTAATAATGGCCTTCACCTTACCCATAAATCTTAGAATCAGTATTCATATGTAATAATGGCCTTCACCTTACCTATAACTCATAGCATCAGTACTCATGTGTAATAATGGTCTCCACCTTGCTCAAATAATCCTCATGTGGAGGAGTAAGACCCACCTTTCCCATAATCCACAACAGTGATCCTCATGTGAAACAGAAAATTCCACCTTTAACATAATCTGCATCAAGAATCCTAATGTGGAACAAAACGTTTCACCTTTGCCTTAATCCACAAATTTAAGTGCAAGTATCAACAAAAATAGTATCTTTAACCAAATTTTTTTTCATACATGACAATAGATAAATTTACAGCAAAAATGTTCATAAATGAAAGTTGAACTTACATATGGTATTCCAAATAAGTTGAATTCCAGCATACCTGTAAATATTTTTCAAAAAGGAAACAATCAAAATGTGTGACTCATAATATGCATGGAAAATATTGGTACTGTTTACTTTGGTAAATAAATTTTGACATCTATCATTCTTGCTGAATTTAATTAAACACTTAATACCTTGAAAAACACCTCTTAAAGCTTCATACTTGAGGATATCTTTTCACTTTATCTAGAAAAGCACAAACCACACTGGGCATTACAACTCTACTGGTAACTGAAACAATGATGCCTCTACAATGCATCACTGTATGTACAAAATCACAAACCACACTGGGCATTACAACTCTACTGGTAACTGAAACAATGATGCCTCTACAATGCATCACTGTATGTACAAAATCACACACCACAATGGGCATGGCAAGAATGATGCCTGTACAATGTATCTCTGTATGTACAAAATCACACACCACAATGGGCATGGCAAGAATGATGCCTGTACAATGTATCTCTGTATGTACAAAATCACATACTACAATGGGCATGGAACAATGATGCCTGTACAATGTATCTCTGTATGTACAAAATCACACACCACAATAGGCATGGCAAGAATGATGCCTGTACAATGTATCTCTGTATGTACAAAATCACATACTACAATGGGCATGGAACAATGATGCCTCTACAATGTATCTCTGTATGTACAAATTCTCATACCACAATGGGCATGGCAAGAATGATGCCTGTACAATATATCTCTGTATGTACAAAATCTCATACCACAATGAGCATGGCAAGAATGATGCCTGTACAATGTATGTATGTAAAATCTCATACCACAATGAGCATGGCAAGAATGATGCCTGTACAATGTATCTCTGTATGTACAAAATCTCATACCACAATGGGCATATAACAATGATGCCTGTACAATTTATCTCTTTATGTACAAAATCACACACCACAATGGGCATGGAACAATGATGCCTGTACAATGTATCTCTGTATGTACCAAATCTAATACCACAATGGGCATGGCAAGAATGATGCCTGTACAATGTATCTCTTCAAACAGGTGAGTTTGACTGTTCAACAAAACTGAACATTAGTTTAATAGTCATCAAAGTTACAACCTTCTGAGTTGGCCACAATTACCATATAATTCTATATTTTGTTTATCAAACCAGAAAATGAACAGTTTCAGATGAGCAGGCTGGCGGTCTCAATTACTGTCAACTTGCTGTCATTTTGAATCAATGGCTATCAAAAATATGTATATCATTAGATGAAAAGCTGTTGATGGCTGTAAATATCTTTATTATGTTTCACAGGGAACTGTGATTTTTAGAACACTGCAACCAAGAAACATTATATTCAAAAATTATTCATTAGTTCCAGTAGTAGCAAATATTTCGTAAATTATTTTTCAGAGTATGCGATTTAAAAACTCTCTTACACCCAGTCGACATCATTTAGGGGCTTCATTTCTTGCATTCCTGCCTTTAGTGATAGGAATAGTCTTTTACAATTGATGTGGATATTGTCTGTGTGTCTCCAGTAGTAAAGTCTTAGAGTATAGATAGGGACCTGCTAAAGTCTTAGAGTATAGATAGGGACCGGCTAATGTCTTAGAGTATAGATAGGGACCTGCTAAAGTCTTAGAGTATAGATAGGGACCGGCTAAAATCTTAGAGTATAGATAGGGAACTGCTAAAGTCTTAGAGTATAGATAGGGACCTGCTAAAGTCTTAGAGTATAGATAGGGACCTGCTAAAGTCTTAGAGTATAGATAGGGACCTGCAGCTTTGCTTCTCTTAAAAAGATCAATCAGGAAAGGGAAGAAAATAATTATTTGCTGGTTGGCAAGTGATGGAAACCTGTTCTAAGGAAGGAAACCAGCTTTTTCAATAGAAAGACTGAACCAAATCAGAAGAGAACTGCATGTATTTCATATCTATGGATGTAGCTCACTCACTCCGCATGTATTTCATATCTATGGAATCTGATATAGCTCACTCACTCAGCATGTATTTCATATCTATGGATCTAGCTCTCTCACTCTGCATGTTAAAGCTAGTGTTATCATGCAAATCAGTAATGTGGGGAACAGAGTGGCTCAAACTTAGCAAGTCCATGACAAAAACCAATTGAGGTTCCATTTGAGGACAATGTGAGTGTTGGAGCCAAAATTGACTCTTCCATAAAGTGCCAGTATGATAGTGTCTGAGATTATCAAACAGTATCCCTGGCTGTGATGGAGGGGGGTGGGGGCTAACTTTATCTCTTCAAAGAGAAAAAGAAGACATCTTGCCATTATGGAGTTGTGACACAGTTGTTAAGAACAAATAATTTCTCGTTGTATTTCCTCCATGTTTAGGATCTTCAGCTGTTGTGATCCAAACTTGGTTTTTCTCAGTACTGGTAAATCTCAGCCAGGAATGTAAGACAGGTTTCTCTGGATACAAGATGGAATATTGGTGATCTCGACTGCTTGAGTGGAGTGGTAGTCCTATGATTCATCTGGTTTTAATAAGGACTTATTTAAAGGGGGTAACACAGTTTGCTAAGACCTAATCTACCTTGAGGTCCTCATACAGAGGAATTTATTTATTCTAGCTGCATCTCTGAAGCCACTGAATATACTGGGTCTTGAAGAAGGAAATAGAGTGGGCATTTTTATGTGGGGTTCAAGTGTCTGTCACTAAATCAAGGAGACTATTGATCCAGGGTGTTTAATTTAGCGTGGCTATTAGACTTACTGCATGTTATGTGCCCTTTATTTCTTAATTGTCTTTATAATCAAAATTGATTGAGGAAAGGTTTATGTCAACATTACCTGCCAACTGATTCAATGAGCATCTATGACCCATCCTTGTAGCTTCATGGAAAAATGAGAAAGACATGTCAGGCATCCGACAGCCCCAAGGCACAACAACCCAATGGAAGTTTCTTGAAGGGACAGATCTTTGTTAGTCAGCTATTCTCACTTGATGATAACATAGCCAGGACATTGACCTGGCCAGGATGTGTGGACTTGAATATTACCCAGGACATTGACCTGGCCAGGATGTGTGGACTTGAATATTACCCAGGACATTGACCTGGCCAGGATGTGTGGACTTGAATATTACCCAGGACATTGAACTGGCCAGGATGTGTGGACTTGAATATTACCCAATGATAGGAGTACCCATGAAAGTGTTCATCTATTATGAAAGAAAGGAATGGTGATTGTTTCCCCATTGCAAAAAATGGTTGGTCCAAATCTGGTCAAAAGAGATTATTAGTCTGGGTTGCAAAGAGAGCAAGGTATTGGGAGGATAAATTGTGTTTCTCTCTAACCCCTCTATGAATACCTTTGAAGAAATTGGCATGCAACCACATATAATTCACATGTACAGGACAACATGCAAGAGTTGAGAACCACCATTATGAATTCTGTGGTAAGAATTGTTCCTTCTCATACATCATACAGAGTTAAGAGATTGAGCTGAATCTTAAAAGGTAACTCTTGCTTTCTCACATCTCCAATTCAACTCCCTAACTGAAGCCAAAAAACCAAAAGTGAGGAAGTGCATACAAAAACAGCAATGATTGCAAGTGACCTTTTAGGATTAGACAACAAAAAAATCATCAGATGCCTGGAGACTAGTAGGGAGGAAGTCAGCACAATGTCCCTGACTAACACTGATGTGGAATTAAAGACTTGTATGCACTTTATCAACATTTATACATAGTATGTGTGTTTTCCTGGGGTGGGGGAGAAAGTTGAAGGCAACTAACTCACCTGATGTATGGTAAATTATTTGCAATCTTTAACAATTGTGGCAAAGTTCTTAACACCAAA
This sequence comes from Unio pictorum, assembly GCA_030141615.1. NCBI lineage: Eukaryota > Metazoa > Mollusca > Bivalvia > Unionida > Unionidae > Unio > Unio pictorum. The sequence continues at coordinate 2,038,196 of JARLTB010000189.1, forward strand.
CAGTCATCATTATCATTTACATCCACCAAGGTATTGACTATGTAATTAGATATCACTGATGGTGTGGAGGGCATTCTGACAGATTAGAATTGTTTGATGATGGAGGGGGGCATTCTGACAGGTAGAATTGTTTGATGATGGAGGAGGGCATTCTGACAGAGGTATAATTCATTGATGATGTGGAGGGTATTCTGACAGAGGTAGAATTGATTTATGGTGGAGGAGGACATTCTGACAGAGATAGAATTCATTGATGATGTGGAGGGCATTCTGACAGAGGTAGAATTCATTGATGATGTGGAGGACATTCTGACAGAGGTAGAATTCATTGATGATGTGGAGGGCATTCTGACAGAGGTAGAATTGATTTATGGGGAGCAGATCATTCTGACAGAAGTAGAATTGATTGATGGTGGAGGAGGACATTCTGAGAGAGGTAGAATTGATTTATGATGAGGCAGATCATTCTGACAGAGGTATAGTTGATTGATGGTGGAGCAGGGCATTCTGACAGGTATAATTCATTGACAGTGGAGGAGGACTTTCTGACAGAGACAAAATCTTATACATTCCTCTATCACTGCCATGATCTGAATTCCATTTGTTCCATTGTCAGATCTGCATGTTCTAGCATTTCTGTTTCATCCCCTTCATCACCACAGGTTTCATTCTCCTCCTGTACACACTGAATCCATTTATACAGCCTTCCATACGGTAATGATGATGAAATATCATCAGTATGTGTCACTGTCCATTGGATGTATGTACAACATACTATTGGTACAATTGGCTTACATTATGGAATGCTGCTTGTGACGATGGTCAGTTGGTATAGTCGGAGAACTCCATACAAAACGTTGGTTCACTATAAATTTCACAGGAATGGTTGAATGGTCAGTCATTTGAATAGCTATGTGGTCTGTCTAGATGGATAGCTGACCAGTCAGAGATAATAGTAATAACCACTGTAAACATGACAGATCACAAACAATATCTTCCGTTGTTGATATCACAACTGTTAATAGTGTCCCTGTCTGAATAACATTATGCAAGAAATGAATATCCTCACTGCCATACCAAGTGGGTATGACATGTCATAAATCACAACTAGGAGAAAAATAGAAGCAGCAGTGACACTGCTAATGATATGTGTTTGCTACCTTAACAAAACATTTTGCAACATAATATGTATTTAAAAAAACACCGTATACAAAAAAACACCGTATACCGTATATAATAAAACATTATATATAAAAAAACACCGTATACAATAAAACATACTGACTGTGGGCAGTATATTTACACTTGGATTACTGCATGTTGGTATTTTGACATCAAATTCAAGCGGACTCCTTGGTATATCAGTTGCAAAATAGAGGATGCTTCTGGCAAATGGAAAACAACATTGGCAATGGGAAATTGATGGCACAGTGTTTTCGCATTGGCTGTATAATTGTCAACAATAGATTAAACATTCCAATATTGAACTCTCATATCTTGTTAAAGCTTCAGACCCACTCAATCAATATTTCTGCTTTTATCCATGCAAGCTTGTTTGATTATCTTGTTTCTCTGGAAAATATTTGATGTGGTCATATTATAATTCTTGAACATTTCAGACAGTTTATCAAACTTTTATTCGGATTTCCAATACAGGAATGTTAAATCTTGTAATTCTACAAGGAACTGTAGATAACCAGTGCAGACTACAGCATAAATCATCATCTTCTATCTTGGATTTCCAACAGGACTTAAACTTTAATATTTTAGAACATTTCATTACTAGGACTTTTGTAATTTAATTTGTGAATTATTCTTAGATTACTTTTGGATTTGATTCTTACAACTGTAATTTCTTTCTCCATTTTTGCAAACTGTTTCCAGGGAATTAATATTTTGTTAAATTTTATAAAGCTTGTTTCTTTCAATTTTATCCGTGTGGCTTTTTATTAGAGCCTGAACTCATAACAGTGTACATATTTGTCAAACCCATTAAGTGTACAAATATGGCCTTGCAATTGACATCTTAATCATGCTGAGCTCTGATCAAGTTCATGTCTCTATCCTGAATGTTATAAATTATACAGAAAATCACAAAGGTACACACATAATTCAAGATGGACATAATCAAATTATACCTCCTGCCCCGTTTTCAAAGTTAAGGAATAAAAAGTCAGAGCTGGAGTTGTGCAGTTGGCAAAACAGAACTTTTATATAAAGACATACCAATGATAGAAAGATGTAGATGGCCCCACTGGCTATTATTGTCTCCCAGCCAATGTCCAGCATATTTTCCACTCCCAGGAAAGGTGGATCTAGAGATTACTATGCCGCGTTTACCAGTGGCAGCTCTCAGGCCTCTGAAATGGGAATAAGTTTTCAAGATCTACTCATAGTCATCATTTGCTTTTGACATTCTAAAAGTCAAGTGAACATTTTTTATTTTAGTATAATAATGCTGAGAAAATAAGTACATCAAGAATGCCTATCTAATAAATATGTAGCTGAAATGAACTTACTCAAGTATTGACAATATCTGACCCCAGTCATACAAAATTTATCAAACAAATATGTAGCTGGAATGAACTTACTCAAGTGTTGACAACGTCTGACTCCAGCCATACAGACTATGTACATCATAATGCATGTATTCATTATTATGTCCCTGTCTAGCCGCCATACATATGGTCTTGTCAGACAGCATTGCAGTACGATTCTTGGCTTGGTCATCATAAACAAATGATGCCACTGAAAAACAAATTTGGAAAAAGTTAGAACAGTTTTTTCTAATAAAGAATTCTTTTATAAATGAAAATTTCCAAACCATGTAGATTTTGCTCCAAGATACATGGTTCTAAATATGGTCTTTAGAGTTAGGATGTTCAAGTCCAGAAATAAAAACATATAGAAAAATTGAAAATTGTAGAGTGAAGGACAAATAATAAAAAAAACCACTAATTAATAGACTAGGATAAAATAAATGGATAATAGACATAATTTGGTGCAAATGCCAAATTCATGGTAAACTGCAATGTCAACTAAAGCTGTAAATAACAGTAAAATTTTGATAAGAAAATAGGTTAAAATCAAAGTTGATTTTATTTGGATATGATCATTGCCTATTAATACTGGTTTTATTTCATAAAGTCTCTCAAAGTTGTTCAGTAAAAATGAAATTTTTGTATATGGAATAGAATGGTAAACGCTGGTACATCCAGATAATAAAAGCAATGCTGTATGTCCAATCCAGAGAATAAAAGCAATGCTGTATGCCCATCCAGATAAATAAAAGCAATGCTGTATACCCAATCCAGAGAATAAAAGCAATGCTGTATGCCCATCCAGATAATAAAAGCAATGCTGTATACCCAATCCAGAGAATAAAAGCAATGCTGTTTGCCCAAAGCAGAAAATAAAAGCAATGCTGTATTCTATTCCAGAAAATAAAAGCAATGCTGTATTCCAAATCCAGAGAATAAAAGCAATGCTGTATGCCCAATCCAGAAAATAAAAGCGATTCTGTATACCCAATCCAGATAATAAAAGCAATGCTGTATGCCCATCCAGATAAATAAAAGCAATGCTGTATACCCAATCCAGAGAATAAAAGCAATGCTGTATGCCCATCCAGATAATAAAAGCAATGCTGTATACCCAATCCAGAGAATAAAAGCAATGCTGTATGCCCAAAGAAGAAAATAAAAGCAATGCTGTATTCCCATCCAAAAAATAAAAGCAATGCTGTATTCCAAATCTAGAGAATAAAAGCAATGCTGTATTCCCATCCAGAAAATTAAAGCAATGCTGTATTCCCATCCAGAAAATAAAAGCAATGCTGTATTTCCATCCAGAGAATAAAAGCAATGCTGTATGCCCAATCCAGAAAATAAAAACAATGCTGTATACCCAATCCAGAAAATAAAAGCAATGCTATATTTCCATCCAGAGAATAAAAGCAATGCTGTATGCCCAATCCTGATAATAAAAGCAATGCTGTATGCCCAATCCAGAGAATAAAAACAATGCTGTATACCCAATCCAGAAAATAAAAGCAATGCCGTATTTCCATCAAGAGAATAAAAGCAATGCTGTATGCCCAATCCTGATAATAAAAGCAATGCTGTATGCCCAATCTAGAAATAAATGCACAATTGTATGTCCAATCCAGAAAATAAAAGCAATGCTGTATGCCCAATCCAGAAAATAAAATCAATGCAGTATACCCAATCCAGAAAATAAAATCAATGCAGTATACCCAATCCAGAGAATATGGTGGGAGCACATAAATCACAGTAGATAAGGATAATATAAGAAAGCACAAAACATTCATTTTTAATTGCACAGCATCAATGCTTTCTGAGAAACAATTGGAAAAATGATTGTTATCCTCATATCAAACTGAATGCTCCACAGGAACATATTACACAATGACTATAACTGGTAATCTATATGGATTGCAAAAATGCAAGACATTGTTCTGTATTTTTCTGATAAAAGTTTCTTATTTTAAAGAATTCTAAACATGTATGTTAGACACTTCATTCATATTTTTAAAACTGCTTACAATACTGGTACCAATTAGGGGTGAAATGATTCACCAATACGTTGAGGCATGGGTAATTTTGCTGTTTCAATACACAAATCATTTTGACACAGAAGGTGAGAAATTAATACAAAACAATTTCTGAATGCACAAATAAACAAAATAGAAGCCAGAATCCTTACAAGGAAACTCATCAGCACTGAAATTGTACATAACTTGGTATAAACATCACTGTTTTAAAATTATTGGAAATTTTGGAATTTCTATTTCTGTAGTAATGCAACTGTTAATTGTATAAACAAAATTGAGAAACAAATTCATCCAAATTGAAGGTTAAGATACAATGACAATCTACATTATTGAGTATACATAAGAAAACATTTCACTTGTGAAGTTGAAACATTTGATATTGTCATTAATGCCTATGCCGGTTTTGACAATACAATGTTTCCACTTCACTCATGAAATATTTCCATATATCTACTCAAAAACATATTTTGTCTGAAAAACTGTCCAAAAAAAATAACCCAAGAAACTGAAGTAATAACCCAAAAGTATCACATTCTAATCACTGTTGTAGTTGAAAATCGACTGTAGTTGTATGAAAATTGCATGAGTAGCTGTGCATAGAAGTCACTTAATATGAATGTATTCTTGTTGCCACTTACTTGTCCTGTACGGAGGCAACTCATATGTGTTGATTTCAGTGCCAGCACACTTCAAGCTCCAGTAAGGTTTGTCATCTTCTGGCCAATTGAATGGCTTCTCTTCATTGGTACCAAAACTAGCTGGTTCATTCATATCCTGCAATAAAATCAAACTTTAAACAGAGACTCTGTACAAGAACAAGAGACCTAAGCTGGCATAGATTGCTAACCTTAGTCACATTTACCTAAAAGCCAAGGTGCAGAGACAGTAAAATTTTGTTTAATTTTGTAATAATGGAAACAATGCTGGATAGCAGATCAGGCCTTCAGCTGGAATACTTTCTATGGTCAACATCTGTTAAATAGTATTTTAAAAGCTATGTTTAACAGTTGGTTACTTGTGGGTCCTTATTTCATGGATTTGTCCTTTTAAAAAATGACAAAATATAGCCAGATGATGTATTTATCTCACTAAAGCTTGTATCTTCAATCAATCCCTGAATTTCCAAGCGAACAGGCTTAATCCTTACGGCAGTATGTGGACTGATTAAATAAAGTATTCCTCCTTTCTATGATGTCATTGTATTAATGAAGAAATCTGAATCAAAGTTGTTGACAAATTTTTTATACATATTTATAACCAAACAATAATTAACATGACTTCTGTAATTATTTGGTGAACAGAACGTGTAAACACACTCTGATATTTTTAAAGTACATACAGGAAGAGGCTGCTGTCTTTTTTAAGGAAATGAATTCACACCTTCAAAATATACTTAACATTTCCAAAGGTATTATCATTGACTTTATCAGTTCCTTTTGAATTACTGTTATTTATAAGTTTAAAACAAATTTTTCAGTATTTAATTAAAAAATATAGAAGTTGAAACTACTTCAGTTTATTTACACTGAATCCCAGAATACAAAAATGTATAAAATGACAAAGTTAAAATATTATATCATTGGAGTCATAATGAAGTTAACAGATAATTTAAATAATGCATCATAAACTTTGATTTTATGCAAGAAGACTACCATGACAACTCTAGTCAGGTTTAAAAATGATATTTGCTGTTGAGTAAAATCAATTCCAAATTCATCATGTTTGACAGAAAATAAAGACGTTGGCATGTACTTATGGTCTTGAAGCTTTAAAACTTTCCCCATCCCTCATTTAGCCAGAAATCACACCTATTTTCATTATGTAATAATATACATTAATAGCATACATTATTTCATGACCAACTCCTTGAATGACCCACAATGACATCTATAATTTAGCATTTTACTACTATTCTAATATTATTATGATTATGATTATGATTATTATTATTATTATTATCATGATTATTATTATATATTTTATTATTATTATGATTATGATTATCATTACTGTTATTATTTATTATACTGTTATTATTATATTATTATTATTTCATTATTATTATCATTATATTATTATGATTATTATTATTATATAATTATTATAAATATTATTATTTTATTATTTTTAAAAATTATTATTATTATTATTATTATTATGATTATCATTACTGTTGTTATTTATTATACTGTTATTATTATATTATTATTATTATCATTATTATGATTATTATTATATAATTATTATAAATATTATTATTTTATTATTTTAAAAAATTATTATTATTATTATTATTATTATTATTATTATTATTATTATTATTATTATTATTATTATTATATTAAGCTAGTGTCAGTTTAAAATGAAATGGATGAAAGTAATATCAAGAAATAAAACTTCCATAACCCTAAGCAGGAAATTTTTTAAATAAAACTATAGATGAGTTTAATAATTTCTTTATACATCATCCCAGAAGTATCATAATACACAACAAAGATAATGGAATATTTTCAATACAACTACAATTGATTGTTAGTATAATGCTGTAGGAATGTATATGGCTGTTGTTGAAGTTGTTTTATTACAATTGTGTAATCTTTTAAATCCTTCTGATTTTGTACAGGTACTGGACTCATTTACAAAAATAAAAGTTTTAAATAATTCAAACATAAAAAAATTCCATTAAACTTCATCAACATTTCTTTTCGGATGGAATCAGCAAGGTTATGCTAAATGATGTTTTACAGTACAAGATACTGGCCTGGAAAATAAGTATATACGAATTTGATTGATATTTGCCATGCCAACACCTTATAAACAAATACAGCAATGAATATATTTGTATTTTAATGATCATTTTGAAAGCGTTTGATGGAAATGGCAATTTAATAAGCATCTAATTTGACAATAAAGAATGCAGATACAACATAAAAAAAATAAAAAAACCTTTATCTTAATCGTTGCAGATACAACATTAAAAAACATAAAAACCCTTTATCTTGATCGTTGCAGATACAACATAAAAAAAAATAAAAACCCTTTATCTTCATTGTTTAATTCATGAGAGTAAAAGGAATATAGATCTTATAGTGAAAAAGAATTGTGTGTTTAAAATGTCAATTTACCCCTAATTACCCCTGTCCTTAATGCTAATCCTGATGCATAGTACTGAAATAAAACTTTATAGTAGACTGACCTCAAATTATATATTTTCTAATCACTGAATGACATTCACCTGCATCCTGATTTACATAATCTCAGAGAATAAACCACATTAATTATAGTATGAGAAAATTTTAAATACATCCGTTGGCACATTATTAATCAAAATATATATTTTCATAGCTATATAAATTAAAGAGCAACACATAATGTTGTAACTATTTTCTAAATGCAAACATGGAATCAAGAGGCACTTATGGGGTGTATGAAATGAATGATGTTATAAATACTGACTTAGTTCAATCTTAATTTGACATGGTGAATCATCCCAGCTCAAACATTTCTTTAAAGAGGAAATTTGTAGGACTTTTTGAAGCAGTATTTGATTTTATGGACAAAAATGTTTAATCTCAACAATATTACATAACAACAGGAAATCTACAAATCCACTCTGCTCTTCAAAAATCCATTCATACCTTGGTATGGAGAGTCACATGGTAAACCCAAGCAAACTGGAAAGATGGCTGTGTTTTTGTTTGGTTACTCAGATACAAAACTGCAAGCCAGTGTACACTGCTTGATATTTTGCTATCATGTCTAGACAGAATGAAGTTCAGTCTTTAGGGAAGGACTGGTGTATTTGCCCTCTCTACCAAGAATGGTTTGGGGTACTGAGTGGCCGAGTGGTCTAAAGCGCTCTCTGTTACGGATCGCCGCCATCTCACCTCTGTCTGCGTGGGTTCGAGTCTCAGATTTGGCCAATTTGGGTATGTGAGAAAACTTGTCAGTAGCTTTACATGGGTTGGTGGTTCTTTCAGGTGGTTATCCCAGGGTTCTTCCTCCACCATTGATACTGGCCACCATGTATAGCCTATCATGTTCTGAAAAATGGCATTAAACCCTTCAACAACAACAACAAAAAATGGTTCAGTCTCCAAGGAAGGATTAGTGTACTTACTCTTCATGAATACATAAAAAGTCAAGAAAAATGGCAGACTACTCACAATCCAAAGCCCATCAAAGACAAGTGTATGACTGTGGTGGTCTTCAATTAGCTCTTTCCACACTCTTTGTGTCTCATTCTTAAAGAAGTCTGGAAACACAGTCTTCCCTTTTGGCCAGACCTAAACATTTCAGGAAAAGTCATTAAAAAGAACATATTGGTAATAGGAAAGAATTGTTGTTTTCAAGCAATGATGCATGAACATTTTAGTGATATCCAGTTTTGAAATAAATTAGGTTTTTCTAATTAATACTTACACAATCTTTACATGTTAGGATTCCTTCCACTAACTTACAAACCCAGCTATTTCAAACTAATGAAGTACTTAATATGTGTTAGGTTGTTTTAGGTAAGAGTTAAAATGTTGCCCACTTAGTGACACAAGGACAGACAAGAAAGATCTCCTCTCAGACAGACTGATGTTAGTAAGAAAAGAACAGACAAGACAGGCCTCCTCTCAGACAGATTGATGTTAGTGAGACAAGAACAGACAAGACAGGATTCTCCTCAAACAGACTGATGTTAGTGAAACAAGTACAGACAAGACAGGACTCTCCTCAAATAGACTGATGTTAGTGAGACAAGAACAGACAATACAGAACTCTCCTCAAACAGACTGATTTTAGTGAGACAAGAACAGACAAGATAGGCCTCCCCTCAGATAGATTAATGTTAGTGAGACAAACAAGACAAGACAGGTCAAACCTCAGATAGACTAATTTCAAATCCTGTTACTCATTTGTTAATAATGGACAGGAAGTACATGTATATATTTAGTATCTTTCAGGGTTTAATAGCATGGTGATAATAGAAATGAAGTGCAAGTATATTTTTGTTATGTATTAGAGTTTAATGGCATGGTGATAATAGAAATGAAGTGCATGTATATATTTAGAATAGATTAGAATTTAATCGCATTTCAATAAAGGACTGGAAGTATATGTAAATATTAAGTATGTATTAGGATTTAATGGCATGGCAATACAATAATGGTATGTATTAGGATTTAATGGCATGGCAATACAATAATGGTATGTATTAGGATTTAATGGCATGGCAATACAATAATGGTATGTATTAGGATTTAATGGCATGGCAATACAATAATGGTAATATGGTAATGATCAAATATGAAGTTCTAAAACTTTACGTGTCAAGAATTGCAGACAAATGGGTAGGAACATAAATCCTTCCAAATAAATGCAAACATGAGTACTACAAGACAAAATTTTAAAAATTTAAATATAAAGAATTAGAATTAGTATTACAAGTTAGAAAGAAAATCATACTATGATCAGATACTTGAAAATAGATTTAGTGACAGAACTTGCTGACATACTATGATCAGATACATGAAGAAGAAATATCCATTTTGTGAATAATATGGCATTCCTAAGTTCAAGGAAAAAACAATATGGGTATACATATAAATAAATTTTTCTTATCTATTATTTGAAACATCTTACATATCAGCGTGTTACTTTTAAGGCTCATGTTGTTTCATTAATAACAAAATGGGATTTCATAACAGCAACATTATTCCTGTACAACATAATTTGGTATATATCATTTTTAATTTGTTAGGACAATAAACTAAATACTGACTTGGCATTCCCTCTCTCTTGTGTGACATAATAACTATTCAAGTTAAAACTGATAAATAAACAAATTATGAATGTATTCAAATTAGCAATTTAAAACTGATAAACAAAACAAATTATAAATGTATTAAAATTAACACAGTTAATTAAAAGCATTTAGTTCAGTTCAGTTGGCAATTAACTCACATATCCAAGGAGAGAACCCACAGGGTCTTTGCTGCCATCAGGTATCGGGTAATTGTTTGGCCACATGATACTGCCATTAACTGCCTTCATCTTCTCATAAGGGGCGTAGTTTGTCTCATTGGAAATAAGGGCAGGGTCCTGACCACAAAGAAAATCAAAGATTAACAATTGACAGATTTTATAAAATTGGTAAAAATGAATTTAATGCAAAGCATGAAAATGCTATATTTCTGTCAAACTTGGCATGATTGCAAAATCCAGTAACAATACCTCAGTTGATTGATTTTAATTAGCAACTGGTATTTATCAATCTGTCTAATCATCAATCTACCAACTGTTCTCTTTCAGTTTTGGCACCATTTTTTGGTAATGGGTGTAAAAACAGACATCAATGAAAAGCACAGTACCTATACAACTGCTATATTTAATTTGTTTTTAAACAATATTTTACATGGTGTGCAGTTTAATATAAAAGCTTTCAATGGAAATATAACTAGTTCTGAAAAAAATAAACCATATTTTTTTATATCATCATCATCATCATCATCATCATCATCAGTTTCTTGACCTAGTGTGGTCGTAGAGGCACTGTGCTGCTGAACATCTGACTAGTTCTCTCCACTTGTCTCGATCATATGCCAATGCCTGTGTCTCTGCAAAACTTTTCCTGGTCCATTCTGAGATGTTGTTAGTCCACTTTTTTCCTCTGTCTACATCACCTTCTGCCACCCTGGACGCTGCCCTGCAGAACTGTTGCAGATAGACTGTTGGCTCTAGTGACATGGCCATACCATTTCAGCTATCTGTTTTTGACAGTAGTGAGGAGGTCTTCATAATGGCCTACTTTGTGCCTGATTGTTTTACGCACTTCTTCATTTGTGATGTGGTCCATGTAAGAGATGCCAAGGCTGGCTCTGTAGCATCTCATTTCAAGTGCCTGGATTCTTTGTCGTAATTCTGCTGTCAGGGTTCAGTACTTGCATGAATACAGAAAGATTGAGATGACTAGTGTTCTCAATAGTCTGATTTTAGTTTTCAGGCAGATATTTTTGTCTCTCCAGATGGGTCGTAGTTTTGACATAGCTGATGTTGTTTGTGCTGCTTGTGACAAAATTTCTTCTCTTGATCCCTCTTCCGTGATTATGGAACCAAGATATTTGAATTGGCCCACTGTTTCCAGTTCCTGTCCTCTGACTTTAATCTTGGTTGAGATTTGTTTGCATCTATTTGTCATCAGCTTTGTCTTCTCTGCACTTATTGTCATGTCAAATCTGGAAGATGTTTTGATCCAGGTTTTTCACTAAGGTGGGAATCTCGTCTTCACTGCCTGCCAGCCCATCAATGTTGTCTTCAATGTATATGTTGGTGATGTTACACCCTCCAATGTTGACTGTCCCACAGTGGTTTTCCAATGCTTCGCTCATGATGCACTCTGGGTAGATGTTGAAAAGCATGGGTGACAGGAGACGGCCTTGATGTACTCCAATTGTTGTCTTGAACCAGTCCCCCACAGAACATTGAGCAATTACTGCACTGGTAGCCTTGGTGTACAGCTGCTTGATGGTATTGGTCAATGTTTGACCCATGTTGTACTTCTTCATTGTGACCCACAATGCCTCATGCCACACTCTGTCAAAAGCCTTTAAGAAATCAATATACACATGAGAGATGTCTTCTTGATTTTGCAAGTACTTTTCACACACAACCCTAACATTGAATATTTGTTCTGTTGTGCTTCTTAACCTCTAGAACCTGGCCTTCAGTGATTATTTCTTCTGCTTGTGGTTTCAGTCTGTTCAGGATGATCTTCAGCATCACCTTACTAGCATGGCTGACCAAACTCATAGTTCTGTAATTTTGGCACAGCTGTAGATTGCCTTTTTTGGGGATTGTTATAATCAGTGATTGGGTCCACTGTGTTGGCCATTCACCTGTCTGCCAGATCTTATTGCAGAGTTTTGTTAGTAGCTATATCACTGATTCCCCCCATTCCCCCCCCCCCCCATTTTTGACAAGTTCAGCTGGGATGTTGTCTACTCCAGCTGCCTTCCAATTCTTCAGTGCTCTTATTGCTGACTCCACCTCTTCTTTGAGAATGGGTAAATCATCATCATTTGTAGAGTCTGGAACTTCAAGCACCTCTGGGTCTCTTGTGGATGGATGGTTGTAGAGTTCTTTACAATACTCAGTCCATCTTTTTGCAATGTCACTTGCTTCTGTGACGCATTTTTAATTTTTTTCATCTTGATTGGTACTGACTCTTGGTTGCTTCTGTCTGGTGAGGTCTTTCATAATTTGGAATACCTTTTTGCTGTTATTCTTTATGAGATTGTTCTATATTTCTGTTCACTTTTGTCCAATCCAATCTGCTATTGCTTTCTTCAAGTTTTTTCTGATATTTTTGTTTTTTTCTCAGTATTCCATTGCCCCTGTTTTTTATTTAGGTTAAAGAGGCCAATGATGTCCTTGGCAGCTGTTGTCATGACTGTGTTGAAAGTGTCTGTCATCACTTTAACATCAACATCCATCACAAGGAGTGGAGCAAATTTTCCTCCAATTGTGGCATGGAATGACTTGCAGATGTTATGGTCCTTCAGTTGCTCAAGGTTGAATTTGAGCCTGATTTTCTGTGGCTTGTTAATTTTCTTCAGCCTCACTTGTTAGTTCATAATCATGAGGTCATGATCACTCCAGACATCAGCACCTGGGACATTCTTGTTTTTGCTCTATTGATGCCAGATTGGTAACAGTTTTGAACCAGTATGTAGTCAATCTGGTTATGATGGGTTCCGTTTGGTGTGTGCCATATCCAGGGTGTTGGCTGGTACCAAGTTGTTGTAGCTTGTGAACAGCCGTCTCCCTCTTTCATTGGTAAAAATATTGCAAGAAGGTCCACAATGATCATCCCAGTCTTTTAGAGCATCTTTGCCAACTTTGGCATTCCAGTCTCCTTGGATGATGATGATGTCTTTTTTATTTACCATGTTTATTATATCCTGGAGTTTGTTGTAAAACTTCTCTATTTATTCATCATCGAGATCAGTAGTTGGAGCACAGACTTGGATAATTGTGATGTTAAAGGGAGATGCTTTCAGATGAATGGAGATAATTTTGCTAGATATGGGGTGAAATTCAAGCACAGATCCCTTGATGGCTTTGTTTACAAGGAAGCCTACTCCATTTATGGACTTGTCCAACTTTCCACTATAGTAGAATATATATTTGCACCAGAGTTCTAATATTCCAGGTGGCAATGGCAATTCTGCCACTCACTCTGATTTTATGAAAAGTACCAGTAGCACACTTGTCATCTCCATCCTGGTGGACAATGGTAGGCATGGTCCTTGTTGACCCACATGATGACCAATCAGGTATGGATGGTAACTTCAGATTTGTCCAGCATTATCAGCGTGTCTTGGGCAAAAAGTTTTCTGGTGGAGTCCATCCCTCTCCAGACCAAGGAGTTGCCAGAAAGGGATGTAGTACATCATCCAACTGCCTTAGGGTCTCAACTCTGGATTTTCTTTTAGGGTTTACTCCCTTAGCCTTTGGCTAATGAAAGCTGACCTACAAGGCAGCAGGCAACATGTGTATGGTCACGTGTTCCCATTTCCCATGCAAATAAAGCATTTGCCACTGCCCATATTTTTTGATATACTTAATTATTAAAGGTACCAAAGATATGATGTTCTCAGCTTAGCATTTACTGATACTTTGATATCAGTTTTATCCTTTCCTTTTCAAACTAGTACTTTTAAAGCACACTTTATTCCCTTACAAAAAAACTAGATTTTCACCCAGCCTTATGTTTTTAGAAATGAATTACTAATTGATGACAAGTTAATTTACTACCTAGAAAACATGTAACACATAATTGACAGACATTTCCTGTCAAGTCAGATGGTAAAGTTTTATTGGAATAGGTCCCCAAACAAGTGTTGGAGGGTGATAATCAAAATTAGTAGCTGTAGCTACCATAGTACCTTTTTTATTTATAGACATAAGCTTTACATATATTGTTGTATTTGATGACACCCATCAACACAAATGAATCAGTTAGAGGGACTGATATCATGTATGTAGTACAGATTCTGGGGTAGTAATTCATTTATAACTAATATATTACTAGTACTGATTTTGGGGGTAGGAAGTCAATTATAACTGATATCATGCATGTTGTACAGATTAGGGGGTAGTAAGTCAATTATAACTAATATCATGTGTGTAGTACATATATTATGTATGTAGTACAGGTTCTGGGGTAGAAAGCTGATTATAGCTGATATCATGTATGTAGTACAGATTATGGGGTAGTAAGTTAATTATAACTGATATCATGCATGTTGTACAGATCCTGGGGTAGTAAGTCAATTATAACTGATCATGTATGCAGGTATAGATCCTGGGTAAGTAAATCAATTATAGCCAATATCGTGTATGTAGTACAGATCCTGAAATAGTTGTTGTTGTTAATGTTGGGTTTAATGCCATTTTTCAGCACACAATAGACTATATATGGTGGCCAGTATTAATGGTGGAGGAAGAACCTAGGAAAACCCCTGGAAAGAACCACCGACCTACGAGAAGCTACTGGCAAGCTTTCTCACATACCCACATTGGCCGAATTTGATACTCGAGCCCATGCAAACAGAGGTGAGATGGCAGTTATTTGTATTGGAGAGTGCTTTAGACCACTCAGCCACTTGGCGCTCCTCCTGGGGTAGTTAGTCAATTATAATAATATCATGTATGTTGTGACGATTTTACCCCAACCCCTTGTATGTAGGTATAAGTAACTATAACTTGTGATTCTGACTGGCCTTGTACATGTATAAATTGTAGGTCTGCCTGACCCAGCTGTGATGTTTCCAATTGTTCTAAGTTAGCTAATCCCCTTACGTAAGATGGTCTTTGTTAGCTCTCGAGGGGAGAGGAGACTGTGTCCATCGCGGACGGGTGACGTAACCACATCAAAGGACAGGACAGCGCCTAATAAGAAGACTGTAACAATTGATAGACACACAGACAGACATTCGGATGATTGACAGTCAAACAACTGACCAGAGTCGATCGCCATCCAATCAGAATTCGCTGAGGGTGGGCCCTTGATTGGAATCTGCGATAATAACTCATGTTTAGTAAGAATTCGTCAGTTGCTACAAGAATTGAGAAGAGAGTAGAACTCCGTACGGCCAGACGAAAATTGGTGGCAGACTCAGATTTTGGAAATCAAGGAAATCTTAAGATAGCTTCAAAGGAAGCTTTCGGGTGACGTTGAGAGAATTTCAGGTGACGTTGAGAGAATTCCGGGGGAATTTCGGGTGACGTTGAGAGAATTCTGGGGGAATTTCGGATGACGTGGAGAGAAT
Organism: Unio pictorum; assembly: GCA_030141615.1. Taxonomy (NCBI): domain Eukaryota; kingdom Metazoa; phylum Mollusca; class Bivalvia; order Unionida; family Unionidae; genus Unio; species Unio pictorum. The sequence continues at coordinate 2,054,090 of JARLTB010000189.1, forward strand.
TCCGAGTGAATTTGAGAGATACCGAGTGAATTTCGGGTGACCTCAAGAGATATCGTAGAAGAGGAAACGGAAGTAGAGATAGAAGAGGAAACGGAAGTAGAGATAGAAGAGGAAACGGACGTAGAGGAATCGGAAGGAAAGAAAGACGAAAGGAGACTTATTTAGATGAGTAACACTCAAGAAGGGAAAATATTCCTCACACTGAAATCAAATGATGATCTAGGGATCATTGGGTCAAGAGTGACATTGATTGCTTAATATCTTTAAAATTTTCATTTATTAAATTGTTGTTTAAATTTCATCTTTGTATTTCTTTTAATTTAACTGTCGGCATTGCTGACTGGGGGCTCGTAGCCATATATAATATATTGTCCAGAAGTAAACATTCTGAAAGCGGACCAGGGGAACTTCCTCATAATTCTGTAAAGTCTATAGGAAGAACCCCACCCCTACTAAACGACACTTCACATATGTAGTAATAGATTTTTGGGGAGTAAGTCAATTATAATTGATATCATGTATGTAGTACAGATTATGGGGTAGTAAGTTGATTAAAACCAATATCATGCAAGTTGTATACAGTTTCTGGGGTAGTAAGTCAATTATAAGTGATATTTTGAATGTAATTAAGATTATGGAGTAGTAAGTCAATTTTAACTGATATCATGTATGTAGTAAATATATTATGTATGTAGTACGGATTATGGGGTACAAATTTAATTATAACTGATATCATGTATGCAGTATAAATTCTGGGGTAGTTAGTTGATTATAACTGATGTCATGTATAAAATACAGATTCTGGAGTAGTAAGTCAATTATAACTCATATCATGTATGTAGTACAGATCCTGGGGTAGTATGTCAATTATAACTCATATCATGTATGTACCGTATTTTTGCGCATATAAGACGCACCCAATTATAAGACGCACCCGTATATAAGACGTGGGTTTTGCCGATTTGTGTAAAAATATTTTACATAAGACGCACCCATATATAAGACGTGGGTTTTGACGATTTGTGTAAACAAAAATTACATAAGACGCACGCGGCCTAGCCATCTGCTGCATTGAGCAATTTATATCCAGTGGTTTCCTTTCCTTTATCATAAATGAAAATTTGTCCAATGTTTCATTACCCATCGAATGTAAACAAGGCTTCATAACCATTTTTAGTTTAGATCAAAGAATTGTCTGAGGCAGGACCGCAATGGTTATCGTTTATTCTTCTCTGCCGCCGGGCCAATAGCGGATGAGTTGAGTACCTGGTATCTAGATTCTACAACAATAAACGCCAGATGTAAAGGCGGCTTCATTGATCTGCTAGGCCCAGTCTTCAGCGAGTGGGATTAATACCGTACAATAATCAGGGATAGTCCTGGCTTTTAAAAATCTGTCGCCAAAAAAATCGCCAACCTCATTATTTTGTCGTTTAATTTTTCACATCTATACATGCTGATTCTCGTTAAATTCTCGAGAGATTAGATGCAGAGTTTATTTCTGATGTCAGCATCCCACATCACCGTTTGTAGTTTGAAAATTGATGCTGATTATGAAGCATTTGCCATATTTTGCCCACCACCTATCGAGTGGCTATTGCGGTCAGCTGACCACCCACCACATGATAAAAATTCCGAGCAAATTACGAAGTTCGCCAAAATCTACATTAAATGCTCTATTGCTTCCTAAATCCCAAAAGAATGATCACTGAATGCTGTATAAATTTTCTCAACAAGCAAAATAGGATCTCCATTCCCACGAATGAAACTTACATGAGTCAACACCTGGCAATATTGGACCGTATATATTAGTTAACACCCAATATAGGGATTCTCTCACTCCTGTATTTTGAGAAATAAATAATTATTTTTAATTATGCAAAACTTGTTTATTTGTTGTTTGCTATTTCTTCTAGTGGAGTTTAAGTCTCTGTAACCGTAATATGGGATTGATGGCAAAAGGAAAAGATCAATGAGTAAAATGCACAAATATTATTTACACCGCCTGGATTCATGTTTGGTGACACACTCCTTCTTCAAAATATCACAGCCAGTTGTAAATGAATTGACGAACTTTGCATTGATACATACATCACAGAACATCTGTTTTAACTTTTTATCATATCTCAGCCACGGACGTCCAAGTTTCCAACTGTCTAGAAATTATTGGGAATTTTTGCCCTGTTCATCATTATGTGGTGTTGCACTTGAAGCACTACATGTAGATGATGTTGGACTGCAAGGTTTATCATTGGATTCAGTGACTGTATTGTCTGATGAATTTGCACTAAATCCAAATGCCGTTAATTCTGTTAACTTAGGAGGAGATGATGAACACGCAATGTCTAACTTCTGTTTGCTCATGATAATGTTGCACTGGCGACAGATATAATTGTGATTGAGATTTTTTCCATTTGCTTTGTATGTATACACAGTAGTCGGTACTTCAAAGGTTATCAGTTTTCAACGAAGGTTCAGCAAAACTGTTGTATTGGCATATGTAAAAAACAAAACAAAACAACAAAAAAAACAGAAGGATTAGCCATTCAATTAATTTTATCTGTTCTATTCGCGTCTTCAGACGTCGGTCAGTTGTAGATATAGTACGGTAGCATGATTGACTGTTACACAGCATACAGTACTCGGCCCAGATGTCAGCATAAGCAGATTATGATGTAACAATGCTCTTCTAAGATGGGGTTGTCAATACAAACAAAGGATCATTTGTGTACAGATTGATTCCAATGCATTGCTTAGTCAAGTTTGTGGCTTCCTTTCAATCTCTCTTTTAAATTTATCCAGTCCAAATCCTTGATTGTTTGTACAAATTAAATAACCAAAAAGTCTGTCACCAAAAAAATTGCCAGATGGGACATTTTTGTCGCCAATAAGGGAAAAAAAATCGCAATTTGCGACATTGGTGAAGACCAGGATGATCCCAGCCCCTGCGTTGGATTGGTACATGTGGTAATTACTGAACACTTACCCAACTGTTTTTACAACTAAACTAGGAATGAAAATCGTGAAACGTAAATATCGACCGCAAAAATCGTCCTTCAATATCACACACTGTATCGTTCGTTCGTGTTAAAAAAAATACTTACCGTATTTTTGCGCATATACCCGTATATAAGACGCGGGTTTTGACAATTTGTGTAAAAATATTTTACATAAGACGCACCTATATATAAGACGCATCATGGGTGTGTGGTGTGTAAAATGTTGTATAAGACGTGTCTTATATATGTGAAAATACGGTAGTACAGATTATGGGGTAGTAAGTCAATTATAAATATCATGTATGTAGTACAGATTATGGGGTAGTAAGTCAATTATAAATGATATCATGTATGTAGTGCAGATTAAGGGGTAGTAAGTGTCTACAAGGTCAGAAACTATATAGATATATTGAAAATTAGAAAACAAGATGGTGCATACCAATATAATGATTGTGTGCATCCCACCCTCTTGTAGGGATTTGAAGTAGTCATTTAATCCTCGGAAATTTGTATCATCCACTGTGAAGTCTTTCCTCTCATTCATGTGATCAATGTCTGCATACTGTACATCCTGTGAAGACAAATTGAAGAGCCATGTATTCTGTCATTAGTCATTACAAAGGAACTCACTGCTTTGACATTTATCTCCCATCAAATTCAACAATTACAGTCTATATTCTGTACATAACTTTTAAATACAATATTTCTTACATTATATAAAAAATAGAGCCAGCCTTATAACAAAATACCCTTGGTAAATATTAAGCATCTAATTGACTATATTTACAGATTTGAAATAATCATTGATTTTTAGTGTCTATACAGGTCAGGAGTTAAGCAATGCAAAGTCAGTGTGTTTTCATAGTGCCTACAAGGTCAGGAATTAAGTTTTTAGGCACAAAGTCAAATTTGTTTCTATAGTGTCTACAAGGTCAACGCAAAGTCAATGTGTTTTTCATAGTGTCTACATGGTCAGGAGTTAAGAAATGAGACAGAAAGTCAATGAGTTTTCATAGTGTCTACAAGGTCAGGGGTTAAGCAATACAAAGTCAACATGTTTTCATAGTGTCTACAAGGTCAAGAGTTATGCAATACAAAATCAACATGTTTCCATAGTATCTACAAGGTTTCACAATGATATTGTTCAAGAAAGGATACAAAAGATTGGGTTGTCCATCATTATTGTGAATTTAACCTATATTATGGGTATTCTTTAAAATGTGTTTTTCAAAGTGTCTACAAGGTCAGGAGTTATGCAATACAAAGTCAATGTGTTTTTCATTGTGTCTACAAGGTCAGGAATTAAGCTTTAAGGCACAAAGTCAATGTGTTTCTATAGTATCTACAAGGTCATGTGTTATGCAATACAAAGTCAATGTGTTTTTCATAGTGTCTACATGGTCAGGAGTTAAGCAATGAGACAGAAAGTCAATGTGTTTTCATAGTGTCTACAAGGTCAGGAGTTAAGCAATAAGACAGAAAGTCAATGTGTTTTCATAGGTTATACAAGGTCAGGAGTTAAGAAGAAAGACAAGTGTTTTCAAAGGTACATATTCACCTACCACTTGCACAAAAAGTTGGGTCCATATACCATGAGCGTCATCCACATAATCAAACATAGATACTATACTCAAATGAAATACTTTTTTTCTCCATATTTGTATACAGTATTATCTATGAGAGTTTTCAAGTGGTCAGTTACTTGTGTTGGTTATTCCACTAATTTGGTTAGACAAAATGTTTCTATGAAAATTCTGGCAAATTCTCTTAATCGGATTATACACAAGATCTCAGTTGAAGTCACTGAAAATATATATTTCTTTTTGGGCATCAGTGACATTATCTATCAAAATGTTTATTCCATCTGACTTTTGCAGACAGGGACATAAATAGCATGTCAGGAATGGCTTTATGTTTGATTCATTTACCTGATCCATATTGGTTTAATTTTATTTCTTGCATTTGAACTTCTATCATGTCAGACTGGTGAACCATACTCATCAATAAAAAAAAGTCATTTCAATGAATGTCATTTAACATAATACTTTTAAACCAAGAACATATACTAATGTATTGAATTTTGATGACAATAGTAATTTCAGTTGGTCTAACTTATTATTCAATCCTTGCATATCCATATGCAAAATGGTAAACAATTTTCTTTGATTCCTCTAGGCACTGTTAGTATAGCATTACATTTTTTAAATAAATATTCTGTTACTATTGTGCAGCAGTTTTATATGTTATATAAACTAGTCTAATCTTAGCAGCAGATTACCCTGGTTATAAAGATTTATTGCCTTATGTGAAGAATCTATGCTCTTAAAATATTTAACAGAAAGGAGTGAAGACAACAAGATTTGTAAAATTCAACAAATAACTTATTTCCCCCTAATACAAAGTAAAAAATGAGAAGAAAAAAAACTTATGGAACTGCAAATTAAATCCAACTTATAATCCAAGAATTATAAACACAATGTCCAATCAATGACAAGTTCTAAGTGAATCTCAGTTCAAATGCTGTTGAAATTCAAAATGGAAGGTGATGATGTCTGTAATAAACTATGAAGTGCAGATGTCTCAACAGTTTCTTGCTGAATCATATAAAATATTATTCCAGTTTTCAATTCAGTATACCAGTGAATGTCTTAATCCAAATATTTCGTCAGAGCACATTTGTATTTCCAGGGAAAAAAATTACTTGAATTTAAGAATCTGAATCACATAAAATTCAGTTTAAACTGAAACTGGACACAACATAATAAAATTTAATGTGTCAGGTGTTTTAAGCCCAATTTAATAACCTTTATCAAAACGGCAATTATACTATTAATAAAAATGTAAAACATATTCTCATATGAGGGTCAGAAGTTCATTCTTCTGGAAAAAATAGAAGTTTGTTACCAATTGGCACATGATAAATATCATGTAGTCCTGGTATGACCTTGACTCTACTTAATGAATCTTACTCTGAGTAAAGCTGTTTACCTGAATAAAATTTTTGTTAATAAGCTCTTACAATAGAAAATAATGAAGCTACATTTGGTTGTTTACATAAATGAAATATAAATAAGTCAGTCAGGTCAAGCAGGAATGAACTCAATTTTGGACAAGGTCAAGTCCAGTAAACAATGTTACATTACAACAGCATAATTATCATGAAATAATAATAATAAAAACAATAAAACTATTACAAACTAACATGAAATTAAATTAAATTAAATTAAATAATCATAACACATGCTAGAGTTGAACCATTTCTCGTAATTGACTTCCAGATTTGACTGCATATTGATGCCTAATTCAAATGATACAAACAATTCTGATGTAGTAGTTGATTTTTGAGTGCTGCTTGGCTAGCTCAAGTGTACTGGGATCTAGCTCTGATCATCTGATCATTGCACTCAATGGCATTTGGGACTGCAAACCATACTGAGAGGGTGAATTCATGTATAAAAAGGAAGAACAAAGTGAAATATGGGGACTTGTCTGCAAAAGCAGATAGAAAATGAAGTGGTCTGGGTTGTGTTCATTGCGTCTGATAACCATTATGGTAGACTCCCCTGCTAGTGGTTCTTTTTTGTAATCATAGGTATTCATGATTACAGTATTCAGAGCCTTTATCAACTTACATCAGAATAATAGTTTTAGTACATGTACACTGTAGTTCTAGGAGGGCCTGTTTAATCTGTTGTGTTGTTAAAGTGACATTTTTCATAGTTTACCATATTTGGACTGGTAAAATTTGGACAGACTCAGAGATTCGGCTTCAACATTATCAAGTAGATCTGACAGGCAGTTTTCTATTTCTAATCTTTTCAAAGGCTGTCACATTCAATGGCTTTCTTGCATGTATGGTTAACAATTAGGCCAGTTTGTTTTCTGAGGTTTCACAAGGATATTATTCAACAAAGGATACAAAAGATTGGGTTGTTCATCATTATTGTAAATTTAACCTATATTATGGGTATTCTTTAAAGAATATATGATAACATTATGAATACATGTATATGATAATTATGTACCTAACTGACAGTATTTTATTAATATTCATCCAACATTCAAGATGTACCAGTAATTGATCATATGTGTCAAATAAAATACTGGTAAATCAAATATCAATAGATCTATTCCTAAAATCTGATAATGAAGAATGAGGTGTGGTTAAAAATTGTGATGAATAATATCAAAATCTGTATAGTTTCTATTTTTGTTATGAAGAACTGATGTGATGTGCATATGTACAGTGCACTATATGGTATAGACCACAAGTACAGTGCACCATATGGTATAGACCATAAGTGGTGGTTCTGGGTGCTTTGATCACAGGTGCTTTGACCATAGGTGGTTTGTCCACAGCGGGGGTTTGACCACCGGGGTTTTGTCCATAGGTGGTTTGTCCACATGTGGTTTTTATAATAATAATAAACTGTTATTTAGAGTTTAAAATTATGGTTCAATTAATTAAATTTTATGTGACAAGTTTCCTTTGAGTTGCCAATAAGTGAATGTTAATTAGTAATTAACATGTAATAAATAAAAGTCAATAACAGCTTGTTTTCGGTCCACATACGTACTATACTCCCCAATATTTTTCTCCATGATTTTGACTTGGGTGGGCTAGATGACTTGTATTTATACATAAATACATGTAAAGTACCAACGTAAACAGAGATTGTTGCTACCTCTATTACCATATGTTCAGACATATGGTCAAACAGATGTACTGACATATTTGCGTGCTATTGCACATCTGTCATTTAGTTAAATAAATAATGTATACATTATACATTTATACATAATCATATTATTACATCATGTATAAATGCAAGTCATTTGGATGTTTGTTTGCAACAAATATGCACAGTGCATCACACAGTGGATTAAGTGCTGCACCTTAAGATATAATTACGCAACTTACTGTATAATCCCTTGATAATGTTAAGATATACATTACACAACTTATAATCCTTCAACTATACAAATTTTAGTGAATTAAATGCCGCAACTTATAATCCCTGAAGATATGCTTTACGCAACTTTTAATCCATCACTTTAATCCCCAAATATACTTACATCTAATGCTCCAACAACTATGGTCAAACCCCCTGTGGACAAACCACCTATGGTCAAACCCCCGCTGTGGACAAACCACCTATGGTCAAACCACCTATGGTCAAAGCACCTGTGGCCAAACCTCCGCGTACCACCGTAAGTACAGTGCACAATATGGTATAAACCATAAGTAGAGTGCACTATAAGGCATGGGCCATAAGTACAGTCAACTATATGGTATAGACCATAAGTACAGTGCACTATATGGTATAGGCAATAAATACAGTACTCTATAGGGTATAGGCCTGTCACCATAAGTACAGTTCACTATAGGGTATAGGCCAAAAGTACAGTATGCTATTGGATATAGGCCATAATTATAGTACACTATAGGATATAGGCCATACATACAGTGCATTATAGGGTATAGATCATAAGTATTACGGGGCCCATGTATTGTAAAATCTGTTTTCTTTTATTTCAAGTTGAAGAAATAACAAGTACATATAAATGGATATAATGTAATGATACAAAATATAATATATTAGTTAATAACAATTTATTGACATAGTAACTGAACAAGAATTAGTACAGTTATGTGACCTGTTTTTTATTTTGATCACCGTATATTTGGTACCTAAAGCAATTTCCAATATACAAATTATCTTTAGTTAAGATTTTGCCTATGTGACCTGAGTCTGTTAAGAATATAATATTACATCACAACTATATAAAAAGATGCCTATGTATGGGTTGACAATTACTAATAACAATCTGAAAAATCTTAATAATAAGACTTAATGATGTATTTGGCTTTTTTTTCAATGGCTGAAGGTGTTTGGAAGGTTCTAGAAGAATGCAGTAACTTCCCATTGGTTGGGCTAGGTCACATGACTAGGTAAGTTTAAGATAAATTGAGTAGTAAGACCTGTTGCATGGGGTATGTTGTGAAATACAGTCATAATAGAAGGTGTATAAAAGGAGTGAACTGAGGAATCAGATTTTTTATTCCAATTTTGGAGTCATCCTCATTTATTGTGTTTCTCTTTAAGTCTGCAGATATGTTTTATGTTGCACTTAGATGTCATTCAAGAGGAAAAGCACTTGTTTGGACTGTTCATTGGAAATAGAAAGTGCTCTTTATTGAGATTAAAATATTACTCAGGAACTATTGTAAATTATTCAAAAGGTTTCTTGACAATGCCATGTTGACAAAGTCAGGATTCTTGGCAGAACAGTGCATTTCCAGTTTTTAAATTTATAGAAAACTATTCATTCATTTTGACTTTCAAAGAACTTTCTCAGGATTTGTTTCATCCATTCCATAATACTGTACATTTCTTTTCATTCACAACATTGATAATTAAAAATTATTTGTCAAGTTTTAGAAAATGTGTTGGTTTTGCTTCTTTCTGTTACTAAGTTTGTGATCAAAGAGTCATAACAAGTGTAAAAAAATTGTGAATAAAGATTTTCAAGAATGATTTCAGCAGTCTGCAAACCTTACATTATCAATATGATGTCTCCTGTTACATGGTTTTATTGGATGCATTGAAATGAAAATTTTATGTATGGGAATGCAAGCATTTTGTTAAGGAAACAAAGAAAATGTCAAAAAATACCTTCTGCTTGATCACTAAAACTAATCAAAGTATTCAATTTCAGCAAATTGAAACCTTATGTACAATATATGTAAATGACAAATTTTCACATACATGAGGAATCTCCGCTACTCGTGTTCTGTTGACTGCAGCTTTCAAGTTTTCAATGTGGTTGTAACCATATCGACAGAGCTGAAAACCAAGACTCCAATATGGTGGCATGTATGGTCGTCCAATGGCCTGCAAGAAACAAAATAGGAAGAAATGATATTAGAAACTTATTATTATGAAATAAGCAAAGGACCGAGTTCAGAAATTCTTCCAAGTTATAATACATTTTCAAATTTCATCATGGATTAATTCCTACCATTATATGGTAACAAAGCAGGCTTCTAAAAATTCTTTCTATAAGAAAAACCCAACAGATGTTTATATTTTTCACCAACTGCAGACTACTCCTCTTTTATTATATGCTTAAGTGTGAAAGACAGACTTATTGGCAGAATAATTTTCCTACTTATGTTTGATATATTTTCACATATGTAAAATCTATTTGTATATTTTCATATGCGAAACTATAAGATTTCCTATCATGCCATGCAATGCTTATCCAAGAAATCAAGCAAGGGGCAGTAATGTTTTTAAGACAGGTATCAAACCACCTAGAATGTTAGTTAGAATCACTATCTAATCCTTGTTGAGTGAATCTGTGATGTCATCCAGTGACACAGAAGACAGAGATCTGTGATGTCATCCAGTGACACAGAAGACAGAGAATCCATACAGATTATTTCTGACATATCATTGGATGATATCATCAAAGATGTGAAAGCCAACCATCCCAATGGAATAATGACTGAGATATTAACCAATTTATCAAGTCCAAAGCATTTGTTTCTGTATGTGGATTACTTTAAAAAATGAAAGCTGGAGATTCATTATGGAAAATGTTTCAAGTTAAACACTGTTGATAAAACAAAGGAATGTTTTCTTGTACATTTGCATTCAAACTATAGAGAATTAACGATGCAGACTCAGATGGAGTACCTGTCATAATAGAATATAGGGGAAAAATGAAAACATTGTTAAAACTGTATTCTCCATATCCAGTGGAAATATACCAGGTGATACACACTGACATGCACCAACTAGCACTGACACTGTTATGTCTGAGATGAAACTCTATGTTAGCTTCCTCAAAAGTATTCATACATGCTACAATATGCAGCTCTGAAATTCTGATAGGAATTGACTGCTACCATACCTCTTGCAACAGGTATGGTAGATTTCAAAGACAAATTCAATCAACATGCATTAGGTATGGTAGATTTCAAAGACAAATTCAATCAACATGCATTAGGTAGGGTAGATTTCAATGACAAATTCAATCAACATGCATCAGGTATGGTGGATTTCAATGACAAATTCAATCATAATGAATAAGGTAGGGTAGATTTAAATGACAAATTCAATCAACATGCATCAGGTATGGTGGATTTCAATGACAAATTCAATCATAATGAATAAGGTAGGGCAGATTTAAATGACTAATTCAACCATCATGCATCAGGTATGGTGGATTTCATTGACAATTTCAATCACCATGCATTAACTATGGTGAATTTCAATGACATATTCAATCAACATACATCAATTATAGTATATTTCAATGACAATCAATCTTGGTTTCAACTGTATGATGCTGGATATTGAAGTTGGCAAAACGTGCATCAGGTATTGTAGATTTCAATGACAATCAATCACTGGTTTCAACTGTATGATAATAGATATGGAAGTTGGCAATGCCTTCATCATCATCACTTTGTACAACATGCTGACCTGTAAGTTATTGTTCTTGCTGCATTTTCTCAAATGGAAGTGTCATTAATGTTTGTTTTTATAATTACTTTAACAGATCTTAGTTTGGCCTTTAATTGCATGTATTTTGTAAATGTGATGATGATTATAAAGTAACTCTACTTTGTGGGCTAGAACTCACCCACTCACCACACAACTAGTTACTTGTAAACAAGGCAGTGATATGTGTCTAGGCAATATTTGACAACACCAACAACACTTTCCAGGACAGGCTAAATTTTGAGGCTTTTGAAATACCAATATTCATATTCTAGAAACTGTGTTTGCATTGCCAGCCTATGCAGGTTGTGTAGAGACCATTCCATAAAAAAACAGTTTGTCCCATTGTAGCTCTCACCAAAATTTTCATTTTGCTGAAATAGGAAAAACTTGGAACATAATCCCTTTTAAGGTTGCCCAGCAGAGGTTCCAAATCTATATGCAAGCAGAAAGCGCATGTGTCCCTCCTGTTCACCTGAGGTATGCTACCAATTACATGGTTACTGTACATCTGTAGGGCTAAACATAATACCCTCATTTCTGAACTGGTTATGTTTAGGGCATATTCTCCCTTCAACCCTGAACAGTGAAAATATCCCACTCCTGGCTTCAAGTAACAGGTAGGAGTAGAGTATGGGGGGGCAAGCTTGCAGGCTCTGGTCAGAAATTGCTCTTAATTTTCCAATAACTTGGTGGTGAAAATCCAGTCCAAGAGAAACCTGAGCTGACAACAAATTTCTATGCAGTTTTCAGATCACAAGTGTTGCCTTCCCAGGGGAAATATATCTGGTTATCTGAAGGGATAGATACAGGCAAGTCAACAACAAGTCTTCTGTCTACTCTGTCAATCCCAAACTCATAAATGAAATTCATCTCCACATATGAAATCCCAAGATCGAACTAGCTATAGTTTCTACAGGTAAAACCGAGTCAGATCTCTATAGACTGGCAGCAAGACATTTCTTATTTGAGGGACTCTATGAGGCCATTGTGGATCAACTAGTTATCAAAATACTAGATAGAGATTCACAGTTAGAATTTGGAGGATTCCAACTAAATCCAGAACTTAATCAAAATGTAAAATAAATGTACATGTGCAAAGTTAGTCATCTTCACACCAAGTCTTTGAGTCTTGGCATTATGTAGCATAATTCAAACTGATGCTTATGAAGAAAGAATTGTTAAAATGCTGTCTGGGGTTATATGTCTGCCATTATGTGTGTAGACATAGATGCCGTCACTGCTGACGATGCCAGGAGTGTAGCAATAACTCATATACTTTGTAGACTTGAGTTGAATGTGCTTAAACTTTGTAATAGAAATCTGAGCTTTTATTAGCCAAAAATATAATACAAACTGTACAGCCAAATATAAAATACAAACTTTAAAGCCAAATATAAATTACAAACTGTAAGCCAAAAAGAAATACAAATTGTAAAATCAAAATAAGGTAATAAACTCAATTGCTACCAGGGAGACAGTGCAATGGTACCAAAAAGAAGGATGTTTCATCCAAATACCTATCAATAAGTAAACAATTCTAAGCCTTCAGTTCAAATTTTGCATATTTGATCAATGTTTTTATATTTAATCAACAAATTACATGAGCAAATTATACCTGGGAAACATAAATAAGCATTAATTTAAACATATCATATAGCAACTCAAGAATCATGAGCATTCTGTAAAAAATGCATTAACTTTTGAGCTTGATAACCAAACTCATAGGTGCTCAAAAACTGTTATAAAGAGGATACCATATTGTCTCATTATGAAGAGGATATAATAATATTATGTATATCATATTGTCTCATTATCAAAAGTATATAATAATTTTAGTATAACATATTGTCTCATTATTAAGTGTATATAATAATTTTAATTATATCATATTGTCTCCATATGAAGAGGATATAATAATTTAAGTATACCATGTTGTCTCTGCAATGAACATTACCTTCATTACGAATTTACAATGTAATTACTATGCAATATTTCCTAGATAAGATATGTGCTTTATGTATGGTAATATGTATAACTTACTTATTTAGGACACGTCTTTCAGCGTTTAGCAAATGACTTTTGTTACCTGCATTGTGTATTGGAACACGCTGATTCATGATGTTTTGACCCAATGTGATAGACAGATTAGGTATGTATTGTAACCTTGTATGAATAGTTTGTGCATATTTTACATGTTAGTCATAGCAGTACAATGGAAATTACCTCGTATAAATGTATAATTCCACCAGGACATGGTCAAATTATTCTATAATTCCAATGTTTGGCCATGTACTCGCCGTCAAAATATGTACTAATCCGCCATTTGCACTCTTTTGGTCAGCGAGCACTATGGAATCTGATTGGCTATTGGTCACACGACCTTTTCCTATAAATAGCACCACGTACATGTAATAGGGGGCTTCACTGTTATCTAGTCCAGCGTTCAGAGCAGACGGAAGCAAAGCATCGGTTGACTTGTACCCATTCAACTATATTATAATGTCTCAAGCTATGTTGGATAAACATAGTCAGGTTGCAACAGTTAGTTCAAATGAAATTTGATATGCTTGCTTGACATTACGGGGAATTCCAGAAGTTATTTATTATTCATGAGGTGACGTCTGCTACTGTATTGGTTGATATGATTTCACCTTCGGTGAATTATCACCACGATTAATCTATGTAAAGTGAAGGCAAGAGATAATTACGATAAATATAATCCTTGGAAACATACAAATTGTTCCCTCTGAAACTGATATATAAATTATTAACGCTACTAAACCGTCACTCTCCACCTTCGTTAGAAGGTGACCCATTATGCACCTTCACCTTACAATACTCTTCACCTTCAACACCTGAAGGTTAATACTTCACCTTATTCACCGCCCCACTTAAGCAACTCCATCTTGTACGTCCATAACGTTAATTCTATGTAATATAAATCATTATAAATATATTCTTAAAGAGGTGGAGAAGATGCAATTATATTTGAAGCTCCATTGTACCTTTCCCCACAGGAGTCGATCACCTTTGTCTAACCGTGATTCTCTGGTATTAAATTTTAAATGTTTATGTATATGTAACTGTATTGACATTCAATAATTGCATGTTCACCTGCTGTTGTACTTGAGGTAATTTACAAAAAAATACTTTTGATGTTGATTCTATATGGTCTTGTATTATTCTTTCTAATCAAAAGCTAGACAGGAGAACCCAAAAATATTGTAGCCGGAAACAGCGTTACATCTCCATATGAAGAGGATATAATAATTTTAAGTATACCATATTGTCTCATAAAGAGTATGCAATACATTTAAGTATACCATATTATCCAACAATGAGATGAATTGCTTTTAAATAGATTGCCTTACCTCTGTGTACTGCTGTACCACGTTTTCTGGTTCTGGGCCAAGGAAAATGTAGAAGTCCAGTATGCCACCAATTGTTCTGTATGTGAGCATTGGAAGAGGTGAGAAGGTATAATCTGTAAATTGTAGAAATAAATATGTCGAATACTGACCTAGATTATCAAAAACCACCATAAAGTTAATATGGGCCTATGGGAAATCTTATACAAATTTAACATCTTATGACTACATATAAACAATGTACGTATTACAAACAAACTTCAAGTGTAATACATATAAGCTTCTTATTTACTAAAATAAAAAAAGTCAATTTGGGTCAAGCAGAAATGACAATAACATGTAATGAAATTTTAAAAAAAACACATAACAAACAATTAAATTAAATATACATTACACCATGTATAGCCTATCATGTGCTGAAAAATGGAATTAAAACCCCTAATACAACCACAACAACAACATAATATCAAAATTCATTCTTATATAATAATAGTAGATTTTAAATACAGCAAAATATTATGTAGGGCAGCTGGAAGTTTACTGGTATGCTCCCTATCAGATCATGTATAATTTACAACCAATATTGTAAAACATATTTTGGGACTCAAGTCAAGCACCAATAGATACAGCTATCAATGGACATTTTTTAAAGTATATTGTTTTTCCAAAACTGTCCAATCACATTAACATTAGGAGATTACTCTCTGTTACTTCTAAATAAAACTAACGAACAGTTAATGGGATGTTTGGAAGATGTTCCTCATCATCCACACCAATCAACACATTGACACTGTGGACTATGTTGATTTCCAGGGGAGGAGAGCATTCCAATGGAGGCAAAATCCTGTACATTTATTCAGTTGCCAACTTAAAAGACATGTCATTTCGATGATTGTATTAAAATTATCAGTCTTTTTTCATCCATTGCTGACTGGAGGACTGTCCTTCTACTCAGTATTATGCATCCTAGGGTTCTGCATTACACATGGTGATGGTGATCCTAAATTGTGTAAAAGATTCAATTAGTCAGATATGTTAGTAGGATCAGCAGAGTTATGTCCAGCACAAAGCATGGTCTGGCTGAAGAATGCTGGTTAAGCACTGTTGTGTCAGGCTATTAATGCCATTTCTCAGCACATGATAGGCTATACATGGTAGCCAGTATTAATGGTGGAGAAAGAACCCAGGAAAACCCTGGAAAGAACCACTGACCCACAAGAAGTTACTGGCAAGCTTTCTCACATATCCACATTGGCCAAATCTGAGACTCGAACACATGCAGACAGAGGTGAGATGGCAGTGATCCGTAATGAAGAGCGCTTTAGACCACTCTGCCATTCAGGGCCCCTTCTGAGCAGGCTGGTAATTTTGATGAAAAAAAGGGTACTAGTTTCTTCCAACCTACTTTCTCACATTCTAGATGACAGAGTTTGTGGTTGTATGTATGTGATACCAATATCATTTAAGTGGAATTCCTTGACATAGGTAAAGCTGAATTTGATATGATCATCACCTTAGTTGCTGTTTTACTTATCTTCATGGGAGGTGGAGTTTGCATCTCAATACCCTGCATAACACTGTCAAACAATTTTGAATTAATATGAATGTCTATTAATTCATGTATTGCCTTCAAAATGCCTTTTCAGATTGTTGGACCAAATATATTCTGCTGAGAAAGCACGCATGCTACATTGGTGTGATGAAGATCATTTTGTACAGGCTGTGGTTGTAAATCTCCAGAAGTTTAAAGCATCTCAGTACCTCTTGCTCATGATTGACATCTACATCATGAAAGAGAGAAGGAAAAGAAACAGATGTATATAGTCAGTATGTGACCTGTTCCTTAAAGATGAAATCATGTTACTGAGATGACCTAAGAAGTCGACTGTTCAAGTGGCCTAAGTAGTTAGAGCATCTGCCACAGAAGCGGGAGGTCACAATTTCAAACCCTGGTTATGTCATAAAAATGGCTACCTTTCTTAGTGCTCTGCATAAAGAAGTTAGTGTTATGACTGGTTGGCCTGGTGTCAGAATAATGTGACTGGGTGGGACATGATGCTAAATGTCTGCATCCCATAAATTGCCACACTGCAGATGTTGTAGTGATATGACTGGAAAATGTTAAACCTACATTAAAAATCCAAATCAACCAAAGAAGTGAAAAATAAACAAGATATAACAGTAACAGTGCAATACTCTGGTGAAAAATATAATGTTCAACATCACAAAAACAACTTGTAAAAAATGTCTGCGCTTATATCAACATTTTGACTGTGATACCACTGAAATTAAACAATCGATGCTCAAAATTAAATGTAGATTGCAATGGATCCTTTGGAATCACTGTTCACAGTTATGAGCAAACATTAAAACTGGTTACATCTGAGATAAACATGGCCACAGGAACAATGGGAGTTAATCTCTGGGTTACTTCCCTTATTTCTACAGTTAAAGATAGGAAGATATTTTTGCTTCATTCAGTGATTCTGAGGCTGAAGACAGATATTTCCAATTTATAATGTGATCCATTAATGTAATTGAAAATATTGAATTCATTTTTGTATAACATCTTTGTGTAATAAAAATGACTTGGTATGCATGTTTTCTACATAACTGCCTTTCATAGGTACAATGTATGTTTAATACATGTATAAAACAGCCCTTGGGTAATCACTTAATATTTTTTATCTTATTATAGTTAAACTATGATTTTATGAGAGAGAGAGAGAGAGAGAGAGAGAGTACATTAACTGTAAGGCACATGATGCACTTGTGTTTTCTGTTTAGTCTAGTTATTTGTTTTAGATTCAGGACAGCATATTGGTGTATTGATTGTGAAAACAATGAATAGACAGGGGCATGTTCATTATTTCATATGAAAGAGTATCATGAGAATGAATCCTACTGTGTTTCAGGAGAACAACTCACCCTGTGCATTACTATTGAGGAGTAGAACACCATGTGCTTGTCCGTCTTCCTCCATACACATGTAGTAAGGGTGGACACCATAGTGATTGTTGATGTCCTGATAGGTAGAGAACAAAGAAACTTATGAATTTAAAAGGAATAAAATACAAAAGAGGTAAATTGCTATGTTTAGTATCTCTTATAAAAAAAATCTAGTACCATAATTCATATAATTGTTTGAACATGAATAAATTAATATTTTTTTCAAAGTACTAAAGGAGCTATAAAAAACACCATATACAACACAGGGGTTAAAATTTTCCTTTTCCAACTAAAATGGCACTTGAAAATTTCTAGTAACTGAGTAAATTTTTCAATTAATTAGATGTGCACTGAATTAGAGTTATATTCACTTTGAGTCCATAACTTCTACCATAAGTTTGTTTCCATCTGTCTTAATCAATCTCATGCAATCACTTCCCTCTACAGAACACTGGAATCAATTTTTAAAGACAATTAGTGTTAAAAGCATCACATAGAAAGTTTAAGAAGAAAACCTTTTGTACAACTGAATTTTGATCATTAATATGGTCAGCTTTTATATTTCTATCATTGCTGGTTTATAGTGGGCAAGTAAAATTTGTTGTACTTGACTGACTGGACATGAAGACATTTACATTTTCATCATAGCTGGTTTACAGTGGGCAAGTTAAAAGAAATTGAACTTGACTGATTGGACATGAAGACATTTATATTTCCATCATAACTGGTTGACAGTGGGCAAGTAAACTAATTTGGACATGAGGACATTTTTTAGATTTTTTAAACCCTGCAGTAAATCAGACATCAGTGTCAGCCTCTATCTGAAATGGTGTGATCAAATTCTTGTGTTACACATTATTTAGGTTAAACAGAGTTTTGCTTTACAATCCAATTTAATGTCTTGTATAGTATTTAAGTCAGACTAGATCACAGATGGTTGCTATTCAAAATAATTCTTGTCTTATCATTTTTTAAGTCAGACTGGATCACATAGCTTTGTTTTACAATCAAATTCTTTTCTTATACATTAAAAAGTCAGACTGGATCACAGACTTTTGCTTTACAATCATTATTCTTGTAGAGGAAACTTTTTATGTACTTACATCCACCCCAACACCCTGATCACGGGAAAACATGGGCCAGATCTTGTGATTCATATTGTGGCGGAACGACTTGTGGACGTTCTCTCCAAATCCATAAACATTGAAGGTGGGTAGTTTGGTAGCAATCTGCAAGAACTGGTCAGCAAATGTAAGACCACCAACTGAACTGTCCCATCTTGTAGAAAGAAAAAAACACAAATATCAAAATATATTTTGCATAATCTTGTGTATAATCTGCATCCATGTTTGCCTGGATAGCCACTCTATCTGATTTTCATAACCTTTACACAAAACTTTAACGTTGTTGACTATGATGCATAAGGAGGAGAAAAAAGAACACTTTGAATGTAAACATACATAAACTTTAAACCTCATTAGTAATATCATTCTAAAGCCTGCTTGATAACAGCAAATCTTTGGTACAATATGTGGCCTTCAACAATTTTAACACAAAATATCCACATTATCCAAAACGAAATATGTTTTCTGCTTAAACAAGTGTGACAGGCATGATGGGAACTATTAGCATATCCCTGTCTGAACACACATACCAAACTGTCTACTAGCATATCACTGTATGATCTCAAGTACTGTTATACCAAACTGTCTACTAACATATCACTGTATGATCTCAAGTACTATTATACCAAACTGTCTACTAGCATATCACTGTATGATCTCAAGTACTACATTATACAGTATTACATTCTCTTGTAATCACAGTAGAAGTCTTGTAATCATAGTACATTATATGTGTCTTGTAATCATAGTACATGATATGTATCTTGTAATCATAGTACATGATATGTGTCTTGTAATCATAGTACATAATATGTGTCTTGTAATCATAGTACATTATATGTGTCTTGTAATCATACTACATGATATGTGTCTTGTAATCATAGTACATTATATGTGTCTTGTAATCATAGTACATTATATGTGTCTTGTAATCATAGTACATGATATGTGTCTTCTAATCATAGTACATTATATGTCTTGTAATCATAGTACATTATATGTGTCTTGTAATCATAGTACATTATATGTGTCTTGTAATCATAGTACATGATATGTGTCTTGTAATCATAGTACATGATATGTGTCTTGTAATCATAGTACATTATATGTGTCTTGTAATCATAGTACATTATATGTGTCTTCTAATCATAGTACATGATATGTGTCTTGTAATAATAGTACATTATATGACACATGTCCTGCAATCACAATGCATATGTTATTTGTAATCACAGTACATAAGATCACAGGAGTCTGATGTTTTATCAATAAAGTATGGCGAAATCTCTGAAAATATGAAATCACTTTATTGGTTATATAAATGAACACAAAGAGTGCAATGGCAACCACAACCCTCCGCTTGATTTGACTTTTCTCACTTGTCTTTTATCGCTTCAGAATTGCAAGGAGACTGAAAAACTATGCATATACATTCAAAAGACAAACATGTACAAATGCATAACTCTCGGACAACGATGTCATTAATCCAATCCATCGAAATAACCTTTATTTTCACCACTGTGGTCAAAAACCCAAAAATATAAAATCCATTAGATGGAAGCAGTCCCATGAAATTAGAAAACATAAAAAATGCTGAAAATATTTAAGGTAGAAAACATTATTAGGCCTTTAAGTTAGTTCAAGCAGTCAAAAAAAGTGAGTTTTGAGAGCACTCTTGAAAGGTATCACTGTGTCTTTGTGTCTAATTTCAATGGGCAATTCATTTCAAATTGCTGGGCCCTGGTATGCAAAAGAACATTGTCCATATTACCTCATTTTCATAGTGAGAAAAATGAGTATACAATTGTCAGAAGAGGAGTGTAAGTATCTTGCTGGTGTGTACACATAGGTGAGGCCAGATAGGTATGCTGGACTGGAGTTTGTCAGTGAAACGTAGCACAGAGAACAAATTATGTGTTTGATTCTGGATTGAATGGATAGCCAGTGTAGGGTCAAGAGCAGCAGGGAGGTGTACTCTGATTGTGGTACTCTAAGGATGATCCAAACAGCTGTGTTTTTAACTTTTTGAAGTTTCTGGAGTAGATATTTACATGAACCAGACAGAACTCAGTTACAATAGTTTAGTCTAGAAAGTACCTAATGAACACACAATTGTTTTAGTGGCATCAGCTGAAAGATATTTGCAAATGGAGCTGTTGCAGCTCAGCTCAAGATATGCAGCCTTCCATATGTTCATGACATGTTGGTGCAGTGGGAAGTGGGAGAGTACTGTCCAGTGTAACACCTAAGTTTACTACTGACTGTGTGAATTTAATGTTGGTGTTACTGATATTTAATGTTTGTGATAAAGGATGTGAATGAGAAAGTCTTCGTGTCGTGATCAGAATGGCCTCAGATTTATCATCATTCATCTGCACTCCAAACTAAGTATGTGTATAATACACATACATTTGTACTCCAATCCAAACTAAGCATGTTTGTAAAACACATATCTCAAAAGCAAGTGATAAAAAAAATCAGAAATAATGGCATGAAAATATAATTAAATCATCTAAATATGCATGGAAATATGTCTACTAAATTCTAGTTGTTTATTTCAAGTAGTTTTTGCTTCATATTGCTAACAAAGTTGATGGAAGTAACAAAATTAAATAATGTACCCAAACAATAACTTTCCGCATTAGGTTCTAATCTAATCAGTTCATCAGTGTTCAGTCTCAGCTGCATTGTGTGTGCCAGTAGTGCAAAAATAGTTTAAATGATCGATTCAAAGATGAAAAATGTAACCATATGATGTGGTATTAAAATGAATCACATTAATCAATCAGAGTGATACTATTCAAATGAAATTGTTTCAAAAGGTATCCTTTTTTTTTTACCCAATCCACATATGGAACCAAACAAAATAAACTTTAAGACAGATATCTGAGACAAGACTAAATGAAGCAGCGTGGACATAAAAAAAAGGCAGACAAGACTAAATGAAGCAGCAGGTTAGGGCATAAAGTATCTGAAATAACTTCACATAGGTGGTTTGGCTCATATCAAATAATTAAACCAGGTGTTAAAGTGACATTAAAACATCACTTTAATGCATCTTCCAATGACACTTTTCCCTTTTAAAATGGTCTCTTCTGTTTAGCAAAAATTTTGTTTATTCAAACTACACTTTATTAAGGAATGCAGGAATGAAACCACTCAGTTTTGCTATTAATTCATTTTATATATGTACTTAAGAGGTTCTTTTTTTAATAGGTTTAACAAGACTTACATTATAGCCCCACTCCCACGTCTGTGGACTTGGAAGCTGAAAGTATCATTACTGGTGATGATTACTTCATAGCGTGGCTGGAGACCTCTGTGAGATGGTAGATTCAAGGTCATAGGTACTTTGTAACGCTCTGAGCCATTATCAACATCAAACTGAAACATCATGCTTAGTTCAGTTTAATTGAATTTTAAGACGATTGTGAAATTTAAAAAAATAAGACTTTTGTAAAAAATTCAGTCTTAAAAAAAGCAAAAAAATTAATTGTTCAACTTGTGAAAGATAAGTCAAAGATAACCAAAATGACCACCAACCACTGAGTGTAGTTTAAGGTATAAGAAAGCCTCTTTTTTAAGACTCCAAACAAGAAAACAGGTATAAAACTTGGTGCAATTATAAAATTATTTGGACAGTTTTTAATCCCCAGAAATAGGTTTAATAGGATTTTGCTTTGGTACGGTGTTTGATATTCTTTTAAATGAGGGATGGATTTATCATCAAGCATGGGTTTATCAGATAAATATGGCATGGAACAACAAATTAATAATAAACTAGTTGTTAAATCATTATAACTGCCTCCTTTAGTATAGTTATATACATTGAACAAAGTAATCAAATGATAAACAGAAATAAAACTCTGTATGTATAAATTTTACATCAGCAAACTACCTTGAACCTCAAAGCATTGTCTCCTCTCATCTCCACTTCAAAGATTATATTTTCAATATCTTTGCTAAATGGGCTGAAACCTCTTCTAGTTAGAGGTAAACGGAAGCCTAAGTCTGTTTCAACTCTGCCTCCAGCTACCCTATAGCCATAGTTTTGCTTTGGAAAGAAACAGGCTGGTGCATTGTTGTTTGTTTCTTTATACACGCATCCTCTAGCTTCACATTTCTCTTTGGTGACATTATCAACATGTCCTAGGCGGTCAGGGTAGCAGTCAATCCGACTGATGATTTCTTCATATGTCTCAGTTCTAAAATAATTGAACAATTGAATATTGGGATTATTGAAAAGTAAATTTAGTAATACATATATGAATACCTTGACATGCAATTACAGTATCATTCAAGCCAAAAACAAAACTGAAAACAAGTGGTAAAAGTCAAACTGAGATCATTTGCCTTGCTAACATCACCCTAGTGGCCATATGCAAGTGCAGTTATCCAAATAATAAGATTTATACATGGATGCTTTCTGTCAAATTAGAAATGTCTTTAAGAAATAATTTCAAGCTGTGTCTTTTTTCAGTAGGGCCATGTCACTTGAATGTAGATTACCACTTTTTCTGCAGGGGCCATGTCACTTGAACATAGATCACCACTTTTTCTGTAGGGGGCCATGTCATTTGAATGTTGATCACCACTTTTTCTGTAGGGGCCATGTCACTTGAATGTAGATCACCACTTTTTCTGTAGAGGCCATGTCACTTGAATGAAGATCACCACTTTTTCTGTAGGAGCCATGTCACTTGAATGTAGATCACCACTTTTTCTCTGCATTTTAAAGGCTTAGATACCTGTATGCCTTTGGTTTTGTTATCTCACCTTGCCTTAATGACAAGACTGAGTTTATTTATATCCCAGCTGCATCCTCTGTGTCTGTCCTGATTTGCTGTTTTTAACTTTTCATAAACAGCTTTGATCAAATTGCACCCAATTTTTATATGAAGCATTCAAGCATCAGTTTTCCAAGTTTGTTCAGCTTGTGCTGATACACCATCTAATTAGGTTACCATTTCTAAATATTAAAAAAGCTGACCTCCCTGTCATCTCAGTATGTTATATAATTATATTTTTGATCCCATCAATTTGCTAAATTTCTATAATATCCCAACCTTTTTTTGTGGGAGAAAGAATTTTAATTCTGTGGTCATAAAATATGTAATAGCAAAGAGTGAGAAGCAATGCATATTTTAAAATTCGTCAAATAGTTTATTTCCCAAAAATACCAATTGAAAATATAATAAGAACTAAATGTTTGCCATATAAATCCCAAATAATTCTAGAATTTCTAACACAAAGTCATAATGATTAAAATACTGAATAAATCTTAATGGTACATGTATTCCAAAAAAAATCCAACGCTAAAAGTGTTGATGTGTGTTTCTGTGGTTACCTGTGTCATGACAATGTGTGTCATTTGTTGGATCACAATAATACAATCCAAGAATATATCTTTATTTGAATTTCACTATAAATCCCAGTTTCTATTTCCAAGAATGATATTTTTGAGCACTTTGTATTTCCAGAGAAGTATGCATTGAATTAAATATTTTGAGAAAATAAATTCCAGCCAAAATGAAATACTGGACACAACAATAATACAACTGATTCAGCTCAGATTATACAGCAAGAAAAAATAATTTTGCCAATAAACAAGAAAAAAGACATAATAATAATAATAATAATAATAATAATAATGTATTTACTTTCAGAGGATAACATAGTTCACAAAACTAAGTTTGACTGAAGCACTCTACTATACACAAATAGTTTTGAAGGAAATGTACAAAGATTAAACTGTATTACAGTTATTTACAATTTCATAAAAAGACCATAATATAAATAGCTATATAATATATTGAGAATGTATAAGGGAAGAACTGGAGGAATGAAAGAATGTACATATTAATTATCCGGTTTATCATTTGCCCATTTTCCTATTCTTTGATAAAAAGCATATAATGTTCCTTCACATTTTTCAGTAAATATTCCCAAAAAGTGGGCATGAATATAACAACATTTTCTTAAATAAATCATTTTGTAAATTTCAAATTTTTTAATTATTACTTGCTGAAAACCATAAAAAGATTGACAAACAGACAGATGGACAGGATCATTTCAAACTTACTTGAACACTGACCCTGAATTTGCTAATCCAAGAAAAATCATATCAGTCCTGTGTTTTACCATCTGCTAAACACAGACTCAATTAAAAAAAGGTAAAACAATTATGAAAATAAATATTGCTAATGTCAACACCACACTGATGCCATTAACAAACCATCCAAAACTGAGGAGCAGAGGAATACAGCGAGAAAATGATGAAAGATTCACAAACCTCCATGTGATTTGAAAAGAAGCATCTAGTTGTAGTCTTAGATTGGTTATCTTCAAAACTTTGGTCTGTTGAAAAAAATCCAGATATAATGTTAGAAAATACACTGCCAATTATGTGACTGAGCAAAATCAAAGGTTGTCATTTTTCAATTAGTCTTTAATGTTTGTTAAAAAAATAAAAGGTCAAATAGGGAGGTTTCTGTTTAAACTGAATGTTTGAATCATCATGACCTGAATATCTCATATTTGTTGTTATTATACATTTTTGTCGTATCATTAATAACTAAATGCAATGTCTACCCAAATTGTTATTTGTGTACAGAAGTTTACAATACCAAAAGCATCCTTTCTCCATATATATATTCATCACAAACTCAATCTTGCTCTGTATCTGTCAATCACAACCTCAACCTTTGTCCATATAAATCCATCACAAACTCAGTCTTGCTCCATATTTATCATACACAACCTCAACCTTTCTTCATATCTATCCATTACAAACTCAACCTACACCATATGTATCAATTAAGCTTCCTTGAATAGCTGATTGCTGATTTGCTTTATCAACCTTGGATTGTTTCATTTGCTGTAGAACTTTTAAATTAATTACCTCTTATTATGGCATAATGTCTCTTTGAATACATATGACAGTTTAGTGCAAACATAACTAGAATCATCTTTATATTATTTCCTGCTTCTAAATACATGCGCATTATGAAAACATCTGTATCTATGATGACTACTAACCTTACAGTGGTTTACATAATTGAAATAGTAGTTTTATGAATAAAATGTTACAAACTAAAGGTCCAATATTAAACATGATTTTCAAAGGTAAATAATAAAGCTTAAATAAGTCTGATCAGTGTTATCATTAAATCAACCTGATCTGTAATGTGTTATACAACCTGATATGTAATGTATGCAACAATCTGATCTGTAATGTATGCAACAGAATGACCTGTAATGTGTTATACAACCTGATCTGTAATGTATGCATTAACCTGATCTGTATGTATTATACAACATGATATGTAATGTATGCATCAACCTGATCTGTAATGTGTTATACAACCTGATCTGTAATGTACGGAACAGACTGACCTGTAATGTGTTATACAACCTGATCTGTGATGTATGCATCAACCTGATCTGTAATGTATTATACAACTTGATATGTAATGTATGCAACAATCAACCTGATCTGTAATGTGTTATACAGCCTGATTTGTAATGTATGCATCAACCTTGGCTGTATGTATTATACACCTTGATATGTAATGTATGCAACAACCTGATCTGCTCTGCGGAAACTACTCTTCTGAAAGTATTTAGTGACATTCTCTCTGCTTTGGTTAGTGGAAAGATTACAGTCCTCACTCTCCTGGATTGATCTGCAGCATTTGACATAATAGACCATGATATATTACGTCACTGTCTCCAGCATGTATTTGGCATTCAGAATATAGCCTTACAGTGGTTCAAGTCCTACTTAGTGAACAGGACACAAATTATATCTGCAAATGGAATACACTCCAGCCCAGTTGACGTATGTTGTGGTGTTCCACAGGTTCTTGGACCTGTTCTCTTCATTCTGTACACTCAGCCGCTCTCAAGTGTCATAGATCATCACCCAGTGTTGCACCAATTGTACGCTGATGACACCAAAATATACAAGTCTAGCCACCCAACTGAAGTTGATTCTACCATCCATGGAGAAGAGAAGTGTATTTCAGATGTGAAATCATGGATGACATTAACAAGCTGCAGATGAATGATGATAAAACTGAGGCTATTCTGATCACAACACAAAGACTTTCTCATTCACATCCTTTACCTCAGACAATAAATATCAGCAACACCAACATTAAATTCTCACAGTCAGTATGGAATCTAGGTGTTACTCTAGACAGTAGTCTCACATTGCACCAACATGTCATGAACATCTGCAGGGCTGCATATCTTGAATTGAGACGCATCAGTTCCATTCGTAAATATCTTTCAAATGATGCCACAAAAACACTTGTGTGTTCATTAGTACTTTCAAGACTGGACTATTGTAACTCAATTCTGTTTGGTTCATCACAATATTTACTCCAGAAACTTCAAAAAGTTCAAAACACAGCTGTTTGGATCATCTTTAGAGTACCTCGATCAGAGCACACCTCACCACTGCTCTGTACCCTACACTGGCTATCAATTAGATACAGAATCAAACACAAAATTTGTTCTCTGTGCTATATTTCAATGAATAACTGCAGTCCAACATACCTGTCCAGCCTCACCCATGTGTATACACCAGCTAGATCCTTACGCTCTTCTTCTGATAATCGTATACTCATTGTTCCCAAGGTGAAAACAAAGTCATATGGACAACGTTCATTTGCAAACCAGGGCCCGGCGACATGGAATGAATTGCCCATTGAAATTAGATACAAAGACACAGTGGTCCCTTTTTAAAGTGCTCTCAAGACTCACCTGTTTCGACTTCAGGGACAAACTTAGCGACCTAATCATGTTTTGTATCTTATATATTTTCAGCATGTTTTTATGTTTTCCAATTTCATTGTTTTTGTCATTTGTTGTTCTGTAGTGTAGTCATATCATTATTGATGGTGTAAAGCGCTTAGAGCTTTTAAAGATTAGGTGCTATACAAAGTCCTCATTATTATTATTATTATTATTATTATTATTATTATTATTATTATTATTATTTGTAATGTGTTATACAACCTGATCTGTAATGTATGCAACAACCTGATCTGTAATGTGTTATACAACCTGATATGTAATGCATGCAACAACCTGATCTCTATGTATTATGCAACCTGATCTGTGATGCATGCAACAGACTGACCTGTAATGTATTATACAACCTGACTTGTAATATATTATACAACCTGATATGTAATGTATTATGAAACCTGATCTGTAATGTATTATACAGCTGTATCTATAATGTATACAACAACCTGATCCATAATGCATGCAACAACCTGGCCTGTAATGTATGGAACAACCTGGCCTGTAATGTATTATACAACCTGACTTGTAATATATTATACAACCTGATATGTAATGTATTATGAAACCTGATCTGTAATGTATTATACAGCTGTATCTATAATGTATACAACAACCTGATCCATAATGCATGCAACAACCTGGCCTGTAATGTATGGAACAACCTGGCCTGTAATGTATGGAACAATCTGGCCTGTAATGTATGTAAAAGCCTGATTTGTGATGAATGCTATAACCAGTCCATCCACCACAACATTTCCTAGTGATGCCAGATTGATGTGAAAACAGACTTTAAGAAGAGAATTAACAGAAGCATCATGCTAAAAAGTCTTCTTAAGCAGAGATATGAAAATATATAATTTAACTGAAACATCATTCTTGCATAATGGACAGTCATAGGCATGTTTAATTCCACACTTACCAATTTTGTCAACATTTCCAGGCATTCAAGTAAATTAAGCAATTTAAATATGCTAATGCTTTACTCACTAATGTTGAGATGACTGTGTTGGGTTATGAAATGAACAGTAATGCTGTGGAAATTTGAGATGACTTTGTTGGGTTATGAAATGAACAGTAATGCTGTGGAAATTTGAGATGACTGTGTTGGGTTATGAAATGAACAGTAATGCTGTGGAAATTTGAGATGACTGTGTTAGGTTATGAAATGAACAGTAATGCTGTGGAAATTTGCGATGACTGTGTCAGGTTATGAAATGATTAGTAATGCTGTGGAAATTTGAGAAACTGAAATTATACAGCTATCATCAATATGATCATCAATGGATCAAGCAAAAAAGGAAAACAAAAATTAATGACAATTATTGGAAATAGTTTTGCATTTCTTGGCATAATTTAAAACTGCCAAATTTTATAAGTTACATCAAGAAAACAAATACTTCAGGTCCTCATTTTAAGTCAGTAATAACTCTTCAAAATGAATCCTTTACCATCTTACAGAATATTTTCTACTTGACATTACCTGCTCTTCTATTTCTATTTGAAGTCTATAAAGAAATGGATTAATGAAAGTATGACAATTTTTATTTTTAAATATCATTGTTTTTCTTCTCTCTCCCACCTCCCAATGACTGAGTAAATTACATATCCTTTTCATAATATTTTGAAAAATTGTGATTATTTGATTACATGTAACATGCTTGTCAAACAATTAGAATACACGGTAAGCTTATTAGGACCATTTTTATAATACTTCCATGATTTCAGACCATATAATTTGTTCAGCCTATTTTCTTCATAATTCTTCATTTAGAAAGTATAGAAATAAAAACAATTGCCCATTATTTGTCCTTTTTTGTCACAGTCTGAGACTAACACAGCATCCATCAATTTTTTTATAAAATGACTGTTCAGTCATAAAATTCTCCATAAGCCACTGGTTGTCACATTTTAGTTAAGCATTGATGTTCAACAGAACTGATGAGGTTTTCAATGTAGTAGGCCACCAGACATATTGCAAACAAGCATGACATTTTAAACTGATGTGATTGTCCATGTAGTAGGTAACCAGACACATTGCAAACAAGCCTGACAAATTTTAAACTGATGTGGTTTTCCATGTAGTAGGTAACCAGTCACATTGCAATCATCCCTGACATATTTTAAACTGTAGTGGTTTTACATGTGGTAGGCAATCAGAAGCAGTGTGGACAAATCTGACATATTTTAAATTGATGTGGATTTCCATGAAGTAGCTATCCAAAAGAGTGCATACAAATCTGACATTTTAAACTGTGATTGTCCATGTAGTAGGCCACTAGAAACATTGTAGACAAGTCTGACATATTTTAAACTGATATTGTAAGTTATACATTGTAATACTAATTATGCATACCATCCAAAAATAGGCAACAAGGCTGTGAAAATTCTCACATAAAAAAATGTTTTCACTATTGTAAAAACAATGCAAAAGATAGCAAACAGGAACACTTACCTGGGGATTAAAGGTAAAATTCAAGGAAGTGCCATCATCAAGTTGAACTGACTGTACATTAATCTCTACCCCAAAAACCTCAATGGCTTCAAAGAATTGTGATGCCTTATATTTATCATGATTAAGGATAAGCTTCAAGGAGTCCTGAAAATTAACCAGATAGTTTTGTTATATATCTATTAGTTTTCAAATAATTTAACAGAATCACCATCATTCAATGACAAATTTAAGAATTTGCTTAACATTTCTACCCTTTTTAAAATGAATTTCATCCTAAATCACAAACCAAAAGTATACATTCATAAGCCTATATTTGCATCATTATGAAGTGCATGATACAAGAAAATATTCACTATGATGATTTTTTTAAATAACATTTCTCCAATGCATCATGGCAATACACTCATTTGTGATTAAGTGTTCCAGCCTTCTGAAAGGATGGTGATATGGAATCAGGAAATGAGAGTATGTTTTTCCCACTTTCTGGTTATTTATTGAGTACAAATTTAATAGGTTTAAAATAAATGCGTCCTGACTGTGTGGACTTAATAAAAAGAAGTATACATGTATAAAACTGACTCTAGAATTACAATAATGCATTATGATTGTGTGGACTTAATAAAAAGAAGTATACATGTATAAAACTGACTCTAGAATTACAATAATGCATTATGACTGTGTGGACTTAATAAAAAGAAGTATACATGTACAAAACTGACTCTAGAATTACAATAATGCATTATGACTGTGTGGACTTAATAAAAAGAAGTATACTTGTATAAAACTGACTCTAGAATTACAATAATGCATTATGACTGTGTGGACTTAATAAAAAGAAGTATACATGTATAAAACTGACTCTAGAATTACAATAATGCATTATGACTGTGTGGACTTAATAAAAAGAAGTATACATGTATAAAACTGACTCTAGAATTACAATAATGCATTATGACTGTGTGGACTTAATAAAAAGAAGTATACATGTATAAAACTGACTCTAGAATTACAATAATGCATTATGACTGTGTGGACTTAATAAAAAGAAGTATACATGTATAAAACTGACTCTAGAATTACAATAATGCATTATGACTGTGTGGACTTAATAAAAAGAAGTATACATGTATAAAACTGACTCTAGAAATACAATAATGCATTATGACTGTGTGGACTTAATAAAAAGAAGTATACTTGTATAAAACTGACTCTAGAATTACAATAATGCATTATGACTGTGTGGACTTAATAAAAAGAAGTATACATGTATAAAACTGACTCTAGAATTACAATAATGCATTATGACTGTGTGGACTTAATAAAAAGAAGTATACATGTATAAAACTGACTCTAGAATTACAATAATGCATTATGACTGTGTGGACTTAATAAAAAGAAGTATACATGTATAAAACTGACTCTAGAATTACAATAACGCATTATGACTGTGTGGACTTAATAAAAAGAAGTATACTTGTATAAAACTGACTCTAGAATTACAATAACGCATTATGACTGTGTGGACTTAATAAAAAGAAGTATACTTGTATAAAACTGACTCTAGAATTACAATAACGCATTATGACTGTGTGGACTTAATAAAAAGAAGTATACATGTATAAAACTGACTCTAGAATTACAATAATGCATTATGAATGTGTGGACTTAATAAAAAGAAGTATACATGTATAAAACTGACTCTAGAATTACAATAATGCATTATGACTGTGTGGACTTAATAAAAAGAAGTATACTTGTATAAAACTGACTCTAGAATTACAATAATGCATTATGACTGTGTGGACTTAATAAAAAGAAGTATACTTGTATAAAACTGACTCTAGAATTACAATAATGCATTATGACTGTGTGGACTTAATAAAAAGAAGTATACTTGTATAAAACTGACTCTAGAATTACAATAATGCATTATGACTGTGTGGACTTAATAAAAAGAGGTATACTTGTATAAAACTGACTCTAGAATTACAATAATGCATTATGACTGTGTGGACTTAATAAAAAGAGGTATACATGTATAAAACTGACTCTAGAATTACAATAATGCATTATGACTGTGTGGACTTAATAAAAAGAAGTATACATGTATAAAACTGACTCTAGAATTACAATAATGCATTATGACTGTGTGGACTTAATAAAAAGAAGTATACTTGTATAAAACTGACTCTAGAATTACAATAATGCATTATGACTGTGTGGACTTAATAAAAAGAAGTATACATGTATATAACTGACTCTAGAATTACAATAATGCATTATGACTGTGTGGACTTAATAAAAAGAAGTATACATGTATAAAACTGACTCTAGAATTACAATAATGCATTATGACTGTGTGGACTTAATAAAAAGAGTATACTTGTATAAAACTGACTCTAGAATTACAATAATGCATTATGACTGTGTGGACTTAATAAAAAGAGTATACATGTATAAAACTGACTCTAGAATTACAATAATGAATTATGACTGTGTGGACTTAATAAAAAGAAGTATACATGTATAAAACTGACTCTAGAATTACAATAATGCATTATGACTGTGTGGACTTAATAAAAAGAAGTATACATGTATAAAACTGACTCTAGAATTACAATAATGCATTATGACTGTGTGGACTTAATAAAAAGAAGTATACTTGTATAAAACTGACTCTAGAATTACAATAATGCATTATGACTGTGTGGACTTAATAAAAAGAAGTATACTTGTATAAAACTGACTCTAGAATTACAATAATGCATTATGACTGTGTGGACTAAATAAAAAGAGTATACTTGTATAAAACTGACTCTAGAATTACAATAATGCATTATGACTGTGTGGACTTAATAAAAAGAGTATACATGTATAAAACTGACTCTAGAATTACAATAATGCATTATGACTGTGTGGACTTAATAAAAAGAAGTATACATGTATAAAACTGACTCTAGAATTACAATAATGCATTATGACTGTGTGAACTTAATAAAAAGAAGTATACTTGTATAAAACTGACTCTAGAATTACAATAATGCATTATGACTGTGTGGACTTAATAAAAAGAGTATACTTGTATAAAACTGACTCTAGAATTACAATAATGCATTATGACTGTGTGGACTTAATAAAAAGAAGTATACATGTATAAAACTGACTCTAGAATTACAATAATGCATTATGACTGTGTGGACTTAATAAAAAGAAGTATACATGTATAAAACTGACTCTAGAATTACAATAATGCATTATGACTGTGTGGACTTAATAAAAAGAGTATACTTGTATAAAACTGACTCTAGAATTACAATAATGCATTATGACTGTGTGGACTTAATAAAAAGAAGTACACTTGTATAAAACTGACTCTAGAATTACAATAATGCATTATGACTGTGTGGACTTAATAAAAAGAGTATACATGTATAAAACTGACTCTAGAATTACAATAATGCATTATGACTGTGTGGACTTAATAAAAAGAAGTTTACTTGTATAAAACTGACTCTAGAATTACAATAATGCATTATGACTGTGTGGACTTAATAAAAAGAGTATACATGTATAAAAATGACTCTAGAATTACAATAATGCATTATGACTGTGTGGACTTAATAAAAAGAAGTATACATGTATAAACTGACTCTAGAATTACAATAATGCATTATGACTGTGTGGACTTAATAAAAAGAAGTATACTTGTATAAAACTGACTCTAGAATTACAATAATGCATTATGACTGTGTGGACTTAATAAAAAGAAGTATACATGTATAAAACTGACTCTAGAATTACAATAATGCATTATGACTGTGTGGACTTAATAAAAAGAAGTATACATGTATAAAACTGACTCTAGAATTACAATAATGCATTATGACTGTGTGGACTTAATAAAAGAAGTATACATGTATAAAACTGACTCTAGAATTACAATAATGCATTATGACTGTGTGGACTTAATAAAAAGAAGTATACTTGTATAAAACTGACTCTAGAATTACAATAATGCATTATGACTGTGTGGACTTAATAAAAAGAAGTATACATGTATAAAACTGACTCTAGAATTACAATAATGCATTATGGACTGTGTGGACTTAATAAGAAGAAGTATACATGTATAAAAATGACTCTAGAATTACAATAATGCATTATGACTGTGTGGACTTAATAAAAAGAAGTATACATGTATAAAACTGACTCTAGAATTACAATAATGCATTATGACTGTGTGGACTTAATAAAAAGAAGTATACTTGTATAAAACTGACTCTAGAATTACAATAATGCATTATGACTGTGTGGACTTAATAAAAGAGTATACAGGTATAAAACTGACTCTAGAATTACAATAATGCATTATGACTGTGTGGACTTAATAAAAAGAAGTATACATGTATAAACTGACTCTAGAATTACAATAATGCATTATGACTGTGTGGACTTAATAAAAAGAAGTATACATGTATAAAACTGACTCTAGAATTACAATAATGCATTATGACTGTGTGGACTTAATAAAAAGAAGTATACATGTATAAAACTGACTCTAGAATTACAATAATGCATTATGACTGTGTGGACTTAATAAAAAGAAGTATACTGTATAAAACTGACTCTAGAATTACAATAATGCATTATGACTGTGTGGACTTAATAAAAAGAAGTATACATGTATAAAACTGACTCTAGAATTACAATAATGCATTATGACTGTGTGGACTTAATAAAAGAAGTATACATGTATAAAACTGACTCTAGAATTACAATAATGCATTATGACTGTGTGGACTTAATAAAAAGAAGTATACTTGTATAAAACTGACTCTAGAATTACAATAATGCATTATGACTGTGTGGACTTAATAAAAAGAAGTATACTTGTATAAAACTGACTCTAGAATTACAATAATGCATTTTGACTGTGTGGACTTAATAAAAAGAAGTATACATGTATAAAACTGACTCTAGAATTACAATAATGCATTATGACTGTGTGGACTTAATAAAAAGAGAATACATGTATAAAACTGACTCTAGAATTACAATAATGCATTATGACTGTGTGGACTTAATAAAAAGAAGTATACATGTATAAAACTGACTCTAGAATTACAATAATGCATTATGACTGTGTGGACTTAATAAAAAGAGTATACTTGTATAAAACTGACTCTAGAATTACAATAATGCATTATGACTGTGTGGACTTAATAAAAAGAAGTATACATGTATAAAACTGACTCTAGAATTACAATAATGCATTATGACTGTGTGGACTTAATAAAAAGAGTATACTTGTATAAAACTGACTCTAGAATTACAATAATGCATTATGACTGTGTGGACTTAATAAAAAGAAGTATACATGTATAAACTGACTCTAGAATTACAATAATGCATTATGACTGTGTGGACTTAATAAAAAGAAGTATACTTGTATAAAACTGACTCTAGAATTACAATAATGCATTATGACTGTGTGGACTTAATAAAAAGAAGTATACGTGTATAAAACTGACTCTAGAATTACAATAATGCATTATGACTGTGTGGACTTAATAAAAAGAAGTATACATGTATAAAACTGACTCTAGAATTACAATAATGCATTATGACTGTGTGGACTTAATAAAAAGAAGTATACATGTATAAAACTGACTCTAGAATTACAATAATGCATTATGACTGTGTGGACTTAATAAAAAGAAGTATACTTGTATAAAACTGACTCTAGAATTACAATAATGCATCATGACTGTGTGGACTTAATAAAAAGAAGTATACATGTATAAAACTGACTCTAGAATTACAATAATGCATTATGACCGTGTGGACTTAATAAAAAGAGTATACTTGTATAAAACTGACTCTAGAATTACAATAATGCATTATGACTGTGTGGACTTAATAAAAAGAAGTACACTTGTATAAAACTGACTCTAGAATTACAATAATGCATTATGACTGTGTGGACTTAATAAAAAGAGTATACATGTATAAAACTGACTCTAGAATTACAATAATGCATTATGACTGTGTGGACTTAATAAAAAGAAGTATACTTGTATAAAACTGACTCTAGAATTACAATAATGCATTATGACTGTGTGGACTTAATAAAAAGAGTATACATGTATAAAAATGACTCTAGAATTACAATAATGCATTATGACTGTGTGGACTTAATAAAAAGAAGTATACATGTATAAACTGACTCTAGAATTACAATAATGCATTATGACTGTGTGGACTTAATAAAAAGAAGTATACTTGTATAAAACTGACTCTAGAATTACAATAATGCATTATGACTGTGTGGACTTAATAAAAAGAAGTATACATGTATAAAACTGACTCTAGAATTACAATAATGCATTATGACTGTGTGGACTTAATAAAAAGAAGTATACATGTATAAAACTGACTCTAGAATTACAATAATGCATTATGACTGTGTGGACTTAATAAAAAGAAGTATACATGTATAAAACTGACTCTAGAATTACAATAATGCATTATGACTGTGTGGACTTAATAAAAAGAAGTATACTTGTATAAAACTGACTCTAGAATTACAATAATGCATTATGACTGTGTGGACTTAATAAAAAGAAGTATACATGTATAAAACTGACTCTAGAATTAAAATAATGCATTATGACTGTGTGGACTTAATAAGAAGAAGTATACATGTTTAAAAATGACTCTAGAATTACAATAATGCATTATGACTGTGTGGACTTAATAAAAAGAAGTATACATGTATAAAACTGACTCTAGAATTACAATAATGCATTATGACTGTGTGGACTTAATAAAAAGAAGTATACTTGTATAAAACTGACTCTAGAATTACAATAATGCATTATGACTGTGTGGACTTAATAAAAAGAGTATACAGGTATAAAACTGACTCTAGAATTACAATAATGCATTATGACTGTGTGGACTTAATAAAAAGAAGTATACATGTATAAACTGACTCTAGAATTACAATAATGCATTATGACTGTGTGGACTTAATAAAAAGAAGTATACTTGTATAAAACTGACTCTAGAATTACAATAATGCATTATGACTGTGTGGACTTAATAAAAAGAAGTATACATGTATAAAACTGACTCTAGAATTACAATAATGCATTATGACTGTGTGGACTTAATAAAAAGAAGTATACATGTATAAAACTGACTCTAGAATTACAATAATGCATTATGACTGTGTGGACTTAATAAAAAGAAGTATACATGTATAAAACTGACTCTGGAATTACAATAATGCATTATGACTGTGTGGACTTAATAAAAAGAAGTATACTTGTATAAAACTGACTCTAGAATTACAATAATGCATTATGACTGTGTGGACTTAATAAAAAGAAGTATACATGTATAAAACTGACTCTAGAATTACAATAATGCATTATGACTGTGTGGACTTAATAAAAAGAAGAATACATGCATAAAACTGACTCTAGAATTACAATAATGCATTATGACTGTGTGGACTTAATAAAAAGAAGTATACTTGTATAAAACTGACTCTAGAATTACAATAATGCATTATGACTGTGTGGACTTAATAAAAAGAAGTATACTTGTATAAAACTGACTCTAGAATTACAATAATGCATTATGACTGTGTGGACTTAATAAAAAGAAGTATACATGTATAAAACTGACTCTAGAATTATAATAATGCATTATGACTGTGTGGACTTAATAAAAAGAGTA
Organism: Unio pictorum; assembly: GCA_030141615.1. Taxonomy (NCBI): domain Eukaryota; kingdom Metazoa; phylum Mollusca; class Bivalvia; order Unionida; family Unionidae; genus Unio; species Unio pictorum. The sequence goes on from JARLTB010000189.1 coordinate 2,092,061, forward strand.
TACTTGTATAAAACTGACTCTAGAATTACAATAATGCATTATGACTGTGTGGACTTAATAAAAAGAAGTATACATGTATAAAACTGACTCTAGAATTACAATAATGCATTATGACTGTGTGGACTTAATAAAAAGAAGTATACATGTATAAAACTGACTCTAGAATTACAATAATGCATTATGACTGTGTGGACTTAATAAAAAGAAGTATACTTGTATAAAACTGACTCTAGAATTACAATAATGCATTATGACTGTGTGGACTTAATAAAAAGAAGTATACTTGTATAAAACTGACTCTAGAATTACAATAATGCATTTTGACTGTGTGGACTTAATAAAAAGAAGTATACATGTATAAAACTGACTCTAGAATTACAATAATGCATTATGACTGTGTGGACTTAATAAGAAGAAGTATACATGTATAAAACTGACTCTAGAATTACAATAATGCATTATGACTGTGTGGACTTAATAAAAAGAGTATACATGTATAAAACTGACTCTAGAATTACAATAATGCATTATGACTGTGTGGACTTAATAAAAAGAAGTATACATGTATAAAACTGACTCTAGAATTACAATAATGCATTATGACTGTGTGGACTTAATAAAAAGAGTATACTTGTATAAAACTGACTCTAGAATTACAATAATGCATTATGACTGTGTGGACTTAATAAAAAGAAGTATACATGTATAAACTGACTCTAGAATTACAATAATGCATTATGACTGTGTGGACTTAATAAAAAGAAGTATACATGTATAAAACTGACTCTAGAATTACAATAATGCATTATGACTGTGTGGACTTAATAAAAAGAAGTATACATGTATAAAACTGACTCTAGAATTACAATAATGCATTATGACTGTGTGGACTTAATAAAAAGAAGTATACATGTATAAAACTGACTCTAGAATTACAATAATGCATTATGACTGTGTGGACTTAATAAAAAGAAGTATACATGTATAAAACTGACTCTAGAATTACAATAATGCATTATGACTGTGTGGACTTAATAAAAAGAAGTATACTTGTATAAAACTGACTCTAGAATTACAATAATGCATTATGACTGTGTGGACTTAATAAAAAGAAGTATACATGTATAAAACTGACTCTAGAATTACAATAATGCATTATGACCGTGTGGACTTAATAAAAAGAGTATACTTGTATAAAACTGACTCTAGAATTACAATAATGCATTATGACTGTGTGGACTTAATAAAAAGAAGTATACTTGTATAAAACTGACTCTAGAATTACAATAATGCATTATGACTGTGTGGACTTAATAAAAAGAAGTATACATGTATAAAACTGACTCTAGAATTACAATAATGCATTATGACTGTGTGGACTTAATAAAAAGAAGTATACATGTATAAAACTGACTCTAGAATTACAATAATGCATTATGACTGTGTGGACTTAATAAAAAGAAGTATACATGTATAAAACTGACTCTAGAATTACAATAATGCATTATGACTGTGTGGACTTAATAAAAAGAAGTATACTTGTATAAAACTGACTCTAGAATTACAATAATGCATTATGACTGTGTGGACTTAATAAAAAGAAGTATACATGTATAAAACTGACTCTAGAATTACAATAATGCATTATGACTGTGTGGACTTAATAAAAAGAAGTATACATGTATAAAACTGACTCTAGAATTACAATAATGCATTATGACTGTGTGGACTTAATAAAAAGAAGTATACATGTATAAAACTGACTCTAGAATTACAATAATGCATTATGACTGTGTGGACTTAATAAAAAGAAGTATACTTGTATAAAACTGACTCTAGAATTACAATAATGCATTATGACTGTGTGGACTTAATAAAAAGAAGTATACTTGTATAAAACTGACTCTAGAATTACAATAATGCATTATGACTGTGTGGACTTAATAAAAAGAAGTATACATGTATAAAACTGACTCTAGAATTATAATAATGCATTATGACTGTGTGGACTTAATAAAAAGAGTATACTTGTATAAAACTGCCTCTAGAATTACAATAATGCATTATGACTGTGTGGACTTAATAAAAAGAAGTATACATGTATAAAACTGACTCTAGAATTACAATAATGCATTATGACTGTGTGGACTTAATAAAAAGAAGTATACATGTATAAAACTGACTCTAGAATTACAATAATGCATTATGACTGTGTGGACTTAATAAAAAGAAGTATACATGTATAAAACTGACTCTAGAATTACAATAATGCATTATGACTGCGTGGACTTAATAAAAAGAAGTATACTTGTATAAAACTGACTCTAGAATTACAATAATGCATTATGACTGTGTGGACTTAATAAAAAGAAGTATACATGTATAAAACTGACTCTAGAATTACAATAATGCATTATGACTGTGTGGACTTAATAAAAAGAAGTATACATGTATAAAACTGACTCTAGAATTACAATAATGCATTATGACTGTGTGGACTTAATAAAAAGAAGTATACTTGTTAAAAACTGACTCTAGAATTACAATAATGCATTATGACTGTGTGGACTTAATAAAAAGAAGTATACATGTATAAAACTGACTCTAGAATTACAATAATGCATTATGACTGTGTGGACTTAATAAAAAGAAGTATACTTGTATAAAACTGACTCTAGAATTACAGTAATGCATTTTGACTGTGTGGACTTAATAAAAAGAAGTATACATGTATAAAACTGACTCTAGAATTACAATAATGCATTATGACTGTGTGGACTTAATAAAAAGAAGTATACATGTATAAAACTGACTCTGGAATTACAATAATGCATTATGACTGTGTGGACTTAATAAAAAGAAGTATACTTGTATAAAACTGACTCTAGAATTACAATAATGCATTATGACTGTGTGGACTTAATAAAAAGAAGTATACATGTATAAAACTGACTCTAGAATTACAATAATGCATTATGACTGTGTGGACTTAATAAAAAGAAGTATACATGTATAAAACTGACTCTAGAATTACAATAATGCATTATGACTGTGTGGACTTAATAAAAAGAAGTATACTTGTATAAAACTGACTCTAGAATTACAATAATGCATTATGACTGTGTGGACTTAATAAAAAGAAGTATACTTGTATAAAACTGACTCTAGAATTACAATAATGCATTATGACTGTGTGGACTTAATAAAAAGAAGTATACATGTATAAAACTGACTCTAGAATTATAATAATGCATTATGACTGTGTGGACTTAATAAAAAGAGTATACTTGTATAAAACTGACTCTAGAATTACAATAATGCATTATGACTGTGTGGACTTAATAAAAAGAAGTATACATGTATAAAACTGACTCTAGAATTACAATAATGCATTATGACTGTGTGGACTTAATAAAAAGAAGTATACATGTATAAAACTGACTCTAGAATTACAATAATGCATTATGACTGTGTGGACTTAATAAAAAGAAGTATACTTGTATAAAACTGACTCTAGAATTACAATAATGCATTATGACTGTGTGGACTTAATAAAAAGAAGTATACTTGTATAAAACTGACTCTAGAATTACAATAATGCATTTTGACTGTGTGGACTTAATAAAAAGAAGTATACATGTATAAAACTGACTCTAGAATTACAATAATGCATTATGACTGTGTGGACTTAATAAGAAGAAGTATACATGTATAAAACTGACTCTAGAATTACAATAATGCATTATGACTGTGTGGACTTAATAAAAAGAGTATACATGTATAAAACTGACTCTAGAATTACAATAATGCGTTATGACTGTGTGGACTTAATAAAAAGAAGTATACATGTATAAAACTGACTCTAGAATTACAATAATGCATTATGACTGTGTGGACTTAATAAAAAGAGTATACTTGTATAAAACTGACTCTAGAATTACAATAATGCATTATGACTGTGTGGACTTAATAAAAAGAAGTATACATGTATAAACTGACTCTAGAATTACAATAATGCATTATGACTGTGTGGACTTAATAAAAAGAAGTATACTTGTATAAAACTGACTCTAGAATTACAATAATGCATTATGACTGTGTGGACTTAATAAAAAGAAGTATACATGTATAAAACTGACTCTAGAATTACAATAATGCATTATGACTGTGTGGACTTAATAAAAAGAAGTATACATGTATAAAACTGACTCTAGAATTACAATAATGCATTATGACTGTGTGGACTTAATAAAAAGAAGTATACATGTATAAAACTGACTCTAGAATTACAATAATGCATTATGACTGTGTGGACTTAATAAAAAGAAGTATACTTGTATAAAACTGACTCTAGAATTACAATAATGCATTATGACTGTGTGGACTTAATAAAAAGAAGTATACATGTATAAAACTGACTCTAGAATTACAATAATGCATTATGACCGTGTGGACTTAATAAAAAGAGTATACTTGTATAAAACTGACTCTAGAATTACAATAATGCATTATGACTGTGTGGACTTAATAAAAAGAAGTACACTTGTATAAAACTGACTCTAGAATTACAATAATGCATTATGACTGTGTGGACTTAATAAAAAGAGTATACATGTATAAAACTGACTCTAGAATTACAATAATGCATTATGACTGTGTGGACTTAATAAAAAGAAGTATACTTGTATAAAACTGACTCTAGAATTACAATAATGCATTATGACTGTGGACTTAATAAAAAGAGTATACATGTATAAAACTGACTCTAGAATTACAATAATGCATTATGACTGTGTGGACTTAATAAAAAGAAGTATACTTGTATAAAACTGACTCTAGAATTACAATAATGCATTATGACTGTGTGGACTTAATAAAAAGAAGTATACATGTATAAAACTGACTCTAGAATTACAATAATGCATTATGACTGCGTGGACTTAATAAAAAGAAGTATACTTGTATAAAACTGACTCTAGAATTACAATAATGCATTATGACTGTGTGGACTTAATAAAAAGAAGTATACATGTATAAAACTGACTCTAGAATTACAATAATGCATTATGACTGTGTGGACTTAATAAAAAGAAGTATACATGTATAAAACTGACTCTAGAATTACAATAATGCATTATGACTGTGTGGACTTAATAAAAAGAAGTATACTTGTTAAAAACTGACTCTAGAATTACAATAATGCATTATGACTGTGTGGACTTAATAAAAAGAAGTATACATGTATAAAACTGACTCTAGAATTACAATAATGCATTATGACTGTGTGGACTTAATAAAAAGAAGTATACTTGTATAAAACTGACTCTAGAATTACAATAATGCATTTTGACTGTGTGGACTTAATAAAAAGAAGTATACATGTATAAAACTGACTCTAGAATTACAATAATGCATTATGACTGTGTGGACTTAATAAAAAGAGTATACATGTATAAAACTGACTCTAGAATTACAATAATGCATTATGACTGTGTGGACTTAATAAAAAGAAGTATACATGTATAAAACTGACTCTAGAATTACAATAATGCATTATGACTGTGTGGACTTAATAAAAAGAGTATACTTGTATAAAACTGACTCTAGAATTACAATAATGCATTATGACTGTGTGGACTTAATAAAAAGTAGTATACATGTATAAAACTGACTCTAGAATTACAATAATGCATTATGACTGTGTGGACTTAATAAAAAGAAGTATACATGTATAAAACTGACTCTAGAATTACAATAATGCATTATGACTGTGTGGACTTAATAAAAAGAAGTATACATGTATAAAACTGACTCTAGAATTACAATAATGCATTATGACTGTGTGGACTTAATAAAAAGAAGTATACATGTATAAAACTGACTCTAGAATTACAATAATGCATTATGACTGTGTGGACTTAATAAAAAGAAGTATACATGTATAAAACTGACTCTAGAATTACAATAATGCATTATGACTGTGTGGACTTAATAAAAAGAAGTATACATGTATAAAACTGACTCTAGAATTACAATAATGCATTATGACTGTGTGGACTTAATAAAAAGAAGTATACATGTATAAAACTGACTCTAGAATTACAATAATGCATTATGACTGTGTGGACTTTATAAAAAGAAGTATACATGTATAAAACTGACTCTAGAATTACAATAATGCATTATGACTGTGTGGACTTAATAAAAAGAGTATACATGTATAAAACTGACTCTAGAATTACAATAATGCATTATGACTGTGTGGACTTAATAAAAAGAAGTATACATGTATAAAACTGACTCTAGAATTACAATAATGCATTATGACTGTGTGGACTTAATAAAAAGAAGTATACATGTATAAAACCGACTCTAGAATTACAATAATGCATTATGACTGTGTGGACTTAATAAAAAGAAGTATACATGTATAAAACTGACTCTAGAATTACAATAATGCATTATGACTGTGTGGACTTAATAAAAAGAGTATACATGTATAAAACTGACTCTAGAATTACAATAATGCATTATGACTGTGTGGACTTAATAAAAAGAGTATACATGTATGAAACTGACTCTAGAATTACAATAATGCATTATGACTGTGTGGACTTAATAAAAAGAAGTATACATGTATAAAACTCACTCTAGAATTACAATAATGCATTATGACTGTGTGGACTTAATAAAAAGAAGTATACATGTATAAAACTGACTCTAGAATTACAATAATGCATTATGACTGTGTGGACTTAATAAAAAGAAGTATACATGTATAAAACTGACTCTAGAATTACAATAATGCATTATGACTGTGTGGACTTAATAAAAAGAAGTATACATGTATAAAACTGACTCTAGAATTACAATAATGCATTATGACTGTGTGGACTTAATAAAAAGAAGTATACATGTATAAAACTGACTCTAGAATTACAATAATGCATTATGACTGTGTGGACTTAATAAAAAGAAGTATACATGTATAAAACTGACTCTAGAATTACAATAATGCATTATGACTGTGTGGACTTAATAAAAAGAAGTATACATGTATAAAACTGACTCTAGAATTACAATAATGCATTATGACTGTGTGGACTTAATAAAAAGAAGTATACCGTATTTACCGTATATGTTGGGACACCGTATTTGTTGGGACACCATAATTTTATTTTAAAAGTAATTTTTTTGTGCACTGTATATTCTGGGACACACAGCTTTTTTTGAGTCGTAAGTTGTGGGACACTTTAAATCATTCGAAAAGTACATGTCAGAAAATGTACTCAAACGTATGTTTTATTTATTAAGTAAAACTTTAAAAAAGAAAACCGAGTGTTGTTTGTTTTCACTTTTCGTAAAAATATATTCAGAGAGAGAGAAAAAAGAAAGTGACAGAGAGAGATATACCAGTAGATAGTGACTGTACTTTGTTTTCTAATAATTTATGTCGACAAACTGCCAGTGCCGACCCATACTTTGTTCAACAATTAGTTGATCTTGCCGCCAGGCTTTTGATGTCGCGGTCGGATCAAAAAAACATAGCAGCACATTTTCTCACCACTCTTCAACTAGTTAAGTCTTTGATCTTGCCGCCTCGCTTGTGAGTCATGTTCTTCAGATGTACTCTTACAATGACAGCATGTACATCTGTGGGTCATTCAGCCACTGAATTTTCTGATTGTAAATATCAGCACAGCTAAAAGGATCAATTGATGAACACAATTTTCCAATCAACAGGTGGTCGAAGCAGGATTAGCAAGCCCTTAAATTTACAGTCCAGGAAATTGATGCATACAGAGGACTCCTGTATACGTGATTTTCTGAATCCCATATATAAAAATTGCGTGAAAATACGGATTACACGTTTTCGAAACCTTTGAAAGTGATCGGTGATTAAAACAAGTTTTTTTTTGGATGTGAAAGTTTCATTTTTAACTTTATTTACATTTACGATGGCTACCAACTGCAAGGTAAAACGCAAATTAAATTTACAGTTTCTGGAAACTAAATATCTGGCTTGTAAGGAATTTAAGGGATGTACATCTCTCAAAGAGGTCTGTGAAATTTTTTGATATTGTGATAATGCCGACGTTGAATTTCGTATCAGGATGTGATCAATGCAATATTTTAATTTGGATTTTATTACACAAAGGTAACCAAAATGTAATTTATCAATATACAAGTGTATTTCACACTGATACTGTCTTCATGTTATCTTTTTTTTTTCAGGCACCCCTCCCCCCCCCACTTATCTCAACATCCGCCTATGTTGACAATATTTCCTCGGGCCCGAGGATAACGAGATAATGGGTAGGACTGTACCCACAAACTTTAAATGATTTTCAGATCAGATCTGGCTTGTCCTGAAGCGATTCGACTGCTTTCAAAATACAGTCCACAACCGTTTGTTTATCTGCACTCTTAATACGAGACGTGTGGTCATTTTCCTTGGCTTCTCTATGTCGGCCGACTTTGTATACACATGCATAGTTTAAAAAAATCTCCACGCTAATAGGAATCCAATGTCAGCTTCCGGGGTCGGTTTGTTTTGTAATAAATTAACCTTTGTATTTGATATCCTGCCAGTAAGTTCAAACAATGAGTTTATGGCTGTTACAAGGTGTGTTTATTCAACACCTGGGCTTTCATTTATATGCCGTCTGCAGTCATAATTGATACAAACTGGTTTCGAGTTATTTGGTAAATAGTATATACAGCATTAACTTGCTTTAATAATACTTTTTGTATCCCATGGAATCAAAAAGATTGTCATTTGTACTCACAGTGAATGTATTTCTAATAATGATTTTAGTTTGCGAGATATTGTCATATTGTTACCCTGGATATAATACACTCTTGGTTATTTTGTACCTTACACCGTATCACGCGTAAATGTCAGTTGCTTTCGACCAATGGGGCTGATAATTCTCACTCTTTCTTTCTCTATCTCATTCATATGTGATTTTGCGAAATCCAGTTTTCATTTTAATAACATTCAAACCTTTGAGGACAACTAAACATGATTCGTTTCTCAATATTCACGTCAATGACTAATGTGTTGCATTGCCTGACGAAAGCTATTACACTATGGATAATGGTGGATTCATGTGCTACTCATACGGAGTTTGTGGATATATTTTTCCTTTAATAAAATGCTAATGTCGACAAAAAATGTGAATAAATGCTGACAGTACAAGTTTAGTTTCTTGTTTATTTTATTTTATGATCAAATACGCATTTTATTTATCTATTTTATTGTAACATGCGGTGTGGCCAGTTGTTGGCGGGGGAGGGTTGGGGGGAATTGAACATGTTTTTCATTTCCTAAGTCTTGGGACACATGATGTAGGTTTAAAAAAAGTTCACCATAAGTTCTGGGACACGAAAAAAAATAATTATTTTTTCGTGTCCCAACATATGCGGTAAATACGGTACATGTATAAAACTGACTCTAGAATTACAATAATGCATTATGACTGTGTGGACTTAATAAAAAGAAGTATACATGTATAAAACTGACTCTAGAATTACAATAATGCATTATGACTGTGTGGACTTAATAAAAAGAAGTATACATGTATAAAACTGACTCTAGAATTACAATAATGCATTATGACTGTGTGGACTTAATAAAAAGTAGTATACATGTATAAAACTGACTCTAGAATTACAATAATGCATTATGACTGTGTGGACTTAATAAAAAGAAGTATACATGTATAAAACTGACTCTAGAATTACAATAATGCATTATGACTGTGTGGACTTAATAAAAAGAAGTATACATGTATAAAACTGACTCTAGAATTACAATAATGCATTATGACTGTGTGGACTTAATAAAAAGAAGTATACATGTATAAAACTGACTCTAGAATTACAATAATGCATTATGACTGTGTGGACTTAATAAAAAGAAGTATACATGTATAAAACTGACTCTAGAATTACAATAATGCATTATGACTGTGTGGACTTAATAAAAAGAAGTATACATGTATAAAACTGACTCTAGAATTACAATAATGCATTATGACTGTGTGGACTTAATAAAAAGAAGTATACATGTATAAAACTGACTCTAGAATTACAATAATGCATTATGACTGTGTGGACTTAATAAAAAGAAGTATACATGTATAAAACTGACTCTAGAATTACAATAATGCATTATGACTGTGTGGACTTTATAAAAAGAAGTATACATGTATAAAACTGACTCTAGAATTACAATAATGCATTATGACTGTGTGGACTTAATAAAAAGAGTATACATGTATAAAACTGACTCTAGAATTACAATAATGCATTATGACTGTGTGGACTTAATAAAAAGAAGTATACATGTATAAAACTGACTCTAGAATTACAATAATGCATTATGACTGTGTGGACTTAATAAAAAGAAGTATACATGTATAAAACTGACTCTAGAATTACAATAATGCATTATGACTGTGTGGACTTAATAAAAAGAAGTATACATGTATAAAACTGACTCTAGAATTACAATAATGCATTATGACTGTGTGGACTTAATAAAAAGAGTATACATGTATAAAACTGACTCTAGAATTACAATAATGCATTATGACTGTGTGGACTTAATAAAAAGAGTATACATGTATGAAACTGACTCTAGAATTACAATAATGCATTATGACTGTGTGGACTTAATAAAAAGAAGTATACATGTATAAAACTCACTCTAGAATTACAATAATGCATTATGACTGTGTGGACTTAATAAAAAGAAGTATACATGTATAAAACTGACTCTAGAATTACAATAATGCATTATGACTGTGTGGACTTAATAAAAAGAAGTATACATGTATAAAACTGACTCTAGAATTACAATAATGCATTATGACTGTGTGGACTTAATAAAAAGAAGTATACATGTATAAAACTGACTCTAGAATTACAATAATGCATTATGACTGTGTGGACTTAATAAAAAGAAGTATACATGTATAAAACTGACTCTAGAATTACAATAATGCATTATGACTGTGTGGACTTAATAAAAAGAAGTATACATGTATAAAACTGACTCTAGAATTACAATAATGCATTATGACTGTGTGGACTTAATAAAAAGAAGTATACATGTATAAAACTGACTCTAGAATTACAATAATGCATTATGACTGTGTGGACTTAATAAAAAGAAGTATACCGTATTTACCGTATATGTTGGGACACCGTATTTGTTGGGACACCATAATTTTATTTTAAAAGTAATTTTTTTGTGCACTGTATATTCTGGGACACACAGCTTTTTTTGAGTCGTAAGTTGTGGGACACTTTAAATCATTCGAAAAGTACATGTCAGAAAATGTACTCAAACGTATGTTTTATTTATTAAGTAAAACTTTAAAAAAGAAAACCGAGTGTTGTTTGTTTTCACTTTTCGTAAAAATATATTCAGAGAGAGAGAAAAAAGAAAGTGACAGAGAGAGATATACCAGTAGATAGTGACTGTACTTTGTTTTCTAATAATTTATGTCGACAAACTGCCAGTGCCGACCCATACTTTGTTCAACAATTAGTTGATCTTGCCGCCAGGCTTTTGATGTCGCGGTCGGATCAAAAAAACATAGCAGCACATTTTCTCACCACTCTTCAACTAGTTAAGTCTTTGATCTTGCCGCCTCGCTTGTGAGTCATGTTCTTCAGATGTACTCTTACAATGACAGCATGTACATCTGTGGGTCATTCAGCCACTGAATTTTCTGATTGTAAATATCAGCACAGCTAAAAGGATCAATTGATGAACACAATTTTCCAATCAACAGGTGGTCGAAGCAGGATTAGCAAGCCCTTAAATTTACAGTCCAGGAAATTGATGCATACAGAGGACTCCTGTATACGTGATTTTCTGAATCCCATATATAAAAATTGCGTGAAAATACGGATTACACGTTTTCGAAACCTTTGAAAGTGATCGGTGATTAAAACAAGTTTTTTTTTGGATGTGAAAGTTTCATTTTTAACTTTATTTACATTTACGATGGCTACCAACTGCAAGGTAAAACGCAAATTAAATTTACAGTTTCTGGAAACTAAATATCTGGCTTGTAAGGAATTTAAGGGATGTACATCTCTCAAAGAGGTCTGTGAAATTTTTTGATATTGTGATAATGCCGACGTTGAATTTCGTATCAGGATGTGATCAATGCAATATTTTAATTTGGATTTTATTACACAAAGGTAACCAAAATGTAATTTATCAATATACAAGTGTATTTCACACTGATACTGTCTTCATGTTATCTTTTTTTTTTCAGGCACCCCTCCCCCCCCCCACTTATCTCAACATCCGCCTATGTTGACAATATTTCCTCGGGCCCGAGGATAACGAGATAATGGGTAGGACTGTACCCACAAACTTTAAATGATTTTCAGATCAGATCTGGCTTGTCCTGAAGCGATTCGACTGCTTTCAAAATACAGTCCACAACCGTTTGTTTATCTGCACTCTTAATACGAGACGTGTGGTCATTTTCCTTGGCTTCTCTATGTCGGCCGACTTTGTATACACATGCATAGTTTAAAAAAATCTCCACGCTAATAGGAATCCAATGTCAGCTTCCGGGGTCGGTTTGTTTTGTAATAAATTAACCTTTGTATTTGATATCCTGCCAGTAAGTTCAAACAATGAGTTTATGGCTGTTACAAGGTGTGTTTATTCAACACCTGGGCTTTCATTTATATGCCGTCTGCAGTCATAATTGATACAAACTGGTTTCGAGTTATTTGGTAAATAGTATATACAGCATTAACTTGCTTTAATAATACTTTTTGTATCCCATGGAATCAAAAAGATTGTCATTTGTACTCACAGTGAATGTATTTCTAATAATGATTTTAGTTTGCGAGATATTGTCATATTGTTACCCTGGATATAATACACTCTTGGTTATTTTGTACCTTACACCGTATCACGCGTAAATGTCAGTTGCTTTCGACCAATGGGGCTGATAATTCTCACTCTTTCTTTCTCTATCTCATTCATATGTGATTTTGCGAAATCCAGTTTTCATTTTAATAACATTCAAACCTTTGAGGACAACTAAACATGATTCGTTTCTCAATATTCACGTCAATGACTAATGTGTTGCATTGTCTGACGAAAGCTATTACACTATGGATAATGGTGGATTCATGTGCTACTCATACGGAGTTTGTGGATATATTTTTCCTTTAATAAAATGCTAATGTCGACAAAAAATGTGAATAAATGCTGACAGTACAAGTTTAGTTTCTTGTTTATTTTATTTTATGATCAAATACGCATTTTATTTATCTATTTTATTGTAACATGCGGTGTGGCCAGTTGTTGGCGGGGGAGGGTTGGGGGGAATTGAACATGTTTTTCATTTCCTAAGTCTTGGGACACATGATGTAGGTTTAAAAAAAGTTCACCATAAGTTCTGGGACACGAAAAAAAATAATTATTTTTTCGTGTCCCAACATATGCGGTAAATACGGTACATGTATAAAACTGACTCTAGAATTACAATAATGCATTATGACTGTGTGGACTTAATAAAAAGAAGTATACATGTATAAAACTGACTCTAGAATTACAATAATGCATTATGACTGTGTGGACTTAATAAAAAGAAGTATACATGTATAAAACTGACTCTAGAATTACAATAATGCATTATGACTGTGTGGACTTAATAAAAAGAAGTATACTTGTATAAAACTGACTCTAGAATTACAATAATGCATTATGACTGTGTGGACTTAATAAAAAGAAGTATACATGTATAAAACTGACTCTAGAATTACAATAATGCATTATGACTGTGTGGACTTAATAAAAAGAAGTATACATGTATAAAACTGACTCTAGAATTACAATAATGCATTATGACTGTGTGGACTTAATAAAAAGAAGTATACATGTATAAAACTGACTCTAGAATTACAATAATGCATTATGACTGTGTGGACTTAATAAAAAGAAGTATACTTGTATAAAACTGACTCTAGAATTACAATAATGCATTATGACTGTGTGGACTTAATAAAAAGAAGTATACATGTATAAAACTGACTCTAGAATTACAATAATGCATTATGACTGTGTGGACTAAATAAAAAGAGTATACTTGTATAAAACTGACTCTAGAATTACAATAATGCATTATGACTGTATGGACTTAATAAAAAGAGTATACTTGTATAAAACTGACTCTAGAATTACAATAATGCATTATGACTGTGTGGACTTAATAAAAAGAGTATACATGTATAAAACTGACTCTAGAATTACAATAATGCATTATGACTGTGTGGACTTAATAAAAAGAAGTATACATGTATAAAACTGACTCTAGAATTACAATAATGCATTATGACTGTGTGGACTTAATAAAAAGAAGTATACATGTATAAAACTGACTCTAGAATTACAATAATGCATTATGACTGTGTGGACTTAATAAAAAGAAGTATACATGTATAAAACTGACTCTAGAATTACAATAATGCATTATAACTGTGTGGACTTAATAAAAAGAAGTATACTTGTATAAAACTGACTCTAGAATTACAATAATGCATTATGACTGTGTGGACTTAATAAAAAGAAGTATACTTGTATAAAACTGACTCTAGAATTACAATAATGCATTATGACTGTGTGGACTTAATAAAAAGAAGTATACATGTATAAAACTGACTCTAGAATTACAATAATGCATTATGACTGTGTGGACTTAATAAAAAGAAGTATACTTGTATAAAACTACATATTTATAATTAGATGAGACATAATGGATGCAAAAACTAATTACATCATATTTATAATTAGATGAGCCACAATGGATGCAAAAACTAATTGCATTATATTTATAATTAGAAGAGACATAATGGATACAAAAACAAATTACATCATATTTATAATTAGATGAGACATAATGGATACAAAAACAAATTACATCATATTTATAATTAGATGTAACTTAATGGATACAAAAACAAATTACATCATATTTATAATTAGATGAGACATAATGGATACAAAAACAAATTACATCATATTTATAATTAGATGAGACATAATGGATACAAAAACTAATTACATCATATTTATAATTAGATGAGACATAATGGATTCATAAACAAATTACATCATATTTATAATTAGAAGAGACATAATGGATGCATAAAAACTAATTACATCATATTTATAATTAGATGAGACATAATGGATACAAAAACAAATTACATCATATTTATAATTAGATGAGACATAATGGATACAAAAACTAATTACATCATATTTATAATTAGATGAGACATAATGGATTCATAAACAAATTACATCATATTTATAATTAGAAGAGACATAATGGATACAAAAACTAATTACATCATATTTATAATTAGATGAGACATAATGGATACAAAAACTAATTACATCATATTTATAATTAGATGAGACATAATGGATACAAAAACTAATTACATCATATTTATAATTAGATGTAACTTAATGGATACAAAAACAAATTACATCATATTTATAATTAGAAGAGACATAATGGATACAAAAACTAATTACATCATATTTATAATTAGATGAGACATAATGGATGCAAAAACTAATTGCATATTTATAATTAGATGAGACATAATGGATGGAAAAACTAATTACATCATATTTATAATTAGAAGAGACATAATGGATACAAAAACTAATTACATCATATTTATAATTAGATGAGACATAATGGATGCAAAAACTAATTGCATATTTATAATTAGATGAGACATAATGGATACAAAAACTAATTACATCATATTTATAATTAGATGAGACATAATGGATACAAAAACTAATTACATCATATTTATAATTAGATGAGACATAATGGATACAAAAACTAATTACATCATATTTATAATTAGATGAGACATAATGGATACAAAAACTAATTACATCATATTTATAATTAGATGTAACTTAATGGATACAAAAACAAATTACATCATATTTATAATTAGAAGAGACATAATGGATACAAAAACTAATTACATCATATTTATAATTAGATGAGACATAATGGATGCAAAAACTAATTGCATATTTATAATTAGATGAGACATAATGGATACAAAAACTAATTACATCATATTTATAATTAGATGAGACATAATGGATACAAAAACTAATTACATCATATTTATAATTAGATGTAACTTAATGGATACAAAAACTAATTACATCATATTTATAATTAGAAGAGACATAATGGATACAAAAACTAATTACATCATATTTATAATTAGATGAGACATAATGGATGCAAAAACTAATTGCATATTTATAATTAGATGAGACATAATGGATGGAAAAACTAATTACATCATATTTATAATTAGATGAGCCACAATGGATGCAAAAACTAATTGCATTATATTTATAATTAGAAGAGACATAATGGATACAACAACTAATTACATCATGTTTATAATTTGAAGAGACATAATGGATACAAAAACAAATTACATCATATTTATAATTAGATGAGACATAATGGATACAAAAACTAATTACATATTTATAATTAGATGAGACATAATGGATACAAAAACAAATTACATCATATTTATAATTAGATGAGACATAATGGATGCAAAAACTAATTACATCATATTTATAATTAGATGAGCCACAATGGATACAAAAACTAATTGCATTATATTTATGAATTAGATGAGACATAATGGATACAAAAACAAATTACATCATATTTATAATTAGATGAGACATAATGGATACAAAAACAAATTACATCATATTTATAATTAGAAGAGACATAATGAGTACAAAAACTAATTGCATCATATTTATAATTAGATGAGACATAATGGATACAAAAACAAATTACATCATATTTATAATTAGATGAGACATAATGGATACAAAAACAAATTACATCATATTTATAATTAGATGAGACATAATGGATACAAAAACAAATTACATCATATTTATAATTAGATGAGACATAATGGATACAAAGACAAATTACATCATATTTATAATTAGATGAGACATAATGGATACAAAAACAAATTACATCATATTTATAATTAGATGAGACATAATGGATACAAAAACAAATTACATCATATTTATAATTAGATGAGACATAATGGATACATAAACAAATTACATCATATTTATAATTAGAAGAGACATAATGGATACAAAAACTAATTACATCATATTTATAATTAGATGAGACATAATGGATACAAAACAAATTACATCATATTTATAATTAGATGAGACCTAATGGATACAAAAACTAATTACATCATATTTATAATTAGATGAGACATAATGGATACAAAAACTAATTACATCATATTTATAATCAGATGAGACATAATGGATACAAAACAAATTACATCATATTTATAATTAGATGTAACTTAATGGATACAAAAACAAATTACATCATATTTATAATTAGATGAGACATAATGGATACAAAAACTAATTACATCATATTTAGAATTAGATGAGACATAATGGATACAAAAACAAATTACATCATATTTATAATTAGAAGAGACATAATGGATACAAAAACTAATTACATCATATTTATAATTAGATGAGACATAATGGATACAAAAACTAATTACATCATATTTATAATTAGATGAGACATAATGGATACAAAAACAAATTACATCATATTTATAATTAGATGAGACATAATGGATACAAAAACAAATTACATCATATTTATAATTAGATGAGACATAATGGATGCATAAAAACTAATTACATCATATTTATAATTAGATGAGACATAATGGATGCAAAAACTAATTACATCATATTTATAATTAGATGAGACATAATGGATACAAAAACTAATTGCATCATATTGATAATTAAATTAGACATAATGGATACAATAATTACATACTATTTATAGATGATACATAATTGATACAAAAATTACACCTGCTTGAGAACATTTATGGGCAAGTTATAAGGCTGGATACTGAAGATCATACAAATAACAAATTCAGATTTCACAGGAAAGAACTATTGCTGTGTTGAATACATTCTATTCAATGCAAATTTCAAAAATGAATTTCAGATACATCTTTAACGAAATAGAATCCTGGTTATTGATAACACTATCTCTTTCCAAAGCCAATATATTAACATACATCCAAACCTTGAAATCAATGACAGACTCACCATTTCAGTATAACACTATATTTCTCAATGCTAATATACACTCTAGTGTCATACATCAATGCCTTGAAATCAATGACAGACCTACCATTATAGTATAACATTCTCAATGCTAATATACACTCTAGTGTCATACATCAATGCCTTGAAATAAATGACAGATCTACCATTTCAGTATAACATTCTCAATGCCAATATACACTCTAGTGTCATACATTATTGCCTTGAAATCAATGACAGACCTACCATTATAGTATAACATTCTCAATGCTAATATACACTCTAGTGTCATACATTAATGCCTTGAAATCAATGACAGACCCACCATTTCAGTATAACATTCTCAATGCTAATATACTCTCTAGTGAAATACATTAATGCCTTGAAATCAATGACAGACCTACCATTTCAGTATAACATTCTCAATGCTAATATACACTCTAGTGTCATACATCAATGCCTTGAAATCAATGACAGACCTACCATTTCAGCATAACATTCTCAATGCTAATATACACTCTAGTGAAATACATTAATGCCTTGAAATCAATGACAGACCTACCATTATAGTATAACATTCTCAATGCTAATATACACTCTAGTGTCATACATCAATGCCTTGAAATCAATGACAGACCCACCATTTCAGTATAACACTAGATTTCTCAATGCTAATATACACTCTAGTGTCATACATTAATGCCTTGAAATAATGACAGACCCACCATTTCAGTATAACATTCTCAATGCTAATATACACTCTAGTGTCATACATTGATGCCTTGAAATCAATGACAGACCTACCATTTCAGTATAACATTCTCAATGCTAATATACACTCTAGTGTCATACATTGATGCCTTGAAATCAATGACAGACTCACCATTTCAGTATAACACTATATTTCTCAATGCTAATATACACTCTAGTGTCATACATTAATGCCTTGAAATCAATGACAGACCTACCATTTCAGTATAACATTCTCAATGCTAATATACACTCTAGTGTCAATTATCAATGCCTTGAAATCAATGACAGACCTACCATTTCAGTATAACATTCTCAATGCTAATATACACTCTAGTGTCATACATCAATGCCTTGAAATCAATGACAGACCTACCATTTCAGTATAACATTCTCAATGCTAATATACACTATAGTGAAATACATTAATGCCTTGAAATCAATGACAGACCTACCATTTCAGTATAACATTCTCAATGCTAATATACACTCTAGTGTCATACATCAATGCCTTGAAATCAATGACAGACCTATCATTTCAGTATAACATTCTCAATGCTAATATACACTCTAGTGTCATACATTAATGCCTTGAAATCAATGACAGACCTACCATTTCAGTATAACACTAGATTTCTAAATGCCAAATAACACTCTAGTGTCATACATTGATGCCTTGAAATCAATGACAGACCCACCATTTCAGTATAACATTCTCAATGCCAGTATACACTCTAGTGTCATACATTAATGCCTTGAAATCAATGACAGACCTACCATTTCAGTATAACATTCTCAATGCTAATATACCCTCTAGTGTCAATTATCAATGCCTTGAAATCAATGACAAACCTACCATTTCAGTATAACATTCTCAATGCTAATATACACTCTAGTGTAATACATTAATGCCTTGAAATAATGACAGACCTACCATTTCAGTATAACATTCTCAATGCTAATATACACTCTAGTGTCATACATCAATGCCTTGAAATCAATGACAGACCTACCATTTCAGTATAACATTCTCAATGCTAATATACACTCTAGTGAAATACATTATTGCCTTGAAATCAATGACAGACCTACCATTTCAGCATAACATTCTCAATGCTAATATACACTCTAGTGTCATACATTAATGCCTTGAAATCAATGACAGACCTACCATTTCAGTATAACACTAGATTTCTCAATGCCAAATAACACTCTAGTGTCATACATTGATGCCTTGAAATCAATGACAGACCCACCATTTCAGTATAACATTCTCAATGCCAGTATACACTCTAGTGTCATACATTAATGCCTTGAAATCAATGACAGACCTACCATTTCAGTATAACATTCTCAATGCTAATATACACTCTAGTGTCAATTATCAATGCCTTGAAATCAATGACAGACCCACCATTTCAGTATAACATTCTCAATGCTAATATACACTCTAGTGTCATATGTTAATGCCTTGAAATAATGACAGACCTACCATATCAGCATAACACTAGATTTCTCAATGCCAAATAACACTCTAGTGTCATACATTGATGCCTTGAAATCAATGACAGACCCACCATTTCAGTATAACATTCTCAATGCCAGTATACACTCTAGTGTCATACATTAATGCCTTGAAATCAATGACAGACCTACCATTTCAGTATAACATTCTCAATGCTAATATATATTCTAGTGAAATACATTAATACCTTGAAATCAATGACAGACCTACCATTTCAGTATAACATTCTCAATGCTAATATACACTCTAGTGTCAATTATCAATGCCTTGAAATCAATGACAGACCTACCATTTCAGTATAACATTCTCAATGCTAATATACACTCTAGTGAAATACATTAATGCCTTGAAATCAATGACAGACCTACCATTTCAGTATAACATTCTCTGATTGCTAATATACACTCTAGTGTCATACATTAATGCCTTGAAATCAATGACAGACCTACCATTTCAGTATAATATTCTTAATGCTAATATACACTCTAGTGAAATACATTAATGCCTTGAAATCAATGACAGACCTACCATTTCGGCTTGGAAAGTAGCAAGATAGTATGTGCCAGATCCATATGTATCTGAAAAAGAGAAAGTATTGGAGTTTATTATATTTAATATCTTACACCTGGTATTGACAGTGTTTTTGATAATATTTATCAGTAAATTCATGATTTTTAATGTACATTACACAAAGCCTATTTAATGTACATTACACAAAGCCTATTTAATGTATTACATGAACTATTTAATGTACATTACATAAGCCTATTAAATGTACATTATATAAAACTATTTAATGTACATTATATAAAACTAATGTACATTATATAAAACTATTTAATGTACATTATATAAAACTATTTAATGTACATTATATAAAACTATTTAATGTACATTATATAAAACTATTTAATGTACATTATATAAAACTATTTAATGTACATTATATAAAACTATTTAATGTACATTATATAAAACTATTTAATGTACATTATATAAAACTATTTAATGTACATTATATAAAACTATTAAATGTACATTATATAAAACTATTTAATGTACATTATATAAAACTATTTAATGTACATTATATAAAACTATTTAATGTACATTATATAAAACTATTTAATGTACATTATATAAAACTATTAAATGTACATTATATAAAACTATTTTATTGTACATTACATAAGCTTATTTAATGTACATTACATAAAACTATTTAATGTACATTACATGAAACTATTTTATTGTACATTACATAAAAACTATTTAATGTACATTATATAAAACTATTTTATTGTACATTACATAAGCCTATTAAATGTACATTACATAAAACTATTTTATTGTACATTACATAAAACTATTTTATTGTACATTACATAAAACTATTTAATGTTTATTACACAAAACTATTTAACTATCACCATTCAATAGCATCCCATACATTAGCATTATTTGCTCAGTTTTAACCTACAGCTATACATTAGCCTACAGATATACACTAGCCTAAAGATCTACACTAGCCTACAGATATACACTAGCCTATAGATCTACACTAGCCTATAGCTATACACTAGCCTAAAGATCTACACTAGCCTACAGCTATACACTAGCCTAAAGATCTACACTAGCCTACAGCTATACACTAGCCTAAAGATCTACACTAGCCTACAGCTATACACTAGCCTAAAGATCTACACTAGCCTACAGCTATACACTAGGCTATAGATCTACACTAGCTTAACTGAATGCAGCTAGGTGTCTACATCTCACTCTCTGGAAGTGCAGACATGACAAAAAAGTTAAGTCTTACCATTGGATTGGCCATCATCCCAGAATAACTCTCCACTGGCTTGACCTTTATTATCAAGGGCCACAAGTAGTTTCATAGGATTCTGACGACTAAAATGAAAAAGAGAAAAATGTTTGCATTTGTATTTTATAGAATTATTTCTCAATCATAAAGGTTTATCTAATGTCATTTTGATGCTTGTATCAAACCGTAAGCAACAAGTTCTTACTGTGTCACACTTTACTCAATACAAGCAATTAAAACATAATGAATCTGTCTATTTATTAAATCAAGTGGTCAACAATATCCAACTCATGATCACTGCAATAACACATGCATTGTGTGAGGTAGATCAAAGCTTGTGTGGGATCATTGTAAGAACACATGTATTGTATTGGTGGATCAAACTTTATGTGTAATCATTGTAAGAACATATGCCTTGTGTGATGCGGATCAAAGCTTATGTGTGATAATTCTAAAAACATATGCCTTGTGTGAGGTGGATGAAAGCTTGTGTGTGATCAATGTAAATGGATGGGCTTTGCTGGAGGTGCTTTAAATCTTGTGTGTGATCACTGTAAAAACACATGCCTTGTGTGAGGTGGATCAAAGCAAGTGTAACAGGAATAGTAACAGGAAATTAACAGTATATAAGAATAGTAATAGGAAATTAACATTAGTATGCATGCAAGGATAGTAATAGGAAGTAACATCAGTATGTAAGAATAGTAAAGGAAATTAACATTAGTATGCATGTACGAATAGTAATAGGAAATTAACATTAATATGCATGTAAGAATAGTAATAGGAATTAACATTAGTATGTATGTAAGAATAGTAACAGCAAATTAACATTAGTATGCATGTAAGAATAGTAATAGGAAATTAACATTAGTATGCATGTAAGAATAGTAATAGGAAATTAACATTAATATGCATGTAAGAATAGTAATAGGAATTAATATTAGTATGTATGTAAGAATAGTAATAGCAAATTAACATTAATATGCATGTAAGAATAGTAATAGCAAATTAACATTAGTGTGTATGTAAGAATAGTAACTGGAAATTAACATTAGTGTGCATGTAAGAATAGTAATAGGAAATTAACATTAATATGCATGTAAGAATAGTAATAGGAAATTAACATTAATATATATGTAAGAATAGTAATAGGAAATTAACATTAGAAAGTATGTAAGAATAGTAATAGAAAATTAACATTAGTGTGTATGTAAGAATAGTAATAGGAAATTATAGTATGTATGTAAGAATTGTAATAGGAAATTAACATTAGTATGTATGTAAGAATAATAATAGGAAATTAACATCAGTGTGAATATAAGAATAGTAATAGGAAATTAACATTAATATGCATGTAAGAATAGTAATAGGAAATTAACATTAGTATGTATGTAAGAATAGTAATAGGAAATTAACATTAGTGTATAAGAATAGTAACAGGAATTAACATTAGTATGTATGTAAGAATAGTAATAGGAAATTAACATTAATGTGCATGTAAGAATAGTAATAGGAAATTAACATTAGTATGTATGTAAGAATAGTAATAGGAAATTAACATTAGTGTATAAGAATAGTAACAGGAATTAACATTAGTATGTATGTAAGAATAGTAATAGGAAGTAACATTAGTATGCATGTAAGAATAGTAATAGGAAATTAACATTAATATACATGTAAGAATAATAATAGGAAATTAACATTAGTGTGTATATAAGAATAGTAATAGGAAATTAACATTAGTATGTATGCAAGAATAGTAATAGAAATTAACATTAGTGTGTATGTAAGAATAGTAATAGGAAGTAACATTAGTATGTATGTAAGAATAGTAATAGGAAATTAACATTAGTATACATGTAAGAATAGTAATAGGAAATTAACAATAAGTATGCATGTAAGAATAGTAATAGGAAGTAACATTATTATGCATGTAAAAATAGTAATTGGAAATTAACATTAGTGTGCATGTAAGAATAGTAATAGGAAATTAACATTAGCATGCATGTAAGAATAGTAATAGGAAATTAACATTAACATGCATGTAAGAATAGTAATAGGAAATTAACATTAGTATGTATGTAAGAATAGTAATAGGAAATTAACATTAGTGTATAAGAATAGTAACAGGAATTAACATTAGTATGTATGTAAGAATAGTAATAGGAAATTAACATTAATGTGCATGTAAGAATAGTAATAGGAAATTAACATTAGTATGTATGTAAGAATAGTAATAGGAAATTAACATTAGTGTATAAGAATAGTAACAGGAATTAACATTAGTATGTATGTAAGAATAGTAATAGGAAGTAACATTAGTATGCATGTAAGAATAGTAATAGGAAATTAACATTAATATACATGTAAGAATAATAATAGGAAATTAACATTAGTGTGTATATAAGAATAGTAATAGGAAATTAACATTAGTATGTATGCAAGAATAGTAATAGAAATTAACATTAGTGTGTATGTAAGAATAGTAATAGGAAGTAACATTAGTATGTATGTAAGAATAGTAATAGGAAATTAACATTAGTATGCATGTAAGAATAGTAATAGGAAATTAACAATAAGTATGCATGTAAGAATAGTAATAGGAAGTAACATTATTATGCATGTAAAAATAGTAATTGGAAATTAACATTAGTGTGCATGTAAGAATAGTAATAGGAAATTAACATTAGCATGCATGTAAGAATAGTAATAGGAAATTAACATTAGTATGCATGTAAGAATAGTAATAGGAAATTAACATTAGCATGTATGTAAGAATATTAATAGGATATAAACATTAATGTGCATGTAAAAATAGTTATAGGAAATTAACATTAGTGTGTATGTAAGAATAGTAATAGGAAGTAACATTGGTATGTATGTAAGAATAGTAATAGGAAATTAACATTAGTGTGCATGTAAGAATAGTAATAGGAAATATACATGTGTGTAAGAATAGGTATATAAAATTAACATTAGTATGTATGTAATAATAGTAATAGGAATTAACAATAGTATGTATGTAAGAATAGTAATAGGAAGTAACATTAGTATGTATGTAAGAATAGTAATAGGAAATATACATGTGTGTAAGAATAGGTATATAAAATTAACATTAGTATGTATGTAATAATAGCAATAGGAATTAACATTAGTATGTATGTAAGAATAGTAATAGGAAATATACATGAATGTGTAAGAATAATTATATAAAATTAGCATTAGTATGTATGTAATAATAGTATTAGGAATTAACATTAGTATGTATGTAAGATTAGTAATAGGAAATTAACATTAGTATGTATGTAATAAAGTAATTGGAAATTAACATTAGTGTGTATGAATAGTAATTGAAAATTAACATTAGTATGTATTTATGAACAGTAAGTGGAAATTAACATTAGTATGTATGTACAAAGTCCATTAAAACAAGCAGAGAAAAATGTATTCAAAGTAATCTTTACACATGCACTTTTTAGTATTATTTTAACTAATTATAATGATTGATGTTTACAACAACAACTGATAAATCAGCATATATAACATCAGTAAACTACAGAGTACACCAAACATTCATAATGTTAAAATATTTACTACAGTATATGCATTTAGATTTGCAAGCCACTTTAACTATAAATAGATCAATAAATACAAATGAAATACTCATTTAAATCAATAGATAGATATTGATTGAAATCTTTATTATATTCTAAATGATTTGAAGGCCACTTTGACTATAAATAAGATAAATAAATACAAATGAAATACTGGCTGCCTTTGTACATAACATTGATTGCCATGAACATTGTAATGGCTGCCCTTGAATGCAGTTCTTGCTGCATTTGTATTTAGTATTGGCTGCCTTTGTATGTAGTACTGGCTGCCTTTGTATGTAGTACTGGCTGCCTTTGTATGTAGTACTGGCTGCCTTTGTATATAGTACTGGCTGCCTTTGTATGTAGTACTGACTGCCTTTGTATATAGTACTGGCTGCCTTTGTATGTAGTACTGGCTGCCTTTGTATGTAGTATTGGCTGCCTTTGTATGTAGTATTGGCTGCCTTTGTATTTAGTATTGGCTGCCTTTGTATGTAGTACTGGCTGCTTTGTATGTAGTATTGGCTGCCTTTGTATGTAGTACTGGCTGCCTTTGTATGTAGTACTGGCTGCCTTTGTAAGTAGCAATAACTGGCTTGTATGTAGTATTGGCTGCCTTTGTATATAGTACTGGCTGCCTTTGTATGTAGTACTGGCTGCCTTTGTATGTAGTACTGGCTGCCTTTGTATGTAGTATTGGCTGCCTTTGTATATAGTACTGGCTGCCTTTGTATGTAGTATTGGCTGCCTTTGTATGTAGTATTGGCTGCCTTTGTATGTAGTATTGGCTGCCTTTGTATTTAGTATTGGCTGCCTTTGTATGTAGTATTGGCTGCCTTTGTATGTAGTATTGGCTGCCTTTGTATGTAGTACTGGCTGCCTTTGTATGTAGTATTGGCTGCCTTTGTATGTAGTACTGGCTGCCTTTGTATGTAGTATTGGCTGCCTTTGTATGTAGTACTGGCTGCCTTTGTATGTAGTACTGGCTGCCTTTGTATGTAGTATTGACTGCTTTTGTATGTAGTATTGGCTGCCTTTGTATGTAGTACTGGCTGCCTTTGTATGTAGTATTGGCTGCCTTTGTATGTAGTATTGGCTGCCTTTGTATGTAGTACTGGCTGCCTTTGTATGTAGTATTGGCTGCCTTTGTATGTAAAACTGGCTGCCTTTGTATGTAGTATTGGCAGCCTTTGTATGTAGTATTGACTGCCTTTGTATGTAGTATTGGCTGACACTGTATGTAGCAATGTCTGGCTTGTATGTAGCATATGCTGCCAATGTATGTAGCACTGCCCTTGTATGTAGTACTTGCTTCCTTTGTATGTAGTATTGGCTGCCGGTGAACGAGGACAAGGGGTTACTCCAACAGAGGCACTGATCTGTATATCTCTTCAACTGCTGCATTAAAAGCGAATTCTTTCTTTTTCATAGTTGGATAGGAATGTCATAGAACTGAGAAAGGTGTCATTATCCTATATGATGCATGTCCAAAGTTTGGCCTTCCATACAGCAGTGAGGATGCCAAATCATCACTACTGTATAGAACAAATGGTTTTACTTGTTTGATATGCTATTAGGGCCAGACAAGTCATGTCCATCATAGGTCCAGCAGGTGGATGCTGGTCAGGCATGCTCAATTAGGCCAGGCTGATTGAAGGATCCAATTGTCATGCCAGTTTGCCATATACGGTCTGCAGCATGAATGATGTCACCACTATAGAAATCTTTTTATGATGTACTGTTTACCAGACCTGAATGATAGATTCATGACTGCTGTAACTGCAGACTGGTTGTCCAGATGGCTGGATTAGTTGGGCACCATATATGACAATATAAAGTGAATGAAATCTAACCTGCAGACCAGTCCAGTGAGCAGAGTCATAAGGTAATCCTGCATGCCTGGCTTCAATGTTCATGCACAGTCAAGGATGAAGATTTATGCCTTGTGGGCTGCCTAATTGGGTAAAATCAACATTCTAAATGACAGATCTTGTTTTAGTTAAAGCATATCATATGCAATTCCAGTCTAGCTTGAATAAAACTGATTGTGGACCTGAAGTAATCTTCATGATTGGTGCTGTTTTAGGAATCTTGTTTATTGCAAAAAAACTAATCAAATATTTTGAATTCAGATGAATATTTAATACTTCACATTTGGAAGATTTAGAACATGCTTTTTCCTCATGGCCATTCAGTTTACTTTTCAAGATGTCTGACCTACCCTTGGGCAAACACAGCACATTTGCTACATGGGTGTGAGGAAGAACATTTTGTTCAGGCAAGGCATGTCTTATGGTTGTCTTCCACAATTTTAAAATGTCTGCACCTCTTGCATTTGAATGAAAAACAAACAAAGGCATACACAAAATATACAAATTATTTAAATTGATGAACTCACATTACTGACATGACCTTAGAAGTGTGCATCCAATCAAAAATCATTGGTGCAGTACAATTCTTAATGATCCATTTTTCATCATGACAACAAAGAACTGGTAAAAAAAAATGCAAAACATGGATAATTTCAACAGGTAAAATGCACATGTTATATACATCAGAAATGACAAAACTTATGGAATTTTGATGGTTTCTTTGTATGCACTGTTCACATTTGCAAGCAAAAGTTGAAACTATTTATCATCTGGTTTAAAGATGGCCATCTGGCAAAAGCAAGAATTAATCTGTTTGCGTTACTTCTCCTTTGTATAATATTTAGAGAGAAGACATTTTATTTCATCTTTCAGAGAGGGTTGGATTTGGAGTAATTTTCTAATGGTATTGTGATCAGGTAATGTATATGATAGAGAAACATGGCCATGCAATGTAGTACAATCCATCAATTAAAAGAAGCACACAAATATTAGTATAATATATAAATGTTTTTGTGACATCTGAAATAATTACTGTACTCCACATTACTTCATGTCAAAAAGCAGACACGGTGGAAGCACATCAGAGTGAAACAACCTGGCCTGAGACTATCTTCATTTCAAGAAGGAGACGCAGTGTAAGCACATCCAATGTAAAAAAAAATCAATGCCAGAAACTATCTTTGCACATCCAAGGGAAATAAGCCAGCCCAAGACTAGCTTCAACACAGTGGAAGCACTAAGTAGAAGACATCTTCAAATCTGTCACACATTTTTATCTCTGAAAAAAGGAGTCAGAATCTAGGGCTATGATAAAACTTTTTGTCAACAAATTTGTCAGGAAACTGTGCTATCTTATTTATATCCTTACATACCATGATTCCTTGAAAGAAATTTTAAGATAACAAATCTTACTGACAAATATTTTGGCCATGTTTAAATAAAAATAAGTAAATTCTGGATTTTTTATAGTAACATTTGGTAATTATTTGCATCTGATTTTTATATTCCATTCTTGGAACCTGTCTTTAAAGACTACTGCTATGTAAGACCACCTGTCTTGAGATACCATATTCTTCATGCACAAATGTATTGATTAAATAGCATTCTGACCTGTTATGAGAGACCACCTGCCTTGAGAGACCATAATTTTTGGGCAGAAAGGGTGGTCTTTCATGACAGGTTCTACTGTACTTCTTACCTGAAATGGGTGTTGTTAGCTGGTTTTTGCTGTGGCAGACATGTACCTCCTCTAACAAAAAGCTCAGTCTTGGAGGAATCATTCACAGGAATGGTTTTTTGTAGTGGTCCAACGAAACGTTCACCCTGAAGGAAAAATAAAGTAAAGCTTGTAACAGGTGTGAATAAAAAATTAATGTTATTGTGCAGAATTGAATTTGCTTCTTTCAGTCAGCATCCTAATGACCTTTCACTCCAATGTAATAGGCTTCTTCCTTATCACAAAGGATGGAAAAGGTATGTGCTGTATGACTTAAATTATTGTGAAGAAAAATAGAATTGATGGACAGCCTAATCACATATTCCACCAAAATGTTTTCAAAGGAAATCTTTTTTTCCAAAACCCTGAGCTAATGTAAATCAAAGTTATTACAGCCATGGTTTTCATTCCTGTGCCACAGATTCTCATTACTACAGTTTATAGTGTAGTGTAGTGATGCTTGAACTTTTTCTATGTTGCCATGAAAAGCTTTTCAGTGGACTGGCATATAAATGATAATTATAAGCTTAAATTTGTTATGATATGATTTATACTTTACAAAATGAACTAAACAAAGCCCTAAACGTTTGTGACCATCCACAACTTTCAGATACTTCATGATAACAATTAGTGCTATTAGAAAGTATGCTGGCAGTATTTGTAGTTGTGTTATTTAGCAAAATGTGTTTTTGCCTTCTTTCAATACCATCTTATCTTCATGTACCAAATGTGAATGTTTATTGAGAAGCTATAAGTAATAAAGGTAACAAAGGTGGTCTGTGATATCTTCTGAGTCTCTGATAAAAATTAACTGACCTCTGGCAGAGGAGGGATAAAAGAGAATGACCATACATTACAAATTACATTGGCAGGCACATTAATCAAAGCATTTTGATTTTTTTCTTCTATTTTTGAATTGTTATAGCATTGTTTAAAATGTTTTAACTGTAACATTTTTTTTCAATCTGTCCTTCCTCATAATACTATGAAATGACTGGTTAAGAAATATTACAAGCTCAACAATGCTGGATATCAGAGTTTTTAGCATATGTGGGCATGTAACAAAATCCATGTAGCAAGGTCATGTAGCAAAAGGCATGTAGCAAGGGCATTTAGCAAAGGGCATGCATTAAGTTCATGTAACAAAGGGCATGTATCAAGGGCATGTAGCAAAGGACATGTAGAAAAGGTCATGTAGCAAAGGGCATGTATCAAAGCATGTAGCAACGGGCATGCAGCAAGGGCATGTAGCAAATGGCATGTAGCAAAGGACATGTTGGAAAGGGCATGTTGGAAAGAGTATGTAGTAAGGGCATGTAGAAAAGGGCATGTAGTAAGGGCATGTAGCAAAGGGTATGTAGAAAAGGGCATGTAGTAAGGGCATGTAGCAAAGGGCATGTAGTAAGGGCATGTAGGAAAGGGCATGTAGCAAGAGCATGTAGCAAGGGCATGTAGCAAAGGGCATGTAGTAAGGGCATGTAGCAAAGGGCATGTAGTAAGGGCATGTAGCAAAGGGCATGTAGTAAGGGCATGTAGGAAAGGGCATGTAGCAAGAGCATGTAGGAAAGAGCATGTAGCAAAGGGTATGTAGCAAAGGCATGTAGCAAGGGAATCTAGTAAAGGCAGGTAGGAAAGGGCATGAAGTAAATGGCATGTAGCGAGGACATGTAGCAAAGGGCAAGCAGCAAAGGCATGTAAAAAAGGTATATAGCAGAGATCATGTAGGAAAGGGCATGTAGAAAAGATCATGTAAGAAAAGTCATTAGCAAAGGGCATGTAGAAAAGGGCATGCAGCAAAGTTCATGTAGTACAGATGACGAGTTTGCATTATGTGTTTCAAATGTATGTATCTTTAGTATTTCATAAACTATCTGAATTTTTTTAATACATAAATTAAGTTCAAGTCATATATATCAGAATATCAGCTAAAATATATTACAAGGTATTAATTTTAAAGTTGGGATAAATTGTTAATAAACATATAAATACATTATGAGCTTTGACATCGTTTATTTCAAGTCTAATTTAATCTTAATTGGCGATCTGAGCCCTGAAGAGATAGAAGCCCTTCAGGATCACATTCATAAATACATCCCAAGTCCGAGTCAGGTGCTTCCTCATCCTGAACATGGTTATCCCATCATGGACATTTTCTGACACAAATACAGAGAGGACATTATTAATTCTCCAAAATATACAAAGTGATTGAATGGAAAATGTGGACCAGATAAGCACTGACAGCCAATGAAGTGTGAAGTTGAATAATTATAATAAATATCACTATGCAGTGATCTTGTGAAGGTAATTAAAAATGCTATTGGATTTTATATAAAGACATTTTTACAGTGAACTATTGGATAAATAACTCTTCTTTTATCATTTAATTAACAGTATACAGACTTATTATATTAATTATTTATTGTAACATTTTCAATCAGAATTTGAATTTTATTCATTTACCACACATCCTGTTTCATTTCATGCTATGAAGAGAATACAGCTTGTATCAAGAAGAACAATACACTTCTTATGTGTACAACTCCCTTAAACACATTAAATTTATACTGATAAAAAAATATACTAATTTAGAAGGCAATCTACTAATTCAAATTTGGAAATTTACTGGCTTTTAAATCTTGGTTTTGTCACATGCATGTTAACATGTCTAGAATCAAAAAAATATAATCCTTGCATGACAGGTGATGCCAGACAAACAATGGATATACAAATGGACAGAATTTTATATTATTTACCATAAGTGAGACAAGGATATCACAACCATACCAAATCCCCACCCCAGAAAATAACAAAAAGATAGAAAGACTGGGGGATGAGAGATATTAATACTCACAGTGTACCAACTGTACCAGTAGCCCTCAGGAAGATAGAAATTAAGATTTTTCTGTTGCTGAAAAAGTATTTATTAAAAAAAAAATCAATAAATTATAATTTAAAGATTATTGCAAGCAAAACAAACTTTGTATCCAACTCTCTAAGCTATTGAAATGAAATATATTCATCTGACTTGATAAGGAAATAAGTACATCCTTTTACTGCAAAATATGAATTGAGGTCATGTTTAAAATTTCCTGAATTGCTGTATTTAGATGCTGAAGTTATACCCCTGGTAGATAACATTTTATGATAACATTTTATTTTGGCTTCTAGTAGATAACATTTTATTTCACCTGCTGGTAGATAACATTTTATTTGGCCTGCTGGTACATAACATTTTATTTTGCCTGCTGAATTATTATAAAGAATTCTGCATAATGTGCATTGGCAAAAATGCCATAAAAAAGTTCCATACAATCGGGATAAAAGTAACAACAACTTTTATGAGTTGGCCAGAAGTTGGTACCCCAAGAATGTTTTGGGAACCCGATGAATATCAATGAAAGGTCTGTTAACAAAATAAAGCAGAGAATTATTGGAAGACTGAAAGACAGATAAAGAATCATACCTCCTCCAGTATAGGCACTATCATCAAAGCATGGCCCCAAAGAAACTGACGATCAATTCCATATGTTTTATTATCAGCAGGAAACCTGAATAAAAACAAATCCAAAATGAATTTAGATAATATATAAAAATAAAAATATTTTTATTTGATTTGACGTTAAACCATAAATTAATAACAAGAGAGAATCTAATCCTAAACTCTTATAACTTTATCTCAGTGATGAGTAAGTTTCCTACAATATGAACAAAAAAATAGTTACTGTATTCAATTGAATATTACAACTGAATGGTGATATATTAATTAATACCTGAATTATGTAATACTTACCTGTATGATCACATGCAAATTATACACAAATTGGTGACCTTTGACAAATACAAACAACTTGTTTCAGTGCTGCACTTTAACAGTAAGATTATCTCATGCAATTAATGATAGTTAAATTTGTAACTGTAACAAATCAAATATTCTGAACATATACAATGGTTATCCTTTAAAACGTATGCGTGAAAACTAATGGAAAAAATGTAAGTGTTTTAGAGGAAACAATTATGTATAGATTAATTAAAGTAATGTTATGTATATACTATATTTATATTATGTGCTTGACCATTATCTATGATTGAAAGTAGGTTTCTGACCTACTTGATGTAAATCTTTTTTTATAAAGACACTTGGAATTGAGTTCAAGGCCTAACCTTTTTATCTTACAAAATTAGAATATTCTAGAGGTTTGATATTCTAGAGGTGTCTTTTATGTCCAATCTGTGCAATCATTTACTCTTGTGTTCAGATATAATTTGAGAAGAATTATTTATTTAAATTATTCATTGGAATTTTAAAGTGGTCATTGACTTTTTGTCCTAAAACACTTTTTGGGATTACTGTATATTCATTCAAAGACATTATGGATTATATCATTACTTTTGTTAAGTTTACTCAGCATAGTTTTGCTTCTTTCTTTTACTTAGTTTAAGACCATAGAGATATACCAGTAATGAAAATATCCTCAATTCCTCCAAAATTTTCATATAGAAGGGAATTCAAACTTGACATTCTCATACGGAGAAATATTCAATTTTTATACGAGAACAGTTTTAACTGTTAGATCCCTTACAGTGCTATAAATAAACATTTTTTTACAAACCTACAAGACCATGACAATGAAAATTTGATGTATCCTGCCAAAACAAAAGCCATTTATCATCAACATTATTATTAAAACAAAAAATAACTGTATTTCACAAACAAAATTCACTAAAACTTGAAATAAATGTTCATTTTCACTGAGTTTATGAACAAGATCTTTTACAATTGGTCAATATTTATCTGATATCTTAAATCATATCATCAGTAATGAAATGAGTTCATGGAATCAGTACATGAGGTGAGTTCTGCTCGCACAATTACTGTTTTGACAATAATCACACTATTTTATTTCACGCTTGCGTGAGCGCTTTACTACTAGTTCATTGTTGCTGTGAGCAATTACTGTACCATATCAAATACAGGGTGTTGGTAGGTGCTCAATTAACACAATAAACAGTTTAATTAACAATTAAGAGAATGCCAGATCATGTATTTAATCCATCGAACATAAGAAGTCTTGTTAACTGATATGGTAGTGACTGGTGGTTGTAATCCCTGCTCCAAAGGATAAAGTAATGACAAGTTTTATTGATTGGTCAACAAAAACAATGATCTCAGGATCAGTGTTAATATTTGTCCTTATAGCTTATTCAACTGTAGTATCATTTATTTTTTGGGGGTCTAAATTATTGTAGTTTTGTGAAAAAGACATTTAAATGGGTACTTAAATTTCTGGTTTTGGTTGCCAAGGTTTGCGTATTAGTAGGTATATGTACATTTAGTCATGAATTAACTTTTACAAAAACCCTGAACAAAGGGTATGAAGAACAACTATGATGGCAACAAATGATGGTCACATTGATAATTAAAACCAAATTATACCTGTATTAGCACAAATCAATTATCTATCAAGATCAATCACTCCACATCAAAGGAATTGATGCAGCTATTAATGCTAAGCTAATAAGTTTTTAAATTACATGTATATGATCTCTTCCTTAAAATACTCTTCCTAAAGTTGCACCATCAATTACTTTTTGACTATGGCATTAAGATGTGGCTAAAGAGTGGTAAAGTTCACTTTAGATCTTCATTGGTTCAGATAATGTAGCAATTCCACCTATGAATGAAACACATGCCCAGCTGTCCCCATGTCCTGAGGATCAAGGTGGGACTGGCTGCAAATAAACTGATTCAGTCAGCAATTCTGGAGAAAACTCAGCAAACTATCTAATTTACAAGGTGCCTTTTGTATATATTTAGAATATTCAAACATTTAGGCCTGTAAATATCTAGAATATTCATACATTTAAGCCTGTATACATGTATATTTAAAATATTCATACACATAGGCATGTATTTATTTAGAATATTTATACATTTAAGCCTGTATATATTTAAAATATTCATACACATAGGTCTGTATATATTTGGAATATTAATACATTTAAGCAGGTATATATTTAGAATACCATTGTATCCTCCTTATCCATGAAAAATGTATGTGGACATTAAGTACTGCTCCATGCTATCAAGCAAATATAATTCAATAGTTCTTACTCATGAAAAAGAGGCCTGACAACAGTGTGACCATCAACATGGGCTCTGTAAAACAGTGTGTACAAATAAGGCAAAAGCCAGTAACGAGTTTCTATGGCCTCTCTTGATGCTTCAGCCACCTCTGGGCCAAAGGATCCTGGGTCCTGGTCCTAGAAAATAAATGAAAAAAAAAAAAGAGATAGAGAAATCAGAATACATAATCATTTTTAACAAGAGATTGTTGAATCAACCTTTTATTTAGATATAAAAAATGTACAGTAAACATTGACACTGAGGGCAATAATTGGTATGAATAGGTGGATGGATGGAAATACAGACAGATACCAAATTGTTCTGCAAGATTTGACAAAAGGAAACAAATTTTTAACTTTCAAGCAATTTTTTTCAGGTGTAATGTTTTTCTTCTTTCTTCTGTCATTATAATCAAATTTTTCATCAGAAGAGTCATTTTCTGTTTGATTTACATCTTGGTTATTGTGGATTTTATGAGCTTGTTCACCAGAGTCATCAGACATGGGGAAATTTTATCACTATTTCAGAAATAAAGAGCGAAAGTTACATCAATACATTTCTTGAATTTGTTTATATCAAGACTATTGCAATTTGGTCACATGCTGAGCATTTTCTGAATCTCCAAGAAATATGGTATATACCAAATTATTTTGTCAGGATCCTTGCCATATACAGGAAAGGAAGAATTGGTGAAAATAGATAGTTCAACCAAAGCAACCAGTGCAATTAGACAATTAGAAATGTCCCTTGATGGATTTAGTTCATAATGGATAATGGAACACAAATTAAATAAACAGAATATTCAAACTGAACACACATGAAATTAACAAAATAGGCAAATGGAACACAAATGAAATGCAATTTTTTTTAAAAATTAACTGTTTCAGGTATGTACACATCAGGAAATTGAGCATTACAGCACATTTTTCACACACAATCATCCATTTTAACATGATTCCAGTAAAATACATACATGACATTGTATTGTTTGAAATTTCACTGAGTTTTCTTGAGTGACTGGTAATAAGGCCTTGTGATATCACTGTGGAAAATAATAGATGTAAATTTCTGAAACTAAGAATAATGATATTGAAGTGTTCAACATTGGGATTAAGGCCTGTTTACACCATTTACATTGGGATTAGGAATCGTTTATCATCATTTACATTGGGATTAGGGCCAATGTACATCATTTACATATGGATCTGCGCCTCTTAACACCATTTACATTGGGATTAGGGCCCATTTATATAATTTACATTGGGATTAGGGCCCATTTATATAATTTACATTGGGATTTGGGCCCATTTATATAATTTACATTGGGATTTGGGCCCATTTTTATAATTTACATTGTGATTAGGGCCCATTTATATAAGTTACATTGGGATTAGGGCCCATTTATATAAGTTACATTGGGATTAGGGCCTATTTATACAATTTACATTGGGATTAGGGCCCATTTATATAATTTACATTGGGATTAGGGCTTATTTACACAATTTATATTGGGATTATGATCCATTTAAAACATTCACACTGAGATTTGGGCCTGGTTACATCATTTACATTTGGATTAGGGCCCATTTACAACATTACTGGGATTAGGGCCTGTATATAATATTTACATTGGGATTAGGCCCCATTTACAATCACAATGGGATTAGGGCCTGTTTACAACATTTACATTGGGATTATGGTCCATTTACACCATTTAAATTGGGATTAAGGCCCATTTACACCATTTACATTAGGATTTGGGCCCATTTATAACATTTACTTTGGGATTAGGGCCCATTTACAACATTTACCTGGGATTAGGGCCCATTTACAACATTTATCTTGGGTATAGGGACTATTTACAACATTTACCTTGAGATTAGGGCTCATTATCAGACAGTTTTTTGTCTGTTTTTTGTTTGTTTTTATGGTTTAATGCCATTTTAAGCACAATATAGGCTATACATGGCGGCTAGTATTAATGGTGGAGGAAGAACCCGGAAAGAACCACCGACCCACGAGAAGCTACTGGCAAGCTTTCTCACATAACTACATTATCCGAATCTTAGACTTGAATCCACGCAGACAGAGGTGAGATGGCAGTGATCCATAATGGACAGTGCTTTAGACCACTCGGCCACTCGGGGCCACATTACCAGACTGTGCAGAACTTTTAGAAAATTACATAAAAAGTAACTTAATAAACCAGCCAAAAATGTATTTCCTTTTAAGTATCATCGAGTTCCATTAAATGTAATTTTACATTAAGCAATATTAATTTTACAAAAAATACATATGTCACATGATAGACCGAGTCGGGACTGGATTAGTGAAGACACGGAACACAACTGCGTTAATAAGATGTTTATTTTATAAACGCAATTTAACAAATCAACTCTGACACCAATATTTTACAAAATATAAGAAAAATCTATTTATATAAATGTTCCTAACATGGAACTATGAATTTCAGTAACGTAATGACAAAAAAGAAGTAT
The DNA here is from genome assembly GCA_030141615.1 of Unio pictorum. Classification (NCBI taxonomy): domain Eukaryota; kingdom Metazoa; phylum Mollusca; class Bivalvia; order Unionida; family Unionidae; genus Unio; species Unio pictorum. The sequence goes on from JARLTB010000189.1 coordinate 2,130,220, forward strand.
AAGAATGAATTTACAAATATGAATATATATATATATAAAAGGCTCGTATAACGAGATAGATGCAAATATGCAAAGAATGCGTCGTCAATATGACGAGACTAGAATGAAGATATTAAATAATTAATACGTCGTCCATATGACGAGACATATGCAATCGTGAACCCTAAATTCTGAAGTTCTCGTTCATGGGGCGAGATTTTGTGTAGAATGAAATTATGCAGGTGTCGTTCATATAACGAGACTGCAAAGAAGATATTAACCAAATAATACGTCGTCCATATGACGAGATATATGCAATTGTGAACCCTAAGTTCTGAAGTTCTCGTTCATGGGACGAGATTTGTGTAGAATGAAATTATGCAGGTGTTGTTCATATAACGAAACTGCAAAGAAGATATTTAAATAAATATTACGTCGTCCATATGACGAGATATATGCAGCATACGTAAGCACCATACACAGGCACCACACACGGGCATTACACGGTCAGCATAGACAAGCCCACACACGTAGTCACCACAACATGGCACCACACACGCAGATACCACAATACTGCACCACTTCAACACTACACGTCACCACACACGCAGTTACCACAACACCGCACCACTTCAGCACAACACGTCACCACACTACGTCACAACACTTCAGCACAATATGGCACCACACCACTTCAGTTACCACACCACGTCAGCTAAAATTAAAACAACCGAACCGTGTAATACATATGACACGGTCAAGTATTCTCACACATATATGTAGCGCATGCGCGCACATGAAATAATTATCCATGTACATTTAACGTTAAGCATGCAGCGTATAATTGAACTCAATTATGTTCAGATACAAAAGAACTAATGAAACAAAATATAGTACTTCTGATAAAATGGCGCTGCCTAACCTACGTATTTATTCTATAGATTTTATAATAAATACTAAACATCTAATATGTAAAACAATGAATTATATCATAATACAAATAGCAATGAGAACAAAGTTAAATATATTGTTACCTCTTTTAGCTGATAGATTGCTCCGTTTAGGATGGAAGCTTTTCCGACAAGACTGGATCGTTATGTGATTTCTGTCTTATAATTTCGTCCTTATATACCCCTAGCTGTGACAGATATGCGCAGCTAGGTACTTTAAACTGCAGGCAATTTCGCACATGCAGCATGAGCTGAGCGTTCACTCATTATGCCGAAATAACAAAAAAGCCCATAAAATAATAAACTACCCTCGGTAAGGCTGTACGCAGTAACGAAATCGAGACTAGATTTTTGACCACATATACATATTGAACATAGTCGTATACAATTTCGTGACAACATATTCACTACAGGCAACTCATCACTTCTTCACTGAAACTAATGCAGCAACAGTTGAAAAACTTAACTGACCCCCATTTACAATAAGAACAATTTTCACATATTGTATGTACAGGTCCTACTGAATACTGCACAGACCCAGATCTTACATCCCATAATGTGTCAACAGAGCTGGGTCTTTTAGTCACAATGAGTAAAACAAGCAAAATAGACCCTGATCTGCTGGTATATTATGTGACACTGCATCTGGTTTGACTTAACAATCAAGCAAGTACAGATGGTAATTTCAATGTTACCATTCATTTAACTATCTGTCCACATTACATAATACTCCCTTCCCCATTCTTCTTGTAACGACTACATTTATGCAGTCAAACCTGTTTACAACAGCCACCATTTGGAAAATGTATAAGTGGCCCATGTAGATGGGTGACCAATTGGAAAATGTATAAGTGGCCCTTGTAGATGGGTGACCAATTGGAAAATGTATAAGTGGCCCTTGCATATGGTTGACCAATTGGAAAAGGTAAAAGTGGCTTTTGTAGATGGGCAGTGTATCCCCTAGAGGTCCAAGACTGAGAGTCAAAAGTCTCCTTGGTGTCAAAACAAATGTGGTGATTAAAACAATATCAAAGGAAGAACAAATCACTGAGTTGAAGAATTGAAGGAACTTACTATATTGCCTATTCCATTATGGTTCCTACTAAAGGTGTAGAATGCCCCTAACTGCATCCAGCGTTTACACATCTCAGCTGTAGCATTTGCCCAGAATCCACAAATGTCTGCTCCTATCTGTGAAAGAAAGTTTGTTTCAATCTACGTTGAATCTATTAGTAATAAATTTTTAATTCTGTTTTCCAAATTTTATACAACTATTACTTTTCAAAGAATTTTACCTGATGCACACAGTTCTTTAACAGTTATGTTTGTTTCTATTCATTGGAAGTCAATAAAAAGTAAACCAATCTTTTAACCTTTCAAAATAATTTCAACTATTTAACATTCTGGAGAACTGTTTTCAAGACCAGATTGCTGTTAATTACCAGATTATTATTAACAACAACATAGCTCACCTCTACATGATTAGCCATTGTAAATATTAATTATCTCACCTCTACCTGAGTAACAAGGTAAATTTTAATTGGTTCACCTCTACCCAAGTAGCTATGGTAAATATTAATTAGCTCACATCTACCTCAGTATCCACTGAATATATTAATTATCTCACCCACTCTACCTGAGATGCCATTGTAAATACTAATTAGCTCATGTCTGTCTATATCAGTAGCCATTGTAAATATTAATTAGCTCATTATTACATCAGTAGCCATTGTAAATATTAATTAACTCATTATTACATCAGTAGCCATTGTAAATATTAATTAACTCATTATTACATCAGTAGCCATTGTAAATATTAATTAGCTCATTATTACATCAGTAGCCATTGTAAATATTAATTAACTCATTATTACATCAGTAGCCATTGTAAATATTAATTAGCTCATTATTACATCAGTAGCCATTGTAAATATTAATTAGCTCATTATTACATCAGTAGCCATTGTAAATATTAATTAACTCATTATTACATCAGTAGCCATTGTAAATATTAATTAGCTCATTATTACATCAGTAGCCATTGTAAATATTAATAAACTCATTATTACATCAGTAGCCATTGTAAATATTAATTAACTCATTATTACATCAGTAGCCATTGTAAATATTAATTAGCTCATTATTACATCAGTAGCCATTGTAAATATTAATTAACTCATTATTACATCAGTAGCCATTGTAAATATTAATTAACTCATTATTACATCAGTAGCCATTGTAAATATTAATTAGCTCATTATTACATCAGTAGCCATTGTAAATATTAATTAGCTCATTATTACATCAGTAGCCATTGTAAATATTAATTAACTCATTATTACATCAGTAGCCATTGTAAATATTAATTAGCTCATTATTACATCAGTAGCCATTGTAAATATTAATTAGCTCATTATTACATCAGTAGCCATTGTAAATATTAATTAGCTCATTATTACATCAGTAGCCATTGTAAATATTAATTAACTCATTATTACATCAGTAGCCATTGTAAATATTAATTAGCTCATTATTACATCAGTAGCCATTGTAAATATTAATTAACTCATTATTACATCAATAGCAATTGTAAATATTAATTAACTCATTATTACATCAATAGCAATTGTAAATATTAATTAGCTCATTATTACATCAGCAGCCATTGTAAATATAAATTAGCTCATTATTACATCAGCAGCCATTGTAAATATAAATTAGCTCATTATTACATCAGTAGCGATTGTAAATATTAATTAGCTCATTATTACATCAGTAGCCATTTAAATATAAATTAGCTCATTATTACATCAGTAGCCATTGTAAATATTAATTAGCTACCCCTACCTGAGTAGCCATTGTTGAACAGGCATTGTAAATACAATAAGTTCAGATTAAAGTGATCTTAGCAATGAAATGTTGACCCACTTCTTTTAACTTATAATTGGTGTCATAGAACCTGTATTGTATTGTTAACTAACGCACATATACATGTCACAAAAAACTCATTATGAAATAATAACAAATAATAGACTTATCAAGATCTTTCCAATCATCAAATTTCATGATTTTTTCAAGGATAGTATGCACATAGCATGCAAAAAAGTATCCATGTGCTAAATAACACAAACTGTCTTTTTGTTGTCAGGATGTGGTACTGTAACAGAGGTGCAAACACTCTTCTACTAAAATGAAAATATTACTGAACCTAAGTTAACAAATTATGGAAGATGGGGAACACCTAACTTTGTGAGTCAAGCATTGTATCATTAGGATGCATCCCTTCATTATGTGTCATAATTCTTTATATAACAGTATGTGCATACAGGATACCAAAACCTGTCTCTCTTTGGCTAAACACTAAACCAAAGCCTCAACCAGTAAAATGTGAAATGTTCAAAAACAGTGACCTTCTTATGTTGCAAAAGTGTCATATTACAATGTGGCCATCCAGTTTGATTATTAGTACACAGAGTTAGAGACTAAATGTAAAATTTAAACTTGAACTTAAGTCAGTGAAACATGGAGTATGGGCTACAGTGACCTACATTTGTAATACATGACATTGTGTAGTACTCATCAATATGCATCCCCTCACTGAATATCACTGAATTTTATGAATCTAGGTACATGTATAACACTATACATACACATTACAAAACAACCATCTGGTCATGAACTAAAATCCAAAAATTAGATGTGAATTATGTGTCACAATGAATTTCATTTATTGTAAAAGCCTGATACTAACATAGATGAATTTAAGTATCTAACTTGAGAAACAGTCATTTTTAACCCATGTTCTTGAACATGAAATATAGTTTACAGAGACCTAGATGTGTTATGAGATTGTAGTACTTGGCAAGATACATTCCCTCATCAAGATTCATGCTTACAGGTATTACAGTATTTACAGTGTACAAAAAGCTGATAAACAAAACAATTTAACTACAAATGTTCAACAAATGCAAATATATGATCTATATTACCCTGAACCCCAGCCCCATACGGTGGAGGTAGGAGTTATGAAACACACTACAAACTGTAATCTAAGTCCCAGACCCCCAGGGGGTGAAAGTATGTGTTTTGAAAAACACTGAAACTGTTACCTAAGTCCCAGACCCAGAGGGTGGAGATAGGCATTATGAAACACATTACAGACTGTTACCTGAGACCTAGGAAAGAAAAATGACTGAGATCCAGCAATGATGTATACATCTATATATGCTACCATCTGAGTGGATGCCAGTTACAACAATGGAGTAATATAAGAGCTCTCCTCTACTTTGTTTTCATAAGGTAATTATACATTTGTCAGTTTAATTCACAAATTTAAAGTGTTAAAATTTTAGATATATACTTATAAGATGCTAAATATATACTTACGTATGGTATACCAAAAAGGTTGAATTCCAGCATACCTAAAAAATGAAGAAAAAATCCATATAAACTTGAGCTATTAATGATGGGCGAATTGTAAATAGACCTGCTCATTAAAATTTGTCTGGTAGGATTTAAACAGAATAACTTGTTATCAAAAACCGAAGTTAAGAGAACAGGCAATCAGGAACCAGAAGTCTTCCAAATGATGAATTAAAATGCTGGAAATCAAATTCATTTAAGATCTTGTTGATATGTATTAGTATTAGTATTTTCAATACTGGAATATCATAATTCAATTCTGTCTGGTTCATCTCAATATCTAATCCAGAAGCTTTATAAAGTTTAAAACACAGCTGCTAGGATCATCCTTAGAGTACCATAATCAGAGCACACCTCCCCAATGCTCTGTACCCTACACTGGCTATCCATTCAATCCAGAATCAAACACAAAATTTGTTCTCTGTGCTATGTTTCACTGATGGACTCCAGTCCAACATACCTATCCAACTTATACTTATGCTCCTCTTCTGACAATCGTACACTCATTTTTCCCATTATTTTGTTTGTTTGTTTGATTAGGATTTTAACGTTTCTTTAACAATTTTTCAGTCATATCGCTATCATATCTGCAGTGAGGCAGTTTATAGTGATGTCTAGCACTGAGGCATCATGCCGGAGACATGTAGCATGATGTCCCACCCAGTCACATTATCCTGACACCAGGCTGACCAGTCCTAACACTAATGTCTTAATGCTGAGCATCAAGAGAGGCAACTGTTAGTACCATTTTTTGTAAGTATTTGGTATGACTCGGCCGGGGATCAAACCCATAACCTCTCGCTTCCGCGGTGGATGCTTTAACCACTAGGCCACTGGAGCGGTTTTTCCCACTATAAAAAAATGAAGTCATGTGGACAACATTCTTTTGCATATCATGGCCATGCAATGTGGAATGAATTGCCCATTGAAATTCGACACATAGACAATGTTTTCTGCCTTAAATATATTTCAGCATGTTTTGTGTTTTCGATTTTCATGGTGTTTGTTCCTTTTGTTTTGTAATCATATCATTATACATGTTTTTTTAATGTTATAGGTGTTTTCTAATGTTGTAAAGTACTTAGAGCTTCTTGAGATTAGGCGCTATACAAAGCCCTCTTTATTATTATTATTACATGTATTATTATTATGATTATTATTATTATTATTAGTAGTAGTAGTAGTAGTAGTAGTAGTATTATTATTATTAACTACATGTAACAGCTGACACACCTATCAAATGGCATCCAATTATGTGTAAGAAATGGGAATGGATAAACAAATGGATGAAAAAAACTAATTACAGAATTCATGCATCTTGATATGGAACTAAATAAATTAGTTCACACTACTAGTGTTTACTACTAGTGTTGTTGATTACATCTTGATATGGAACTACATACATTATTAGTTCACACTACTAGTGTTTACTACTAGTGTTGTTGATTACATCTTGATATGGAACTACATACATTATTAGTTCACACTACTAGTGTTTACTACTAGTGTTGTTGATTACATCTTGATATGGAACTACATACATTATTAGTTCACACTACTAGTGTTTACTACTAGTGTTGTTGATTACATCTTAATATGGAACTAAATACAATAGTTCACACTACTAGTGTTTACTTTGTTGATTATGTTAGGAGCCATTTACTCCCTGAAATAGTCTTTAAAATTTAATTGTATAATTAAGGATTTCTCTGCATATCACCACTATTTGAATGTTTTGAATAAAAAATAAATTGTGAACTTAAAGAAAAAGTATTTAAAATCATGCAAGCAAGAAAGCGATTTTTATGTGTGACAACTATTTTAATACAGAGAATTTTAGCAAATTTCAACTTTCTTACAATAATAAATTTCTACAATATATTTTTAGGACTACAGACACAAACATTGTCAGAAAAACAGAAATTCACAAATTCAGCTGTACTGATAATATTTCTGTCTACTTACCAATGATGGAGTCTGCTAGGTCTGGCCACTTACTGTCATTATCCCCCAGCCAATGCCCAGCGTAATGACCACTGCCAGGAAAAGTGGACCTACTCAACACCATACTTCTCTCTCCAGTAGCCAGCTGAGCACCTCTGTGCATGCAAACAAAATTCTGCCTGATTTATAACAGCCAAACAGAAATGAAATATTCCACAGACCTGATTTGTTGAAGTAAGAATATCAATATCAATTTACAAAGATTTGAACTTGCTGAGGAAATACTTCAGTTTAAGCCTTCTTCAAAATCAAATTGCAGTAATTTTGAATTACCACACATCAAAAGATCTGACTTTTAACTAATAGCAACATTGAAAAATTCATAAAGTTTGCAATGAAAAAAAAATCACTTTCATTTTCTTCTGTCTTGATGATTACCATTCTCAAGTGTTATAAGACATTTTAAATTACTGGAAATGTATCCCATAGTAGATATATAAAACAATATAAAGCATTTTTTTATTTAATACTGTACCAACTATTTTCACAGAATTATGAAAAGACATATATCAATTATAAAAGCTGCAAAATACTTTATCTTAACATTAGTGATTTTTCACAAATGTTATGTATATATTCCAAACTATTCATAATTTGCATGGAGGTACATAAAATTGTAAAATAAAATTGATTTGCAAAATAAGGTGATATGTTAATTAGCATCAGTGTTAATTACTAGTACATGTATTGTTATCTCTACTCTGGTGACTGGTCAACTGACAAAATGTCACTATATCATATTTGTTGTGTCACACCTTTGAAATGTTCCATCAAATTACAAGATTCACCTTTCTTAGATTAATTTTACCTTTATAAAGAGCAATATAATCTACACAAACACTTTTTCCACAAGATATGCCAACCTTTCATAGCACTACTTATACAGTGGAATCTTTATACGTCTACCAGAATATCTTCAGATGTATGCATAAAAATAGTTCCCTTGGTTACATGGTGATATGTCCTATCATAATCAGGTAAAGCTTCCATCATCTGCTGAAAACTTCATAGTAGAAATGGCACAACAAATTTATTTTTTCTTTAAGCTTCAAAACAAGAAAGTTCATAATGGCTTTTTAAAAATTATCTGAGGTAAAATATGTAATGAAAAGTCTTACTGCAGAGTAGAGGGTGTCTGTCTCCAACCATACAAACTATGGACATCATAGTGTCGGTATTCTCCTTTCTCCCCTTGCCGATGAATACCGCACAAAGTTTTCTCAGAGAGCCGAGTTAACTTCCCAGTCGCATTGTTGTCATGTACATATGCTGCCACTGCCAATTTAAATATAAAAATTTTACAAACAGTTTATATGATTGACATCACTGAGGAACAGAGCTACTAATAACAGGTGTATTACAATTGGTCCTGTTCCGTCTGTACAATTTCTCTACTGAGCTTTGGTCTGAAGAACTTTGTGGTACAATTAAAGAGGAGAATAACCTTCAATAACATACCAAAACTGTATCAAATGAAGATGTAACAGAAGGTACATGTAACCCAAATCTGACATCAAATCTAAAAAAGGCTGCTGCAACTGAAATCTGACATAAAAAAAATCAATATTAGGCTGCTGTAACCCAAATCTGACATCAAAACTAAATCAGGTTGTTGTAACCCAAAAATGACATAAATCCTATATCAGGCTGTTGTAACCCAAATCTAACATCAAATGAAATATCAATATTAAGCTGCTGCAACCCAAATCTGACATTAAAACTATATCAGGTTGTTGTAACACAAATCTGACATAAAATCTCAGGCTGTTGTAACCCAAATCTGACATCAAATGAAATATCAATATTAAGCTGCTGTAGCCCAAATCTGACATCAAAACTATATCAGGTTACTGTAACCCAAATCTGACATCAAATGAAAAATCAATATTAAGCTGATGTAAACTAAATTTGGAATATGACTATCCCCCCAAATATTGTTGCAGAAACCCAAATTTAGGCACACTGGCAATCAGGGACCTTTTGTTCTGTTAATGGTGATGTAAAACACTGAAACTAGAACTCATTACAAATCTCATAAACAAATCTGGTTGAAATCTATCTAACAATTCCTGATAATCTTCTACCATAAAAACAAAAGTTAAGCAAGACCAGCAAACATCCTGCCATAGCTCCAATACATGCCATGGAACACTGGAAACTGACTGTGTGAAAGGTCTTAAGACCTCATTGATCAGTTGAAATCCAACAACCCTTGTAAAGTTATTTTGCAGAAATCAAAGCTTGGAGGATAATTATCAAAGTTTAAAAATCCCCTGAATGACATGATAAGATGCTAGAAATTTACCTCATTCTTGGCATTTTTAAAATAAAGTTGTTTGCTAAATTTGGTTAAATTAATAAAATGATGCTATGGAAACAGATGTTATGAGGCAAGACAATAGGAGGCCACTAATCCCCTAAATGCTGCCTTAGAGGCCACAAATCCCCTAAATGCTGCCTTAGAGGCCACAAATCCCCTAAATGCTGCTTTAGAGGCCACAAATCCTCTAAATAATGCCTAAGAGGCCACAAATCCCCCTAAATGATGCCTTAGAGGCCACAAATCCCTTAAATGCTGCTTTAGAGGCCACAAATCCTCTCAATGATGCCTAAGAGGCCACAAATCCCCCTAAATGATGCCTTAGAGACCTCAAATCCCCTAAATGATGCCTTATAGACCACAAATTCCCTAAATGATGCCTAAGAGGCCACAAATCCCTTAAATGATGCCTTAGAGACCACAAATCCCCTAAATGATGCCTTAGAGGCCACAAATCCTCTAAATGATGCCTTACAGACCACAAATTCCCTAAATGATGCCTTCAAGGCCACAAATCCCCTAAATGATGCCTTAGAGACCACAAATCCCCTAAATGATGCCTTCCAGGCCACAAATCCCCTAAATGATGCCTTAGAGGCCACGAATCCTCTAAATGATGCCTTACAGACCACAAATCCCCTAAATGATGCCTTAGAGTCCACTCTCCTCTAAATGTTTACACTTATTTAACCTGACAAATGTGTATATGTTGTTTACTGAATCCCTGACTCTGACTATAGCCACCTGTCTGTGGTCTTTGTTATCCTAAAATTTAATATCCACTACTGCAGCAGTGTAACAAGGTCAATCGTGAAAGCCCTAACTGTTTGTCATAGTACACGTATTACAATTCATAATCATAGAGAGTCTTAAGTTTAGTGCAAATGAGCATTCTCAAGTGCTTAAGTGACAGAGTGGAAATGAATAAATGACTTGAACTTTGACTGTAAAATATATCCAGTGAACCATAAGCCACACTTCTATGGAATTTTCTGCAGTCACTACAGTAGCAAATAGCTCTTAATTTAACATGCCAGCAGAGGATCCAAAACTAAGAAAAACCTTCAATGATGTTAATTTTCATTTCATTCTAGTTAAAAAAGACTGATGCTGTTAGACTTGGAAATGTTGCAAGAATAGAGAGCCACAGCTAGTAATTTTGACATGTCAAGTTAGAGCAACAAAAGCTTAGTGTATATTTTGTCACAGACGTGTTGGCAGTTCATACATGGCAGTGCTAACCCAGCAAAAAGATTACACAACGATAGATGATTCAGATAACCTCAAACTTTATGAAGCAACATTTAATTTACTAACTTGTCCTGTAACTTTATGAAAAATCTTTTAATTTACTAACATGTCCTGTAACTTTAGGAAAAAACTTTTAATTTACTAACTTGTCCTGTAACTTTATGAAGAAACATTTAATTTATTAACTTATGCTGTAACTTTGTGAAGAAACTTTTAATTTACTAACTTGTCCTGTACCTTTATGAAGAAACTTTTAATTTACAAACTTGTCCTGTAACTTTATGAAGAAACTTTTAATTTACTAACTTGTCCTGTAACTTTATGAAGAAACTTTTAATTTACTAACTTGTCCTGTATGGAGGATCATCAAGTGGACTTTCAGGGCACTTCAGACTCCAATAAGGCTTTGCATCTTCAGGCCAGTTCCAGGGACGATCTTCATTGGTGCCAAAATTGGCAGGCTCATTCATATCCTGCAAAGGCATTAAAAAAAAACAGTGATTTGAATTTAAATGTATCCTTTAGAGTGTATGCATAGCAAGTGTAAATATTATTTATTTGTAATAAATGGTAAAAAAAGCTCACAAATCTTCATGGCTTATAAAATTATGATATTTTGTGATATTTATTGCAAAAAGAAAACAACAACACACCTTTGGATGTGTAACTCTTTGCACACTGGCTTAAACTCAAGACAAAGATAGCTACAAGTCACAAGTATTACCGATGCAGTTGATGTGATCATAATTGTCAGTATGACTGAATGGTTTTTTAAAACTAAATCTAAACATTTTGTTTTGCAAACTTTTATTTTTTAGATGAGAAGTTTTATATTTTTTGACAGGGGGGTTGTTTATTTTACTATTACATATATAAACTCAATGTTTATTTATGTTTACATTTAAAGTGATTTTTTAATACTTGTAAACCCTCATGATCTAATAAAACTATGTTGCTAGCAGTATTTGCCAGAACCGCCAAAGGCAAATCAAATTTTTGAGTTATGTCCTGTTGTCTGCCAGTTTTCATCTTAGATTTACTGCTGTTTGTGTATTAGCTTAAAAAGGAACTTGAGATATTATTGGTGGGTGAATAACAAAGTACATGTATTCAACTTACAACAATTTGCTTCTCTAGTCCTTATAAAGAGAAAGTTGTATAGGAAATCAAAGCCAGGAGATAATGTTCATTCAGAATAATGAATCCTCTAAATTATGACATTGACTACTTGAAAATCTAGCTCATCCAAGGACTCAACAGTAGTAAACTACCTATTATGTAAAAAAGATATAAAGCTAATCAGCAAGGGTCATAATTCTGTCCTAAATGGATTAGAACAAGAAAAAACCCATGAAAGACAGATCCACATATATATAAAACAATGTTTGCTTTAAACTGTAACAGAATATGTTGAACAGTTCTTAAGCTATTCTTATTCAAGCAACATCCATGGAAAGATTATGAAGTTTATTGACAAGGGCCATAACTCTCTCCAAACAATGCGATTAGGCAAATTGCATAAAAGGCACATCAAGATCTAGAAAACAATCTTACAGCCAAATTCAAGCTGACTGCAGCAACATTCAAAGTTTCCAAGTGAAGACAAAAATGCACTTCAAAAGGGACATAAACCTGTCAATAACTGAGTTGACAAGACTGTAAGGCATATGCAAGTCTGTGAGACAATATTTATATCAGATTGCTTCATTTGGTATTTAGTTTGCTATTTTACAGCACATGTAGGTTATGTAATGCTGATGAAAGGGAAATGAAGTAACTTGCACAAAAACACTCCAAGGTAGCTGATTTTGATTACTGAAATGATAGGATTCAAACTTGAAACTTTAAGTCACAAGTCCAGCATACTATCCACTAAGTTATTGTGGCTCTTGTCTCCATTAGTTGACCACTCCACTGGCTTAGTGGTTAGAGGATCTGCCTTGGATGCGGGAAGTTGTGGGTTTGACACTTGGCTGAGTCATGCCAAAGACTTACAAAAATAGTGCTAAGAGATGCCTTGCTTTTGGCTCTCAGCATTAAGTGTTAGTGTTAGGACTGTTTGGCCTGGTATCAGGATAATGTGACCGGGTGGGACTTCATGTTACATGTCTGTGGCATGATGCTCCAGGGCTAGACATCACTATAAACTGTCACTCTGCAGACATCAGAGTGATATCACTGATTGTTTTTTAAAAATTAGATTAAAAATCCAAATCACACATATGCAGTGTCTCCATTAATTGCCTCTTACAATAAATTTCTTGACAGAACACTGGGCTTATTCAACATTCCAGCAAAAATCAGAACCCAATTATGCTGAATGGTTTTTTAAGCAATGTCATTTACAAGGAACAGCCTATGTGATGATACGAAGTTAACTGCCAAGGGCAATCACTCTATCCAAAATGGAGTAGATGAGGCAAAGCTCATAAGCCCTATGAGAGAGTATTCATATCAAACAGCATGCCAAATAAATAATAATGAGTAGTTTTTTAGATGTATGTTACAAGAAATATTCCAAGTGAAGATAATAAGTTATCTATCAGGGGCAATAACTCAAATAAAAATGAGTCTAAACAAAATACCTTTAAGGATCACATCTAGATCAAAGAGAAAATGTTCACGTCAGAATCAGAATATATTCAATTATTCCTGAGTTACAACAATTACAGTTGACCTTTTGTGTGAATATATGAGGGTAATGATCAAGAGCCATAACTCAAAAACAGATTGGCAAAAAACATACACAGTTCATCTTTGCCTAAAGAGGTGAAGAGTAGCTCATTGCTTAGCATGCTCAAATCCTGTGTAGGCAGATTAGGCTTGATTCCTAGGCAGATCAGGGTAGGTGATATAATGTGTTCTTAAGAAAGACACAGTATTATCAATGCCTAACAAATCTAACTAAAGCAAAACACATCAAAGCAGGTTCATACCAACAAAAGATGTTGGTATGTGTTTCTGATGAAAGCAATTAACCGTAGTATCATTAATTTTACAATAATTGTGAATTTTGTTGTTGCCCAGAAACATGGATTTAAAGACTCAACTAAAACTTTGCCACATATAAGAAAGAAGCTATTTCAATGTGGGGCACAAATAACTGTTAAAAAAACATATATATATATTTTCTTTCATGCCAATCGATATTGTGCACGGAGAAATGAACAGACTCATTAAAGAAAGTTATTGGATTAATCGGTTAGACACTGTTTATCCCAATGGCCTTAATACTAAGGCATTATATAAAATTGTATAGAATTTTAGTGGATGATTTGATATATTGTATTTATTTATATGTATATATATATATAATATGTAGTTATATGTATTACTGTTAGTCTCTACATTATAATCTCACTCTCAGTTTTCATTAGAGACTCATGCATCATTCTGATCCAGTTATACATATGATATTTGTATAATAAAGAATATAAATTATGATGTTATGTCAATTACTTAATTATTGATATATAGACGTCATCCGCTTCTTTCAAAAGCATGACGTTATGTTAATGACGTAATTGTTTATAACTTTATAGACGTCATCAGTTTCTTTCAAATAAATTTTGTGCCTGAAGAAGCATAAATGCGAAACTAGTCGCACAAATTTATCGGCGTTTGTGTTGTTTTTTTATCCCTTATATATATATAAATATATATATATATATATATATATATATATATTTTTTTTTTTAAATAGTGATGAATGCTAAATTTCATTCAGAGGATGATGCAGATTCTAAGGTACTGCCCAAGGATGTTCGTTTTTCTAGGACAAAAACTGTTGACTATTTTCGTATTTCTAGTGCCTAAGTTTGGTGCACAAACAACTCCAAAAGACCTTGTCTCGAGAATTTTCACTGCTAGTTAAACCATAACTGTATATAAACATATCATCAGTACAATACTAACAATCCAAAGGGCATCAAAGACAAGCCTCTGTCTGTGTTTGACTATTAGACTCTTCCACAGCTCCTCGGTTTTTGGATTGAAGAAGTCAGGGAAAACAACCTTTCCTTTAGGCCATACCTGCAAGTATTCATATAAGCAAATCATAGTCAACTTTGATCATGTATAATAATTTTTCTAATATGTTATGTTAGTCATCTACAATTTCAGCAAAGTCAAACAAACTGTTGTGTATAATGTTCCAGATGTTTTTACATGCACCATCTTATATAACTATCTGGTATTTTTATTGTGTCTATCAAACCAGAGGCGGTGTTAGGAGTGGGGGGTGCTAGGACCGACCATTATTGCGAGGAGCCAGAGTATAGCTTGACAAACTCATAAGGATGAACTTAGGCCTAAGCGCAGGGCCCCCTTAAGAGCAGGACCTGGGCCTGTTGCCCCACTTGCCACCCCCACCCCCAAATGCTGTTCATGTATCAAAGAACTTTAGGCAACTCTGACAGCGTGTATGGGTTTAGCACTGGGACAGTGGCATCATGCAATGTGCACTTGGATTTACAAACCCTAATGGTCAGTAAAGTGCAATTACAAACCCTAATGGTCAGAAAATTGCATTTACAAACCCTTTTGGTAAGTAAGAGAATTTAGAAACTTAAAGGTCAGCAAAGAGCATTTACAAATCCAAATGGTCAGTAAAGAGCAATTAACAGACCTAAAGGTCAGTAAAGAGCATTTACAGACATAAAGGTCAGAAAAGAGCATTAACAGTTAAATATGCCAAACTGACAATCATTTCTTTAATATCATGATCTGCATGATTCAAGAACAACATAAATTTGGACATTAATGTAACGACAGTTAGGCATATACTAAAAGAATCTCACAAATCTCCCCTTTCTTAAAAAATATTCTGGTGCACATCTTGTAAGGTTGTCATTATTTTTCATTAGGTGAGGAACTTTACCAAGTTACTACCTCAGTTTACTACAATTTATTTCAGACAACAGATTTTAGTCACCTTAAACTGAAACATGGCATTCTTTATGATTTTGCATAGTTTATGAAAAACAAAATTGTATGAATGACTTGATTTTTTAAATGATTCAAACTAAAATTTGTTATGAGGAGTGGTCACTTGCTCAAGTTTATTATTTGAAGTTGATTTTAGGTTTCATGTGATAGGTTGTCATGAGGATTGATCCCTTACTAAAGCTTGTCAGGCAATTGGTTTCTTGCTGTAGGTTGTCATGTGGAATGGTCTCATGCTGAAGCAGGACAAAGGACTGTTTTACAGAATATACTTACATAGCCCAGAACTGCTCCAGTATGATCTTTCTCTTCATCAGAAACAGCATAATCATCTGGCCACTTGATTGCCCCCTCCACTTGAGTCAGGTTAACGTAAGGCTCGTAGTCAGTTACATTGGTTATAAAACAGGGATCCTGTAGTGACAACAAATGTTATCATATTAATGTCTCCAAAATCATGATAACTAAGCTTCTTTTGTATCTAATTCATGCAATTTTCTGAACTAGAGGAATAATGAGCATTTCTTTCACATAAATATCATCCAACCTCTCCCATACTCCACCATTAGCCTATGATGGCAATGAGTCTATAATCTAAAGAAAGTAGAAAATTCCTTTTAAAACAGTGCAAAGTATAACAACTGGTCAGCATGCATATCTTCTGAAGGCAGCCATAATAAAAAATTACATTTCACAGCAATCTGATATAATCATAAAGAATATAGCTGTATTCACAAAATTATATTATGCAATGCATCCAGCGATTATGTCAAGAAGGGAAATAACTCTTATAATAACCAAGAGGGGGCACAAAGATTTGTCAATATGCTCATCTATGCATGATGACAATAATATTACCAAGTTACAATGCAATTATTCAACAAGTTTAACTCAAAAGATCCTCTATGACACTGCATTCAGCTTCAAGAAAAGGATAAAACCTCTAACAAGAACAGGCCTAAGTCAACCTAACATTACTGGGTAGCTGACATATGCCAGCATGTGAATGCAAGTGTGAACATGCACTGAAAATCTTGAAAGAAAATGAAAACTTATATACCAAACCCAATTAAAATTTGACCAGAATGAAGCCTGTAGTGTGTACACAATGGCAAGCCATACAATTAAAGTTGGCCATGTGAGCTAACCATTACAGGAGCACTTTGATTTGTTGAGATATAGTTACATTACCAGTTGCTTTTGTGTAATCTGTTCCATGTTATAATATGCTATTTTATTTTCAATACATGCAAGCAGCCTGCCATATATATTAGTTGTGTTGCCTTGCAATTCATTGTATTGTATTATGCTGCATTGAATTGTATCTTTTTCTTACTGCATTGCATTGTATTTTATTGTACTTCATTTCATTGCATTTTATTATACTGCATTTCATTGTCTATTATTGTACTGCATTGTATTGTATTTTATTGTAATATTTTTTATTGTATTTTTTAGTACTACATTACATTGTATTATATTGTATTGCACTGCATTTGAGTTTATTGTACTACAGTGTATATTATTTTATTGTACTACATTACATTGTATTTTATTGTACTACATTACATTGTATTTTATTGTACTACATTACTTTGTATTTTATTATACCATATAGCATTGTTTGTATTGTACCACTTTTCATGGTATTATATTGTACTACATTGAATTGTATTTTTTTGGTACTACATTGCATTGTATTTTGTCGCAAAAAATTGCATTGTATTTTTTGGTACGGCATTAAATTTTATTTTATTGTACTGCATTGCATTGTATTTTATTGTACTTCATTGTTTTGTATTTTATTGTACTTCGTTGCTTTGTATTTCATTGCATTATATTTTATTGTACTACATTGCTTTGTATTTTATTGTACTTCAATGCATTATATTATATTGTACTTCATTGTTTTGTATTTTATTGTACTTCGTTGCTTTGTATTTCATTGCATTATATTTTATTGTACTACATTGCTTTGTATTTTATTGTACTTCATTGTTTTGTATTTTATTGTACTTCGTTGCTTTGTATTTCATTGCATTATATTTTATTGTACTACATTGCTTTGTATTTTATTGTACTTCAGTGCATTATATTGTATTGTATTTCATTGCTTTGTATTTTATTGTACCATATTGCATTGTATTTTTTGGTACTACATTGCTTTGGATTTTATTGTACATCAATGCAATATATTTTATTGTACTACATTTCATTGTATTTTATTGTACTTTATTGCATTGTATTTTTTTGTACTGCATTTTATTATATTTTACTACATTGATTATATATTATTTTACTACATTGCTTTGTGTTTTTATTGTACAGCTTTACATTGTATGTTATTGTACTACATTATAATGTATTTTATTGTACAATATTGCATTGTATTTTATTGTAATTCATTGCACTGTATTTTATTGTACTGCATTACATTGTATTTTATTGTACCTGCATTACATTGTATTTTATTGTAATGCATTACATTGTATTTTATTGTACCTGCATTACAATGTATTCTTAATGTATTGCATAATTTTATTCTATTGCATTTCATTGTATATTATTCTACAACAATGCATTGAATTTTATTGTACAATTTGCATTTTTTATTGTACTGCATTGCATTGTATTATATTGTACTACATAGCATTGTATTATATTGTACTACATTGCATTGTATTATATTGTACTACATAGCATTGTATTATATTGTACTGCATTGCATTGTATTATATTGTACTACATAGCATTGTATTATATTGTACTACATTGCATTGTATTATATTGTACTACATAGCATTGTATTATACTGTACTACATAGCATTGTATTATATTGTACTTCACAGCATTGTATTATATTGTACTGCATTGCATTGTATTATACTGTACTACATAGCATTGTATTATATTGTACCATATAGCATTTTATCATGAAAGTAAGTACACTGCATTGTAATTGCATTGCATTGCATGTTTTAGTGCTACATTGCATTCCACATTCTAAAATAACATAACATTGTATTTTATTGTACCATATTGCATTGTATTTTATTGTACCATATTGTATTTTATTATATCATACTGCATTGTGTTATATTTTATGTATCATATTGCATTGTATTTTATTGTACCAAATCACCTTGTATTTTATTGTACCAAATCACCTTGTATTTCATTGTACCAATTCACACTGTATTTTATTGTACCATATTGCACTGTATTTTATTGTACCAAATCACACTGTATTTTATTGCACCAAATCACACTGTATTTTATTGTACAAAATCACATTGTATTTTATTGCACCACATTGCAGTCAATTTTATTAAACTGCTATGTATTGTTAATGAATCTGTTTTTATGTGCATTTCATGTGTTAGTAATACAGGATGCATTTTAAATGTTAAAATGGATTTGAGATAACTGTGTTTGCATAATATTTTAACTTTACAGGAATTTTAAAGAGGCAGTATAAATCAAGTTTGACAAAACACCTGTGAGTCAGTACCAAGAGAAACACTAATTAGAGTTTACATTATCAGTCCAGCACCGAACATTGAAGGTCATGAAAGCAAGTACACTCAGTAATGAAGATCATGAAAGCAAGTACACACAGTAATGAAGATCATGAAAGCAAGTACACTCAGTACTGAAGATCAAGAAAGCAAGTAAACTCAGTAATGAAGATCATGAAAGCAAGTACACACAGTAATGAAGATCATGAAAGCAAGTACACTCCATAATGAAGATCATGAAAGCAAGTACACTCCATAATGAAGATCATGAAAGCAAGTACACACAGTAATGAACATCATGAAAGCAAGTACACACAGTACTGAAGATCATGAAAGCAAGTACACTCCATAATGAAGATCATGAAAGCAAGTACACTCAGTAATGAAGATCATGAAAGCAAGTACACTCCATAATGAAGATCATGAAAGCAAGTACACACAGTAATGAACATCATGAAAGCAAGTACACACAGTACTGAAGATCATGAAAGTAAGTACACACAGTACTGAAGATCAAGAAAGCAAGTACACTCAGTAATGAAGATCATGAAAGCAAGTAAACTCAGTAATGAAGATCATGAAAGCAAGTACACACAGTAATGAACATTATGAAAGCAGGTACACTCAGTACTGAAGATCATGAAAGCAAGTACACACAGTACTGAAGATCAAGAAAGCAAGTACACTCAGTAATGAAGATCATGAAAGCAAGTACACACAGTAATGAAGATCATGAAAGCAAGTACACTCAGTAATGAAGATCATGAAAGCAAGTACACACAGTAATGAAGATCATGAAAGCAAATACACACAGTACTGAAGATCAAGAAAGCAAGTACACTCAGTAATGAAGATCATGAAAGCAAGTACACACAGTAATGAAGATCATGAAACCAAGTACACACAGTAATGAAGATCATGAAAGTAAGTAAACTCCATAATGAAGATCATGAAAGCAAGTACACTCCATAATGAAGATCATGAAAGCAAGTACACTCAGTACTGAAGATTAAGAAAGCAAGTACACTCAGTAATGAAGATCATGAAAGCAAGTACACACAGTAATGAAGATCATGAAAGTAAGTACACTCCATAATGAAGATCATGAAAGCAAGTACACACAGTAATGAAGATCATGAAAGCAAGTACACTCAGTACTGAAGATCATGAAAGCAAGTACACTCAGAAATGAAGATCATGAAAGCAAGTACACTCAGTGCTGAAGATCATTAAAGTAAGTACACTCCATAATGAAGATCATGAAAGCAAGTACACTCAGTGCTGAAGATCATGAAAGCAAGTGCACTCCATAATGAAGATCATGAAAGCAAGTACACACAGTAATGAAGATCATGAAAGCAAGTACACACAGTACTGAAGATCATGAAAGCATGTACACTCCATAATGAAGATCATGAAACCAAGTACACACAGTACTGAAGATCATGAAAGCAAGTACACACAGTACTGAAGATCAAGAAAGCGTGTACACTCAGTAATGAAGATCATGAAAGCAAGTACACACAGTAATGAAGATCATGAAAGCAAGTACACACAGTAATGCAGATCATGAAAGCAAGTACACTCAGTGCTGAAGATCATAAAAGTAAGTACACTCTATAATGAAGATCATGAAAGCAAGTACACACAGTAACGAAGATCATGAAAGCAAGTACACTCAGTAATGATGATCATGAAAGCAAGTACACTCAGTAATGAAGATCATGAAAGCAAGTACACTCAGTACTGAAGATCAAGAAAGCAAGTACACTCAGTAATCAAGATCATGAAAGCAAGTACACTCAGTAATGAAGATCATGAAAGCAAGTACACACAGTAATGAAGATCATGAAAGCAAGTACACTCAGTAATGATGATCATGAAAGCAAGTACACTCAGTAATGAAGATCATGAAAGCAAGTACACACAGTAATGAAGATCATGAAAGCAAGTACACTCAGTACTGAAGATCATAAAAGCATATATACTCCATAATGAAGATCATGCAAGCAAGTACACTCCATAATGAAGATCATGAAAGCAAGTACACTCAGTAATCAAGATCATGAAAGCAAGTACACACAGTAATGAAGATCATGAAAGCAAGTACACAGAGTAATGAAGATCATGAAAGCAAGTACACTCAGTACTGAAGATCATGAAAGCAAGTACACTCAGTACTGAAGATCATGAAAGCAAATACACTCAGTAATGAAGTTCATGAAAGCAAGTACACTCAGTAATGAAGATCATGAAAGCAAGTACACTCAGTAATGAAGATCATGAAAGCAAGTACACTCAGTGCTGAAGATCATGAAAGTAAGTACACTCTATAATGAAGATCATGAAAGCAAGTACACACAGTAATGAAGATCATGAAAGCAAGTACACTCAGTAATGATGATCATGAAAGCAAGTACACTCAGTAATGAAGATCATGAAAGCAAGTACACTCAGTACTGAAGATCAAGAAAGCAAGTACACTCAGTAATCAAGATCATGAAAGCAAGTACACTCAGTAATGAAGATCATGAAAGCAAGTACACACAGTAATGAAGATCATGAAAGCAAGTACACTCAGTGCTGAAGATCATAAAAGTAAGTACACTCCATAATGAAGATCATGAAAGCAAGTGCACTCCATAATGAAGATCATGAAAGCAAGTACACTCAGTGCTGAAGATCATGAAAGCAAGTACACTCCATAATGAAGATCATGAAAGCAAGTACACTCAGTGCTGAAGATCATGAAAGCAAATACACTCCATAATGAAGATCGTGAAAGCAAGTACACTCAGTGCTGAAGGTCATGAAAGCAAGTACACTCCATAATGAAGATCATGAAAGCAAGTATACTAAGTAATGAAGATCATGAAAGCAAGTACACTCAGTGCTGAAGATCATGAAAGCAAGTACACTCCATAATGAAGATCATGAAAGCAAGTACACTCCATAATGAAGATCATGAAAGCAAGTACACTCAGTGCTGAAGATCATAAAAGCATATACACTCCATAATGAAGATCATGCAAGCAAGTACACTCCATAATGAAGATCATGAAAGCAAGTACACTCAGTGCTGAAGATCATGAAAGCAAGTACACTCCATAATGAAGATCATGAAAGCAAGTACACTCAGCACTGAAGATCATGCAAGTAAGTACACTCCATAATGAAGATCATGAAAGCAAGTACACTCAGTGCTGAAGATCATAAAAGCATATACACTCAATAATGAAGATCATGCAAGCAAGTACACTCCATAATGAAGATCATGAAAGCAAGTACACTCAGTGCTGAAGATCATGAAAGCAAGTACACTCCATAATGAAGATCATGAAAGCAAATACACTCAGTAATGAAGATCATGAAAGCCATGTGCTCAGTATATATATATATATATATATATATATATATATATATATATATATATATATATATATATATATATATATACATACATACATACATACATACATACATACATACATACATACATACATATGTATATATATATATATATATTTATATATGTCAAAAGTCCACAAATGTAGATATTAAGACCAATACCACACAATTGTGGTCATACTGCATATATACCAGAATAATAATGGTTCTCATGCCACCAGCTCGCAGTTCTTGGAAATAGTCATTTAGGCCGTTGAAGTGTATTTCATCTATTGTAAAGTCCATACTCTCATTCATATGGTCAATATCTGCATACTGGACATCCTGGAAAAGCAACAAATTTACACATAATTTTCATGTACAGTATTGCAATTATTATGTTATACTATAAAATCAGTATATTCTACTGTAATGTACCACATGACAACCATGGCAACCAACTAAAGCAAGGTCAGATCCCATACAGTCACAAGCCAGCTAGTAAACAAGTAAACAAACTCTTTGTCACATGGTAAAACATCACCTAGAAACAAACTAGTATAAACTCTTTGCATGTAATGCTGCAACATACTATTTGGCAACCAGGCAACTACTAGTGCAAAGTGTCCAAATGTTGCTTTATGACATACCATCAGGCAAATAAGTAGTGCGAAATTGCATGTCACTCCATGGCATACCATCAGGCAAATAAGTAGTGCGAAATTGCATGTCACTCCATGGCATACCATCAGGCATGTACTAAATTATTATAAATTCAACCAACTAGTGCAAATTCCTTGCACAAAACACAGCGACACACACACCTGAGGAACAGGTAATTCAAACTTTTATGTTACATATGACATACCACCTGGCAACTAGCAATGGCAAACTATTTGTTGTTGTTGTTGTAGGGATTAAATGCCATTTTTCAGCACAAGACAGGCTATACATGGCGGCCAGTATTATTGGTGGAAAAGAACCTCGGAAAACCCCAGAAAGAACCACCAACTCACAAGAAGCTACCGGCAAGCTTTCTCACATACCCACATCAGCTGAACCTGAGACTCGAACCCATGCAGACAGAGGTGAGATGACAGTGATCTGTAATGGTGGGTGCTTTAGACCACTTGGCCACTCTGGGCCCCTCAAACTATTTGTATGTCACAATATAGTGCAGACTATATGTATTTCAGACAGTCAGATAATATTTGGCAACCACCTAGTTAAAACTGTTTTGTAAAATAACTATGACATATCACCTGGCAACCAATGTATTGCTGTTATATGTTCACTTGTGTTTATTTGATATGATATTGAAGAAATTTCATTATATACCACAATACACAAATTTATATATTTGAAAAAGTAATCAATACTCATGTATTACAATTCTCTATGTTTAACTAAAGGTGTGAACATGAATTAATTTACTAATACTTGAGATACAGTGAACTGAAATATATATATAAAATAATCCTTAAGTTTACCAATACACATGGAGTATATTTTAACTATGTATTAGTTATTTACAGAATTCAAAGAGAACAATGATTCAAGTTAATATGAACTTTATTTTGGAAAAGATCAAATCCAACTTGCAAAGTTATATTGACAATAGCAGAAAATGAAATAAATACAATTGACAAAACATTAAGTAACAAACAAATCAAATTAAATATAGATAACAATAACTGGACAAGAACGGAACCAAGGTGTTTTGGATGAATTTACGGTTAGTCTAGAAACTGAACCAAATGTTTGATCAATCAATGAACAGCTGGATTAAAACTGAACCATGGTGTAAATGATGAATGGACAGCAGGACAACATCTGAACCATGGTGTAAATGATGAATACATAGCTGGACTATAAGTGCACCATGTACGGACAGCTGAATTAGAATTGAACCAATGTGTAAAGGATAAAGAGCCAGCTGGACTAGAACCAATCCAAGGTGTGATGGATGAATGGAGAGCTGAACTAAAACCAAACCATGGTGTGATGGATGAATGGACAGCTGGACTAGAACCAAATCAAGGTGTGATGGATGAATGGACAGCTGGACTAGAACCAATCCAAGGTGTGATTGATAAATGGACAGCTGGACTAGAACCAAATCAGGGTGTGATGGATGAATGGACAGCAGGACTACAACCAAATCCAAGGTGTGATGGATGAATGGACAGCTGAACTAAAACCAAACCAAGGTGTGATGGATGAATGGACAGCTGAACTAAAACCAAACCATGGTGTATGGATGAATGGACAGCTGGACTAGAACCATGGTGTGATTGATGAATGGACAGCTGGACTAGAACCAAACCAAGGTGTGATGGATGAATGGTCATTTGGACTAGAACCAAACTAATGGGTAATGGATGAATGGACTGCTAAATGAGCCTAACACTGTATGCCACTACAGAGATGTCAATGATTTGAAACAGGACAATTACAGATGTAAAAAATAGAATCTTAGCACGAGTCCCTCAAAAAGACTGCTGACATCTTACTGGCTGAAAAGATTTCACAGAAAACCATAAATGGACAATTTAATTGTTGAGAGCTGAAAACATCTCTGATATTCTTGATCATAACAAGATTTTAAAAATGGACGTTATGGCAGTGATATTGGATGTGAGATTGGCACTATTTTCATTTAGGACAAACATGATGTCATAAGATCTCTGTTTGCTGAAGGCCCCGTGCTCATACAACTATTTAGGAAAAGCAGTGAAAAGATTTTCAAAATGGCCATCATGGTAGCCATGATGGATGTAAGAGCAGTGTCACTTTTTACTAAGACAAAAAGGACATTGTGCAACCACATGTTGATAAGACCATTAATTCAGGAAGAGTAGTGATAACATGATTTCAATGCTGACATGACCATTTTTTTCAGGAGAATAGCAATTAAAAGATTTTTATAATGACCACTATCAAATTAAACCATTTTTGTCTAGAACCAACTAAACAGCATGATAAATGTATGTGTATTTAGGAAATGTAATAAACTGTTGCTAAATAATGGATGGATGTACAATGAATAAGATTTATGTTGTGGTTTATGGACAGTAGAGTTAAAAATAGGATTTTTATCAAACAAATTTTTGGGAACATCAAACCTCAATGATTCAAATACTTTTTGCTTGAAACATGCTATCTACAATAATCTTTTCCATCATGTAACAAGATAAAGTACTGCGAGTGCATGATATTGATCCTGTACTGATTTCTTGTTTATCTTGTTTGGAATTTTGGCAACACATCATGTTTCAACTGAGGTATTATCATCACAAACTGTATGTCTGACATCTTTCTTGAACTTTCTCAGTTAAATGAGGTCACCAACTTATGTGATTCTGGCTAATTGGTTTTGTAATACAGGTGCTTATGTACATCTTCATAAAACAACTACAATTAGACATTAATTGCATTTCAATTCTATAAGATAGATATACAGGTGCTTAGGTACACTATCACAAAACAATTACAATTAGACATTATTTGCATTTCAATTCTATTAGATAGATATACAGGTGTTTAGGTACACTATCATAAAACAATTACAATTAGACATTATTTGCATTTCAATTCTATTAGATAGATATACAGGTGTTTAGGTACACTATCACAAAACAATTACAATTAGACATTATTTGCATTTCAATTCTATTAGATAGATATACAGGTGTTTAGGTACACTATCACAAAACAATTACAATTAGACATTATTTGCATTTCAATTCTATTAGATAGATATACAGGTGCTTAGGTACACTATCACAAAACAATTACAATTAGACATTATTTGCATTTCAATTCTATTAGATAGATATACAGGTGCTTAGGTACACTATCACAAAACAATTACAATTAGACATTAATTGCATTTCAATTCTATTAGATAGATATACAGGTGTTTAGGTACACTATCACAAAACAATTACAATTAGACATTATTTGCATTTCAATTCTATTAGATAGATATACAGGTGCTTAGGTACACTATCACAAAACAATTACAATTAGACATTATTTGCATTTCAATTCTATTAGATAGATATACAGGTGTTTAGGTACACTATCATAAAACAATTACAATTAGACATTAATTGCATTTCAATTCTATTAGATAGATATACAGGTGTTTAGGTACACTATCACAAAACAATTACAATTAGACATTATTTGCATTTCAATTCTATTAGATAGATATACAGGTGCTTAGGTACACTATCACAAAACAATTACAATTAGACATTATTTGCATTTCAATTCTATTAGATAGATATACAGGTGTTTAGGTACACTATCACAAAACAATTACAATTAGACATTAATTGCATTTCAATTCTATTAGATAGATATACAGGTGTTTAGGTACACTATCACAAAACAATTACAATTAGACATTATTTGCATTTCAATTCTATTAGATAGATATACAGGTGTTTAGGTACACTATCACAAAACAATTACAATTAGACATTATTTGCATTTCAATTCTATTAGATAGATATACAGGTGTTTAGGTACACTATCACAAAACAATTACAATTAGACATTATTTGCATTTCAATTCTATTAGATAGATATACAGGTGTTTATGTACACTATCACAAAACAATTACAATCTGACATTAATTGCATTTATACAATTACCTGACTGGAAACTGGAATCGCATAGAAGTGATTATAATAGTGCATTTTGGTTTAAAAATAGTAATAATCTGGCTAAAATTTAAATGGTTCACATCTCTGCTACCTACAAATCTCATGGTAGGGCATAAAATGAGACAAAATGAGACAAGAGATTTATGATACCTACAAATCTCATGGTAGGGCATAAAATGAGACAGAATGAGACAAGAGATTTATGATACCTACCAAATCAGTTGAGTATTAAAGTTACTGATGTTCAAGTAACTAAGGTTTTACTGTACTTCAAAACTTGTCCACAATACATTACTTGTTGAAAAACATGACATGCCCACAAACATGACTTGTCCACAAACATGACTTGTACACAAATGACTTTGTACACAAACATAACTTGTACACAAACATGACTTGTTCACAAACATGACTTGTTCACAAACATGACTTGTACACAAACATAACTTGTACACAAACATGATTTGTCTACAAACATAACTTGTACACAAACATAAATTGTATACAAACATGACTTGTACACAAACATAACTTGTACACAAACATGATTTGTCTACAAACATAACTTGTACACAAACATAAATTGTATACAAATATGACTTGTACACAAACATAAATTGTATACAAATATGACTTACATGAGGGATACTATACTGCTTTGTCCTACTGACTGCTGCCTTAAGGTTGTCAAGACTGTTGTAACCATAACGACACAGCTGAAATCCTAGTGACCAGTAAGGTGGCATGAAAGGCCTTCCAATGACCTGGGGATAGAAAAAATTAGATGTGGGTATATTGCAAATTCAACCAGTTCACTAATTATGCCTACTGAGTTGTTACAAGCAAACAACAAGAGGAGGCCCTGAATGGCCGAGTGGTCTAAAGCACTTTTCATTATGGATAACTGCCATCTCACCTATGTCTGCGTGGGTTTGAGTCTAAGATTCAGCTAATGTAGTTATGTGAGAAAGCTTGCCAGTAGCTTCTCGTGGGTCGGTAGTTCTTTCCGGGGGTTTTTCGGATTTTGCCAGGTTCTTCCTCCACCAATAATACTGGCTGCCATGTATAGCCTATCGTGTGCTGAAAAATGGCGTTAAACCCTAAAACAAACAAACAAACAAGCAAACAACTAATGTCAAACATTTAAATTTTGTCAATTGACCGATTTGCACTAATTTATAAAATACAGTAACTTACTAAACTTTTCATTCTTCTAATGGTCAAATTAAAACATGATTCATGCATAAATCTGTCACACTGGTTCAACAAATACTAGTTGGGACCTATTTGCACTTGATGTAGAAAAATTAGATTGCCAAATTTCCCACCTGGCAGAAAGTGAATTAATGATTGGTATCACAACCTATATATTTTTTTATGATATGCATTAAAATAATCATTTCTATTAAAATATGTACATATGATAGTACATGTATATAAATAATTTGTAAAATAACATTACAAGTCCATCTTAGCAAAGAATACATTGTTTGATTGTTAAGTATATATATATATATATATATATATATATATATATATATATATATATATATATATATATATATATATATTATATATATATATATATATATATATATATATATATATATATATATATATATATATATATATATATATATATATATATATATATAAAATTTACTTTTTAGGAATTAAGGGAGATAACCATATCAATTATTAGTCTCTGTCTTACTTGTATTAATTCTATGAATCTTGCTGAGATAAAATTAAATGATTCAAAAATACTTTCAGCCAAGTTAAAATCTACTTGGCAAACATATGAATGCAATCAATGATCAGGTAAAGAAACAAAAACTACTTACGTGTAAAATGAAAATGTATATATGATATTCATTGAAGAAAAAAAAGAAAGAACTTTTAAAACCTTCAAAGAAACAGCTGTTGTAATCTAATGAGATACTAAAATTCTTTTAAAGTAAAATATAAAATAGTGTATGTGGCAGTTACTTGTAGACATGCTGGTGCCATGTAAGGAGATTGCAAGGTTTTGTAAATATGAATTCATTGATTTTCATTAGTATTAATTTTTCACCATGTTGTAATATTTTTGCCAGTACTTAAATTCTGTGATTAAAGAAAATGCTCATCATTTCCAGAGAACAACTATTGTTGTTAAGGTCTTTATATTTGTTGATTGAAGCAGCTATGACATCAGTAACAAGAGTTGAGTAAACAGCAACAATCACATCAATAAGAAGAGTTTAGTAAATAGCAACAGCAACTCTTAAACAAGAGGTTAATAAACAAAGATGATAACATCAACAAAAAGAGTTTAGCAAACAGTACATTACATGCCAGCCTCATTTTTAATAGCCTTTATAAAGAATAAATAATTACAATTTATAATTAATAAATAATTACAATTTATAATTAATAAATAATTACAATTTATAATTAATAAATAATTACAATTTATAATTAATAAATAATTACAATTTATAATTAATAAATAATTACAATTTATAATTAATAAATAATTACAATTTATAATTAATAAATAATTACAATTTTCTACAAAAACATTGTCCTTCTTCCAGTCAGAGTGTTGTTGGCTTTTGACATGAAGATCCCAAATACATTAGGCATTATGATAACCTACACCATACATCAGGCATTATGGTAGTCTGCACCATACATTAGGCATTATGGTAGTCTGCACCATACATTAGGCATTATGACAGTCTGCACCTTACATCAGGCATTATCATAGTCTGCACCATACATTAGGCATTATGGTAGTCTGCACCATACATTAGGCATTATGGTAGCCGACACCATATATTAGGCATTATGGTAGCCTACACCATACATTAGGCATTATGGTAGCCTACACCATACATTAGGCATTATGGTAGGTTGTACCATACATTAAGCATTATGGTTGGCTGTATCATAGATTACACATTTATTGTCGGCTGTACAATACAGGATACTTATGGTAGGCTATACCATACACTCAGCACCATAGAAGGCTGTATCATATATTGCACATTATGGTAGGCTGTACAATACATTGCACATTATGGTAGGCTGTACAATACATTACACATTATGGTAAACTGTACAATACATTACACATTATGGTAGGCTGTACAATACATTACACATTAGGCTCTTCTGCTGATAATACTGAGAAAATTCTTTAAACAACACTATTTACTTTTGAAAACATTTCATAGGAAAACTTTTTATTAATAAAGAAGGCCCATTTTAAGTTTGCAATCTTCACTGTTAAATCTCTTAGTTTAGATTTTATTGAAGCTCCATGTGCAGATAAAGACAGTACCTATGGTTTGATTATCAATTTATAAATCAAGTGTGACTGTTTCATTCAAATTAATTTCTTAACAAATTTGGCCATTTTAGGTCTTTGCTTCATAAAGTTGAGTCTTTAGGCAGGTTTCACTGAACAAAAATTTACACCCATCTAATTGAGACAGAAAGAAAATGAAACCAACTAATGGGCAAACAAAACAAAACAACAAAACCAATAAACTTAAGACATTACTTGTGTATATTGTTGGATTACAGTTTCTGGCTCAGGACCAAAGAACATATAAAAATCCAGGATTCCTCCTGTGGTTCTGTAGGTCAGCATGGGGAGTGGTGTCAAGCTGTAATCTGAAGAAAAAAAATATAATTTTTACTTAAAAGAAAAGATATTGATAGAAAACAATTATCATCCAATTAAACTTAAGAATTATAACAGAATCCTTTTCAAGTGTGTAAATTATTACATCATTCAAAAATGAAATCAGATGATCAGAGAAAAAAGAGCACTAATAAAACAATTCATATGTCAAAGCTGTAACATTAGATAAACGTTTAATGGTTTTTACAAAATAAGAAATGTGAAATCAGCTAATTAACTGAACTTTTTAATATATGTTGGTTTGGTGAAGGAAAAGAAAAACCCAGAGATAATGATTAGGTTCTAACCTAAACCCATTTATACTTGCTTATAAGTTGAGTCAAACTGCAAATGAAAAAGATTCTAATCTGCTTGGGCATAATGTGCCTGAAGATCAGGTTCTATGTTGATTATTCACCAATTATTTAAACAAATTGCACAGACCCAGATCTGCCTGTGCATTATATGAAGGCATATCTGGTGCTGTGCAGTTTGCAGTTGAAATTGTCTTATAAGCAAGTACAGATGGTACATCTTGTGACACCATGTCCTGACATACTTTCCTAAAGGTACATGTCCAGCTTGGCTACCCCTAATACCAAGAAACTGCCATACATTATCTGATCTAAACTAAAACAGATTAGCCAAAATTTAAATTCAAGCCAGATATGATTCTCTCTCCCCCACCCACCTAACTATTCAAGGGATTCCAACAGCTTGCTCTTCTGGCATCTAACATTTTTGAAGTATACACCCTAAAATGTGTGTATATCTATATACATTCTTAACTTTGGTCCATGATTGCATATTGTCCTTTAAGATAATGGTCATTTTGTAAACAACTTGTCTGCATAGCTAACTTTTGTCCATGATTGTACATTGTAATTAGATGTTAACATGGCTTTTGAATTCTGCACATTCTAGAAGTGAACTTGTTGACATTTTGATGGTATTGTCCATTAGAAACAGATCACATCTTTGGAATTCCAGAACAATTTATTGTGAAATTGGGCAAGTGCTATTTGTATATAAAAAGTGATCTGGTAAAAAACAAAATCATTCCTGTTTCAAATGTCTTTGAGACTCTTTGATCAGAATTTGCAGCTGTGAATTATAAAGTGCTCATTGACTTTTTGGACTAAATCATTACTTCGGGATTATTGAGAACTCATTCATAAGCATTGTGGTACATCAGGACATTCAAGATTATTGGAATTCATTGAAATCATTCTATATTTTTGTACTTGAGTTAGAGTATTTAAGATTATTTGGGATTTAACACACAGTACTGAAAGTGTACAATGAATTTTAACTTTATATTAGGAATAAAAAAAACTTGCTGATTTTACTTAAATTGTCACTTTCACTTCTTGTTTTTACTTTGCTTAAAACACCGAGTCGCTGTCTCGCTCGATATCTTATACCATACAAACCATGAACCTTGCATAGTGCTGGTATCTTACTTACTGGCATACGTGAATTTCTAATTTCGTATAAAGGATCATTTAGTGTGGTACTTTTAAAGGACAATATCTCTGCTCCTCAAAATAAAATCTGTTATCCTTTAGAACCATGTGATTGTTGAATATTTTATTGGTGCTATCTAAATATGTTAACATTACTATAGACTTAAGAACAGTAATCCATTCTCATCCTTCATGTGAAGTCTTAGTTTACTGAGCATTAAAGTTATTATAAACTGAAGAACACCCATACCTTCTCAGTCTTCATTTGAAGGTTTCGTTTACTAAGCATTAACGTTACTATAAACTGAAGAACACCCATCCCTTCTCAGCCTTCATGTCAAACCCTAGTTCACTGCGTATTAAAGTTCAAAGAGTTCAAAAATGATAATGCAAATAGGTGAGGATTACATACTTATTAATGGCCAATCAGCATGCCATCAAAGCCTGACTGCAGTGTAATGTTGATAAACAACGTCCAATCTAACACAACTGGGGCAGTATCTCCCATTTGGACGCGACTTGTTATTCTTATTATGTTTATTTTTACGAGATTTTGTAAGAATCTCTCAAAGGCGTGTATAAGAAATATAATTCGCGACCGTTTGTGATATACTAGCTCTAAGACATGAATTCCTACTCATCGAGAAACGTTAATCTTCTACTAAAGAATGTTTCTCTATCGGTGATTGCTGTAGGCATTTCTGAAATGATGGAAGTTTTCAGGAATCACATTATATATTAGTATTTATGGCAAATATAACTTTAGATTTTTCATCATTCAATCGACTAGCCAGTGCTGAATAACCAGCACATGCGCTGAAAAAGCAAATGGAATGTCATCAGCTGTTTAGTTGCTTGCTAATTTTTTTTTTAAAAACTGTCCTCTCTTCAAGGCACTGTCTGCCTTGAAACGTATTGGTTATAAGCTAACAAGACAAAAAATATATACATTTATTCTCTTCAAGTTTTGTCCCTTATATTGGCGTTTCTGAAGCGACATGCACACTACTAAACTTGAATAAACGTGCTCTGAGATTTGTGGATGATGATTCACAAGCAACTATCCTAAACTTGTAATTATGGCAAAATATACCATCTCAAAAAGTGCGCAGACTTTGGTTTCTAGTTCTAGAGACTTTCAAAATAATTGATAAACGTGCTCCCAGATGTTTGGACAATTCGATGTTTTAAACACAGTATACAAAATTTTGATATTCAAATATTTTAGATGTCCCAAATAATAAAACCTAAAACCTCAACATCTGGCAATAAATCTTTTAAATCTGTAGCTGCCATTCTATGGAACGAGCTACCAAACCAATTTAGAAAGCAATCGAAATTGAATTAATTTCGATCTTTAACTATATCTTGAAGCTATAAACGATACTCACCCTTTCCCACCATGATGACAGCAAAGTTTTGCTAGCGTATACTGTGTTTGCCCTTGTTTTTATGTATGTACTAATAAAATACTTTACTGTTAGTTCCCTTTTTCTTAAAGCGTAAGCTACTTTTTATTCCTCGTTTGGTGCTTCTGCAATTATATTAAATTTCAATTTTGACAAATAATTTTAATGTTTGAAAAGCCAAAATTGTTTTTGAAAACATTTAACCAGACACAAAATTCACTTTTACCCAATGACTTTACAATGCTTTACTTGCCCATATATCAAGTTGTTCGTTGTGTTTTGTGCAATTTGTATATATGCAGAATGATGTGTTTGGGTGTCATGATAATTGTTGAGATGCCAAATTTGTTTTATAAATGTCTGTAAAAGGCCCATTAGAGCCAATGTTGAACTGTTGTTTTAAATCAGGCCTTATTGTAGATTACATCTCTATGTAAAGATCGTGCAATCATCAAAAAAATTTCGGAGCTGGTAACGAAATGCCACCTCGAGAAATTCGTTCGCTTAGATAATTGCATCATACTCGGTTCATAATGCATTCTCTCTTTACTACATTGGATCTATTGCAGAATGTGAAAATGCTAATGTAAGAGGAAAATAGCACGAATGCTTTACTTGTAGAGATAGAAGCACATGTCTGACGCCATGACATGATAGCATGGTGCTGATTTTACGACTTACCCATAACGTCACCATTAAGCGTTTTTAGTTACGAAAAGTTTAATTTGTATTAAAAGAATGTCATAAGAACAATTTAGATGTTTGTTGACAGGGATGAAATCATTCGAAAAATCATATCCACTTTCCCATGCGAATAACTTTGAGTATCTGAGATTCCGAAGATGTCATAGAACTACTTTCCAAATTGGTAGGTCGAACGTAATAACAATCTTCAGTGACTAACAAACGACTTTCTTTTTTGTCCGACCTTGACTCTCTAGTTCTTGTAATGGAGATTGGGGTAGATGATGTTTTCTCAGAACCACAAATGCTTTGTTCAAAATCACTAGCGAAATCTTCTGCAAACACTTCATGGAGTCTGGTTTCTTCTTAGAAATGTGACCACCTCATGACAGTAGATGATTCAGATTAAATCCGCTAAAGTTATAACTTACAAAACTTTTGATTACTACTCCTGGTAAAAGTCAAGATATCTGCTGTCTTACAGCTGAAATGTTATTTGGCTTCAGAATATCCACAACTTCAAACATCAGGAACCTCTACGACCGGAACAAAAGAGATACAAAAGTAAAGATACCTGTTATCAATGTCTAGAAAATGGACATTGATTGTCAGAGTGGCCAAAGAACGTGAAAAACGAGAAAATAGTGGGACTTTCAGATGTATCATAAGATGAACCCATTCCAGCAAATAAATTAAAAAATGCAAGACAAGATGAAGAAACATCAGGAGAGCCCATACCAATGTAGAAATGTAACAAAGAAAAAACAATAAAAAAGTAGAATGAATGAACTAATTGATGTGTTGAAAAATGTGATGGTGATTCGTATTAAAGATAATGGATCAAAAACGTAATTGTATATTTGTTTTGAATTGTTCGTTAAATATGGAGAGATATTTAAACACCCATTTACAGACATACAATGGAGTGATGGACAGTAAGTGTGGAGTGATGGCTAGTAAATCTGGAGTGTTAGATAGTAGATCGCTGAGTATTGGTCACTGTACCCCTTCCTTACTCAGTATGTCTACGGTGTTGGTCACTCAAAACGGTTTGAAACTTTTAATATTTCATACATATCGTTCAAACTTTATAAAAACACATTTAAAACATATTTTAAATTTCATGTTTACATATTTTTCTTTTTAAAAAAAACATCGCAATTTTCTGTCAGATTTAGTATATTTTGTTTTATTTGTAAAGGTGTAAATTTTCATATATAAAATATTTTATGATTTGTAAAAAAATATTTTTACAACTTTTACTTTATGGGCCTTTTCCTATTTAGTCTTCGATAAAGTCCGTATTAGCTTGGGATTTCATTAAAACTTCTAGTCGAAGCCAAAATTTGTATATTTTTCCAGATTTGTTCAGTCTTCACTAAATTCCGTGTGAGTTTAGGACTCCTTTTAGTCTCGGTCAAAATGTCTAAATTTTACGAGTTTTTTTTTAAGTTTGTACTATGTTTAGTTTAGGTTAAACGTCTAACATTTTCCCGAAGTATTTCATTCTCCGTTCACATCCGTGGCATTTCGAAAATGTAATGCTACTTTTTATTCCAGTCTATTTTAATCTGATGATCCGAGGAAGCATTTAGTCTGCGCTAAATTCCGTTACAGTTCTGGAATTTTATACCACTTTTATCCCATGCCATGTTTAACCAGTGTTCCAAGTTTCTTGCAGTTGCTTCTAAATTGCCGTATAGTTATGTAATTTTTGCGGCACTCATAGTTTCGTTCATTTTAGTGGTATTATGAGTTGGTTCCATTGATTATAGCTATATTAACATCATTATATATAATTTCCATCCTTCAATAAAATTCACGGCTGAAGTCTCCAACTTAAACCACGTTTTCCTAGACACAACAATCAGACTGGTAGAAAACAAACTCCATACAGACATCTACTCGAAACCAACTGACAAACACCAATATCTCCTCCCAACCAGCTGTCACCCAAAACACTGCATTAGGAGCATCCCATATAGCCA
The DNA here is from genome assembly GCA_030141615.1 of Unio pictorum. Taxonomy (NCBI): domain Eukaryota; kingdom Metazoa; phylum Mollusca; class Bivalvia; order Unionida; family Unionidae; genus Unio; species Unio pictorum. Next base: position 2,166,893 of record JARLTB010000189.1, read on the forward strand.
GGCACTGAGGATACGCAGAATTTGCTCCGACGATGACACATTCCTAAAAAGGTCTGAAGAGCTATCTAAACATTTAATTTGCCGAGGCTACGACAAGGACCTGATTACTGAGGCAACCCAAAGGGCTAAGCAAACAAACCGCGATGACCTACTAAAATATGGAAAGAAGGAAAAGGCTGATAGGATACCATTTATCCTGACCTACCATCCAGACAACCCCAAAATAGGTAAAATCATCGGGAAACACTGGCCCATCGTAGAATCTTCGGATGCACTAAAGTTAATCCTCCCGAACAAACCTGTAGTAGCCTACCGGAGACCAAAAAACCTCAAGGACATCCTAGTCAGGGCGAAGCTAGCGCCAATCACTAATCAAGACCACCTTAGTCAATCTGGCCCCTGTCGCGATAAAAGGTGCAAAACCTGTCAACACATGATAGAAACCAGGACTTTTTCTAGCACAGTGACGAGAGAAAAACTAAACCTACATGGTCCAAACAAAACGTGCAAAACAGAGAATGTAATTTATCTCATCACATGTAAGATCTGTAGCCTGCAGTATATCGGAGAAACTGAGAGGCTACACAAAAGGATCAACCTTCATAGATCTGATTGGATAACAAAGAAGCTATACAGAAGTCCGGTCGCAGAACACTTCTCTTCCCCTTGCCACACCTTCAGTGATATAACACTTATTGCAATTGCTCACAACCACAAATGGAGTTCCGAAACCAGGAAAGAAAAGGAATCTTACTGGATACGACGCCTTCGAACATTAAAACCAAGCGGTTTAAACCAAGAAGACTAGAAAAAGACAGCCATGCACAAATTTAATTATCTTTTCCAGCTGACACATTTTCTTTTAAATAATTCTCTAAATTTGCTTAATAGCCTCTAGCTACTAATATAAAATATCCGGGATATAATTTGCGCGTACATAAATTTACATACAAAAACATATGTGTCGCTTTTGCTCATCGATTTCACATTTTACAGCACCCGCGACTAGTTGTAACATAATAAATTTCAAGGCTTAATTCCTGTAGAAACAGGCATGTAAAGTTCTGTAAACACGGTTTTTGTATTTTAGCAGTCTGTCTTGTCAATGTTTTGTATTTGCCTTTGATAAAGACTCATTGAGAGTCGAAAGCGCTCAGGCTAGAGTGATACTAGTTTTTGCACTGTTGCTTGTCAGTTTATTGCATTTATCTTATTCAATCCCTGACACACGTGATCCCTTGCTGGATCCAGTGCATTTGAAAGGACTGTTATATGCCATATGATTTGTATTCTTTATATATATATATATATATATATATATATATATATATATATATATATATATATATATATATATATAATTTTATGACACCACCAAAATAATCTAATCTTTAGTTTTTGCTTTATATATCATTATCGGATGTATGCATACTGCCACTTGGCAACAGGTCCCTAAACACAACGTATTGCTGACATGTGGTGTTGAAAAGAAAAAAGTTGGTCACTCCACATCGTGTTGGATATAATGTGTAGGTCATTGATCACTACGTATGACCTGTTTGACAGGATATGTTTGGTATGGGATGGTATAGTGTTGGTCAGTAAGTAACTGAGTATAGGTCACTATAAACGGCGTGTTGATGTTTAACATTAGCATTTTCCTACAGCTGTATGTGGCATCCCAATGTAAACCTACAGGGTAATTTAACATTAGCATTACCATATGATTAATGGCATCTCGCATGCAAACCTAATGCGTAATGTCCATTCCTGTACGGATTCTAACCATATATACAATGTACAAGGGAACAAATTATACAGATTGCCTCAATGTTAAATTCACGTGCCGCTCTCAGGCGTCTCCCAGTGTAAAATGCTAATTAATGTACTGCTCACAATTTCGACGTTTAATATCAACAACTTCAAAGCAAGTAACAATGCATACATACAATGTGTGTCAATGATTAATTTCCGCACGGCTCTAAGGTGTTTCCCAATATACATTTATATGGTGTAATGTTAATTCCCATACGGCTATCCAACGCTCCTTATTACTACGGTTTGTGGGACACGTTCACATACTTTCTTATAGCTTGCTATAGAACTTTAGCATTGAAGATACGTATAATTTGTATTTATTTATTTATGTGCGATTTGACTTTGGTGTGAGCGTCGGCACAAAAACAATATTCCTTTTGAGCCTAGTAAAATGTCTGGCTAAATATTACTATGCATGTGGAATTATTCTCAGTAGTGTTATCAGCATACATTCACTCTCCTTGCATATTAGATTCTAGCCTGTTAGTAGTGCCAGTTTTCCAGAATATTAATCTCAACATTCTGGTTATTTGATACCAGAGACTGTCAACAGGCAAGATTCTGTAGTTTATCTTCCCTGGCTAATTGAACCTGGCCCTGTTCTATGCTCTTGGATCAAGATAAATGTTAAATTAATTACCAATTCCTTATCTCAGACCCATAGTAATGCGACATCAGAGTGGGAGATGCAGGCAATTAAATGGCTGTGCTTGTTGGTGCTGCAAGCAATACTGGTTTTGGTTTTGTGTAGATATTAACTTTAGTGTGCATAAAGTTGTAGGAACCTTACTAGGTGTCGATGCGTTCTTTGAACCCGAATGTAACATTGTAGGACAGGAAAGGATTACTTACAGAAAGATATACTGAGCAACAGACGGAGGTTATAACTGCAATACCAATCATATTTTCCTTACAAACTAAAAGAAAAAAAAAATAAAATTTAAATGACCTTGAGCATTACTGTTCCATAGCAGGACTCCATGAGATTTCCCATCATCCTCAAGGCACGTGTAGAAAGGATGAACTCCATACAAGTTAGAATTAGCCTGAAAAAGATGCTAGCGTTTCATATGGACTCTTACGGCAGGTCATATAGTATATAACGTTCGATATTCTTTTAGATATTTTCAACGTAGTGTTTCTGATGCCTAACATAGTTGTTACCACAATTGTTTGTTGTTAGAACTAGATATATGACGATCAAACAAACCTCTTTTAACTTAATGAAATAACTCTCTCTCTCTCTCTCTCTCTCTCTCTCTCTCTCTCTCTCTCTCTCTCTCTCTCTCTCTCTCTCTCTCTCTCTCTCTCTCTCTCTCTCTCTATATATATATATATATATATATATATATATATATATATATATATATATATATATATAGTGGGGGTGGGGGTTGTAAATATTTTCACTAACATAGATTCTAAAATACATAATTTCTTTTTTTTCTGTGGAAAGATTGCATTTTTGTGAATATGAATTTACGTATTTAAACAAAATTCATTATACTCCATACAATTATATAATTCTGCAAATAAATTTAATCACATCATAAAAACGTGCGCTCGTAGATTAAATTTATTTGATATTTTTTTAAATGTAAATTCTGATGTTTGTGTCGAAAACAAAGTAACAAGAGTTCCGTGGAAGCCGGTGTTAGGCCCCTTATCATTATTTACATAACCCCTGCATCAGACTTTGATAAACTTTAATACAAAACTTCCGCAATGATAAATAAATAGTCGAGATCAGCAAGATATGAACTCATCGCATATCATCAAGCTTTAGACGTGTGATGTTATTCTCCGAAAATTCAGTTGAATAGAGCATCTGAAGTTGAGGAGACGTGTTGTAACGACATCCATTAATATTGCTATTTTCATAAGTAGACACGAACTTTTAACGTAAAGAATGAACTCCTAACGTAAACCATGAACTCAAAACGTAAAGAATGAACTCCTAACGTAAACCATGAACTCAAAACGTAAACCATTAATATTGCTTGTTTCTTAAACAGACACAAACTCCTAATGTAAACTATTATCATTGCTAGTTTCTTAAGAATCATGAACTCCTAACAAACTTTCAATTTACTGTAATATTTATCAAAGTTTCAGTTGATTAAAGCATGTATAACATATGAGACTTTCAGAAACTTTAGCACAGAACGCTATCATTGTTCACCATGATGCAACCATTTTCTGGTTAAGCTGCGAGACAAACAAGACAGGAACCCACTTGAATGCAGCAACTGGTGTAAGAGATATGTGACTGTCAAAAACATAAGCTGCGTTGACGACTATATGGCGACGGAAATGTGACTTCTCCATATATTTAAAAGGCCGAAACAAAAAACTAAGTCAACATTCTTTTTTCAACTTCTTTTTAGCGAAGGTAAAGTACAAGTTTAACTAAAAGAGGTAATAAAGTGACATATAACTAATTTTCCTTAACTTGCACAGGTTTGGTGCTGATTATCAAGGTTATTTATTGAACAATATCCCGATTATCTGTCATACGTGTTTAACTTTCGTCCTTTGAAATTTTTTTGAACACAAGTGAAAAATCACTATCCACAGAGAGTACGGAACAAAATTTAAATTTATTAATTTCCTGAATACCGTTTTAAAGAACATTTCTGTCAAACTGTATAACCTCTGGAGCAAATTAGTGTGATTATACGTTCATAGTTAACAATATTTTAGTTATTTTGTTGAGAAAATGCCTATAGAAATCTGGCACAGGTCATACCGTCCATGTAGGTGCCTGGTCACGGGACCACATCGGCCACGTTCTGTAGTTTAGGTCATGGCGGAATGATTTGTGAAGGTTCTCCCCAAAACCGTAGATATTCTTCGATGGCAGTATCGTGCTAATTTGCAGAAACTGGTCAGAGAAGACGAAGCCTCCAACACTGGTGTCCCACCTGTTTAGAAGAAGAAAAAGGTTATGTAAACAGTCATGCATATTTGGATGAACGGTTAGACGCATACATTCACAATTGAAATAGATAAATCCAGATACTCGACGAAAGCGTTCAAAACGGTTAACTTTTCCAAGGTGTCAGGTCTCAGACAGTCAAATTTGCATGGATTTGTGAATTGAAATGAAGTCATTTTCAACGCTGATAATTTAAGTATTGTGTGGTTACCAATGCCACCATGCACTGTTATTTGTTCTTTAAGAATAACTTTATATATTAATTACAATATATCAGTACGGTTGTAAAGAATATACAAGACTTTCCTGAAAGTATTGTTCTTATAGTGTGGAATGACTATTTATGTTTACTGACAAAAACAGTTGAGTAATATTTAAAGCTAACTGCATTAACGCAATGCTACATATTACTAGATAAATGAAGGTGTTTAGGTGGATATATATATATATATATATGTATGTATTGTTATGTGTATTTTATTATGAATTATTAGTTGACTTAATGATTATATGTTATACACACTAGTATTTTGTACTTGACCTTGTCCAAAATCAAGTTTACTGTGCGCCTGACAAGGAACATTATGTTTGTTAAAGAACATAATACATGGCTCATATTTCTCTTTGAGTATAGTTTAAATATTAGGATCATTATCGAGGTACATATATTTATCTTAATCTGAGTCTATGACATTGCTATTCACCTATAGAAAATCTGACGTACAAGATGTTTTACATATTCTTTATTATAAATTTAGTAATCGACCTGTGTTGACATCCTTGAATGTTCTAAAAATTAAGTTTTGACCCACATCCTGGTTGTATTTTTATGTCTTAGTTTTTTATAAAATGAGAAATTACTACTCCGATGGCCTAGTGGTTAAAGCGTCCGCATCGGATGTGGGAGGTTGTGTGCTCGATCCCCGGACGAGTCATACCTTAAACAATGGTACTAACAGCTGCCTCGCTTTCCGCTTAGGACTGGTCTGCATGGTATCATAATAATGTGACTGGGTAGGACAAGATGTAACGTGTCTGCGGCATGATGCCCCAGTGCTAGGCATCACTATAAACTCTGTCACACTACAGATATAGTAGCTGTATGTCTTATAAATTGTTAAAGCTACGTTAAAAATCCAAATCACACACATACACATAAACACACACTTGTGATGTTCTTTATTATAATTTTAGTAATGGACATTATCTTGTTTACATCCTTGAATGAAACTATTCATTCTTGCATGAACATCAGTAGTGAAGGGGGAAAATAAAGCAGAAAGGGGACTTTAACGTATACAAAAAAGGGAGACTGAAATAACAACACGGGGAATTTAATGTAGTGGGACTATCTAGCGACAAGGGGATTTTAACAGGGTGGGTCTGTCGAGGTTCAAGGGGATATGGAACAGGGTGGAATTGTCTAGGGACAAGGAGACTTGAACATAGGTGGGACTGTCTAAGGACAAGCGTGTATGAGTCAGCATAAACAAATAAACAGATATAGAATAGAAAGATAAAACTGTTTTGGCATAGAGTAGAGATCTTTTCGAACAATGGAGTGGCTCTGAAAAGGGATGTTGGGATTTTGTTAACACCACTCAATTAACATTGGAAACATCGCACAGGTCCTCCTCTGACATCCGGAAGGTAGAGTAAGACTCGCTTGGCAGACTTTCCTCTCTACATAGAGCCTTCGTTTCCAACTCACCCTACGATTGCTCCAAACTCACCCTACGACTGCTCCAGTTCACCTTACGATTGCTCCAGTTCATCCTACGATCTTTCCAAGCTCACCCTACGATTGGTCCAGTTAAACCCTACGATCGCTCCAAGTTCACCCTACGATTGCTCCAGCTCATCCATTTTGAACGATTTGGCGTGCCATAGTGCGCTATAGTCTGTGCGCAGTGAATCGATGCGACGGAGTTGGAACATGACTGAAACTACGAAGAGGATGTATTGGGGTGCACCAACAGTGGAAACACAGAGTGATGGCATGACAGCTACCAAAGCAAACACATTAATACCTCCAGAGAAGAATGATTTTAATTGGGATTTAGTAGATTTTCTCTCTTCTTCTCAGGAATTCATTCCTATACCAGTACTTTCACCACCTTCTCCTTCATTACCTTAAGTCGAGGATTTTAGACAGATGCAGAAAGAATAATTGGAGAAATATTTGCAAAACAGAAAGAAGCAGAACTAGCCTTTATTATTCAAAACCGGGACGAAGAGTCAAGAAGAAAACGAGAGGAAGAAGAAAAAGCACAGAATAAATTAAGTCTACGAGAGAAGAAGGACGATGAAAGTCGAGCGATTACTGTACTATTAGCCCTTGAGGCAGAGTTAAGGAGTCTGAAACAAATGTGTCAGACTTGTTTAACTCTACTCAGTACAAAAAGACCTTTCAGAGCCAAACATTCCAGCTCAGTTAACGTTCCCATTGCTCCTGAGACACCAACAGTAGTGATCTCTTCCCAACTCATCGAGATTAACAGGTGATGAAGTAGGCTTCGTTTGTGGAAAATGTATAAAGCAATTAAAGCTGATTACCTCCCGTTCCTGAGTTTGTTAAAAGGAAAACACCCAACGGTCCTTTTCAGGACCAACCACCTCTCTGGAAACGAGTGACTCCTCAAAGTTTGCCATATCAAATAAAGCGTACATCCTCCGCCCCCCTCATGATGTTCAGTGTGAGTGCATGAGTATAGGTCTTTATTATTATTTTAAAAAATCAAAACCAAAAGAGACACGTTTTTCTTTCTCTTCTATTCACAAAGTATGAAATAAATTTAAAAACACATCACTTAAACGTTTATTAGCTTCTCTTTTTCACTCTCTTTTTCCATTTGAATTTCTGAAATGTCACAGGTTTTTCCTCCTCTTCTTCACTTTCTTCTCGTCTTCTTTTCTTCTCTTTCTGGACGGGAATGCCTTTTCATCCTTCTCCTATTGTTTCTTGGATTGGTTATCCTTTTTCTTAGGGTAATCGGAACGCCAATATGCTTTATCTTGACAATGATAGCAGGTATCTTTACCTTTGCCTCTCTTGACGCCTGTCTTAGTTTGACGTTGTGGACATTCTGAAGACCAGTTTCCTTTGTTCTTACAGATACAGCAAGTTGTTACGTATATCAGTATTTAATTCGTTTTTTTCTTCAGTACATGCCATTGTAATTTAAATTTATTCACTAGAGATCATGTTTTTGTCGGAAAATCGGTTGGTCTGAACTATTCTTTTGGTAAACAAGTAACGTTGACCTAGATCCTGACATTGATTCAAGGTTTGGGGAAACCACGTAAACGGGTTTTAGTTTAATTTTAATATGATTGGTTGTTGTCAAGGTCAAGATGGCACTACTGAATTAAGAAGTAAACATCTTTTTATTCTTAAGGTAAAAATGATTGGTTCTCCTCAGGTCATGTTAGGAGTACGTGATATAAATAATTACGTGACTTCTTTCCCCCCTTTAATGGTTTCGCAATTTGGGGATTCTTTCGAAACTGCGGATTAGAATACGATATAATTTTTGTTTTAGTGAAATATAGTTAGTTGTGGGCGTTTATAAATGTTAAGTCATTTTCTTTTGTTGTAGCCAGTTTATTTAATCCAAGTTAACTTTTCTTCCGACCAGCTGTGTTTTAAAGAATTAATTTGTTTCTCTGGGAATATTTGATGTGTTCAGATTTCTAACACCGGAGTGTTAAATATTGTTTCCAACAGGATTTGAACCTGAATCGATGAGAACATTTCATTATTAGGACTTCTGTAATTTAATTCGTGGATTATTCTTGAAATATGTTTGGATCTAATTCTTAAGTTATTTGTTCAATTTTTACAAAGCTTGTTCTTTTCACTTTTTCTGTGGTACTGTTTATCAGAGCCTAAACACGTAACAAATTGTCTTGACTAACTTTTATCGCAGAAAGAGGGTGAGTAGTCCGTCGGCACCTCTAAAGAAAATCGTTTTATGACGCCTTGCAACGCTTTGATGAGAAGTTTGATATGTGATGGCTCTTCCATCTTCTTGAATAATTGAGACTGAAATGAATACTCTTGCGGGATGACACTCACCCTATCTATAGGGAAGACACCCACCCTACATACATTTTTCAATCAAGATGAAACGATATTGAGAACGGAGAAGAAAAACAAGAGGCAGAAACGTGGCATACTGCATCGCACAAGATCTGTTGTCTTGGCTCGAATTCATGCCAGTGATTTTGAAGACGACATGAGTGAGGCAGATTCCACACCTTCTACGTCTGCATCCAGACCCAGATAGTCTACTCCTAGCCACCCGTATTACCCCGAAAAGTATTACCACATTCAAGAGATGGATAATCGCTCCTCCACAACATTTGGAACCACTGCCTACATAGTGAAGTTTAAAGATTTCAGGTCAGGCGTAGAGCTGGAAAAAGCCGAAGAGTTCAGCATCGATTCGCTGGATTCTTTGCTAACCCCACTGACTGAAACGACGAGGTAAAGCCAAAAAAAAGACCATATCTTGAAATTCTCCATTTATCACGGCAGTTTGGATCAAGTTTAGCAGCCCAGCACAATTTACTCCTTCCAAAGTCATCGATAAATTCAACATGTTCATCAGTACAACGAGAAGTTTCACACAACCAATGGAAAAGCAACATTCTACATGACCCGTGATTCTCTTCCAAAAGTGACCGGAGAACGCAAAAAAAAATGGCGGATAACCTCCACAACATCAAGCGTAGCATCGCTCAAATTAACAACGCTCAAGCCAAGGCGTGTTTAGCTCGTGCTATCGTTGTGAGAAGAACGTATGCCGACAAGAACGACACGGCAGAATGGAAACAAGCCTGGAAAATTATTAAAAAATCAGACCTTGCCAAACAACAAAGAGAAACAGAATTGCTGTTTAAGTAAGCTGGTCTATCTAAAGACAGTACGTTTGGCATTCCTAAAATGAAACAAAAACCATTGCCAGATGATTTAGCTCCACCCTACACATTAACGGTGCACTTCAAGAAGTGCGTGGAGATCTGCTTCAGTGACTAAAAATACATTCATTTCTGTCATCGCGATGAACATTTTGAATGCCATTAGAGTGCGTGGAGATCTGTTGTTTCGATGCAACAGTTTCAAAGACGAAAATACATTCACTTATATCATCACGATGAACATTTCGCTGCCATTAGCAGTATCACCACATTCCTCAGATATTGTGATTATTGTCGGAAATGCGAATATTGTTATAACAATCAAGAGCAACACAAATATTGCAGATCGAAATGTCGAGGATGTTTGGCCTCTAAACCCTGTCTTGACGAAGGACAAAACGAGTGCAATGCTCTGCTTGCAAGCTAACCTTTTCAGCTCTATCTGTTACCATCAACATCTGAAGATGCAAGATTCACTAAGGAAAAGTGCTTGCCACCTCAAAAGATTGTGATCTACTTGTGGACAAGAAATACGTAGCAATAATGCGAAGCACAAGTTTGTCCAGGAAAGAAATTATGTACCATTTGTCACCAAATCGTGGACTTGGAACACAAATAGTACATTCCAAAATACTATTAGAAGCGTGAGGAGGAGGAAGATGATAAGAAGAAATGTAATTTCGTCTTTTTCGATTTCGAATGCATGCAAGAGTATGGCATTCGCATTCATAATTTCTGTGTGGCTCATCGAGCAGGCGAGAAGTAAATCAAAGAACTTATAGTTAGCTTATTGTCTCCAAGTGTGACAAAATTCATGGAGAGCGTGAAAAAATATTTCGTGAAGCTAACATTTTGACCGATTTTGGCCAGTGGATCTTACACCCTAACGATGCCACGTGGAGTCAAGAGGATATCAAACGTTACGGAGATTGCCATCACTATGACACACAGGTTCTCAGGAAAACAAGGACAAGTTCTTATGAAATACTATGCAAAGCAAAGCACCGAAAGCCGTAAAGTCACTTTGATCGTATTAAAAATCATTTCCATGCAAGTGGGACAAGTACAATTCGAAGATTTGGGCTATTTAGCCATGCCGTTGAGAAATGCCTGAAAAGTTTGGAATGACAGATATGGTCAAAGGCTATTTTCCTCACTTTTCAATATCAAAGCCAATCAACACTTCGTCCTGTTACGTTTGCGTGATGCTCACTACTACACTAAGACAAAAAACGACAACATGCCCAACGAACAACGAGAAGCTTTCTAAGGCTGGTACCAAACTCACGCCTAGGACCCCCTTGACTTTCAGAGAAAATATTAAGTATCGTCGTTCACGACGTGGACATTTTACGGCATTGCAATGGACAATTTCGATCGTTGTTCATGGAACACAGAGGGATATAGCCCTTAAACAAAGCCTGTACCCTTGCCCAAGTGTGCCCTTTAGTATATCGATAAAACGATTCATGCCCGAGAACACCCTAGCTGTCATACACCTTCAAACGAGTAACTTTGTTAAACGCAGATACTCGGTAAAAGCCCTGCGCAGGTTAAATTAATTGTGAGACAAGGAAGACAAATTGATCACATATGCCAGAAACGGAGGAAGCAAAAAGACCATAGGACATTATTCGGTGGATGGCTGCGACTTAGAAAACGATAGTCACCAACAAGAATAATGACGTCGACACAGCAAGAATCGAGTGAGGGACCCACTGTGGACTCCATTTTGTGTCGGTCGATTGAACTGTCACGATTTAGTCCGGTGCGAAATCCTCAACGTCGAGTGATGTCCAATATGAAGATGATACGACGTTCCGACAATATGTCGGCGTATTTCAGTATAAAAAGACTCGTGTCAGACGATGTGTGCCAGTGCTTTTGTGTTACTGAACAAAAAAAGATGTTACAAATAAGAAGTGCACACCACATCGGCGTTCTTGTGCCAAGAAAGGAAAGAAAAGGAAAGTCTATTTCTTGTGTTTCTTTGGTATGTCATATGTGTAGTGTGAGGGGATCGTTTCTTTCACGCCCGTTCTTGAAGCATATTAAAAGGGCGATTGTACTGTACAGTTTGGCTACCCTCGTTGACCGGTGAACACACTGAAGAGGAACAAAAATTGGTGAATGGTTTAAAAGATGCTTGGTATTGGATTGTAGATTCGGAGAAAGTGGTAGAAAACGATTGCCGGTCAACCTATAGTTCGTGACAAGTCAAGTGACACCTCTAAAAGAAGCTAGGGATCTGGTTAAAACGTGATAGAAGAGAAAGTCGAGAAGATGAGAGCATTGATGAAGTCTGAGTATTGAACGGATAAATTGAAGGAGGCTATTGATGATGTGGTGAAATTAAAGTGTTTTTTCGAAGACGTAAAGGACAATATGGTCTTATGTGTTACAAAGGCGTGTGCAGTGGGGGATCGGACAACTGAAATAAAGGTGAAAATAAGTTTAAAGGAGTCGCGGAAGAGAAAGTTAGCAAGATAAAAGCTACCTGGGGGGAGGGGGAGGGAGAGAAAAAGGAAAGAAAAAAGCGGAGTTAGACGGACTAAATAAAAGATGGATAAAGGTGCAAAGTTTAGGGCCATGAGGTATCCTGACTGGATCCCTGAGGATGAAAAGAAGAAAAAGGAATAATAGAGAAAGTGAGGAGATGGTGGAAGAACTGGAAGCAATTGCAGAAAAACCACCCAACGGCCCTTTTCAGGACCACTCCATTGTTTCGAAAAGATATCTACTCTCTTGAAAATGTTTTGTCTTTCTGTTGTATATTTGTTTGTTTGTTTATGTTCACCCATACACGATTGTCCCTAGACAGTCTCACCCATGTTCAAGTTCCCTTGTCCACAGAGTGTCCCACACTATTCGATTTCCCCTTGTTACTCGACAGACCCACCCAGTTAAAATACCCTTATCGCAAGACAGTCTCAACATGTTAAATTTCCCTTGTCGCTATATTCCATCTCTCTTTTTTAACATTAAAGTCCCTTAACTAGACATACTCAGCAGGAAACAATATTCAAAATTTGCTAGATAAACGTTTCCTAATGACGGTGAATATTTACCAGCATTTCAAACAAATAACCCGACGATATAGCAAAATGGCGAGTTGCCACGAACAGCCATTGCAGGATGCACTCAAAGTATCATGACGCTCGCTGTTGATCGACATCGTATACATATAAGTATGAGCTGTATCAGTTATCAAGGGCTTGACTTATGAACAAAATGGTATTCGGGTTCGACTCCCACCATTGAAACAGCTCAGTTCTGCTACCGTAGCCTGTCCTTGACCAAGGCACCCGTCAACGAGATATAAGTGTTATTTGGGAATAATAATAATAATAATAATAATAATAATAATAATAATCATCATCATCATAATGATATTAATAATAAAACTGATAATAATAAAAATAATAATAATGTAGACTTAGAATAGACCTTAATCTTTAGAAGCTCGAAGTGCTTTACAAAATTAGACAAGTACAACTACATACGACAAGATTACAAAAACAAACATCATGTAATTACAAAACAAACACAAATGCTGACAATCGATAAGGAATTAACTTTTATTAGGTCCTGAAAGTAGTCAAGAGCGTCACCTATGTTTTACAATGACTGAATTTAACATCTTGTTCTAGGTAAATAAGATAAGATAAGATAAGAATTCTTTATTTCAGATTACAAAGTCCATACCTTTACATTAAAATAAAAAAAAATAAAAATAATTTTTTTTAAATTTTAAACACATACATACATACATACATACATACATACATACATACATACATACATACATACACACACACACACATATATATATATATATATATATATATATATATATATATATATATATACACACATACATACATACACACACACATATATATATATATATATATATATATATATATATATACATACATATACACACATACATATACACACATACATACATACACACACACACACACACACACACACACACATACATACATACATACATACATACATACATACATACATACATACATACATACATACATACATACATACATACATACATACATATACACACATACATATATATACACACACACACACATATATATATATATATATATATATATATATATATATATATATATATATATATATATATATATATATATATATATATATATATATACAGCAACATCTACAACTATTAACTGCGTCATACATTATTAATAATAAAAATTAAATGACACATTTAAAGAGTAATCTGTTCCATCTACTAATAATATGAGAATTTACGTGAATGTCATAGTTCCAAAGAAATTTCAAAATACAGTTCTTAGTATTAGATATTCTTGTCAACATTGAGAATTCATACTTTCTCATCATTTCATCAAAACTGAATACATTATATTTAACAAACATGTTGGAGGCACTGTTACACCTTGGAAGACCTAATAGAAAGCGAAGACTATTATTATGACCAATAACTAGTTTTCTTTTCGTACATTCACTAAAGTTTGTCCACAGAGGAGCGCAATACATGGTGTAAGCAATAAGATTGTAAATAAATAAATAATGTGATGATTGTAAATAAATAAATAATGTGATGAGAAAGTATTTTCGTCCTGATCAAGATGGTTTTGGTTTTTATCATCATTAATCTGCAGCTTGTTACATCTCATCCATGACTGAACACACACACACACACACACACACGTTAAAAACCAGGGTAAACTATCCTTATTGGTCTCCTTGTCAACTGCAAAACCGCACGTTAACGCAGACACGAAAGAACAATTGGAACAGAAAAAGATGTCAAAATGATAAGTTATTTGTTGAGTATGTCAAAAGTAAATTATTATATGTATAAAGCTGCAAATTTCCCTGTAAAATACTTCATATGATATGGCTTGATTGATTCACAGAACAGATGGAATGACCTTGAAATTAAGGAAAGCTTTAAAGGTTAATAAGTACCTATATGCACGGTGTCAGGACGACATAATTCCATGTTTGGTCCTTACCGAAGCCTCTGAAAGCTCATGCATTTAAAGTGTTTCCGGGGGAAGCTTTTAACCATGTGACTGTAAAGGAAGTTTGCAATAGGAAATGTTCCGCTTGTTTCGCGCATAGTGTGTGTGTGTGTGTGTGTGTGTGTGTGTGTGTGAATTGGTGGGACGCATGTCCTTCTTCAAAAAAGGTTAGTCTCAAATAAAAAACAAACCATAAGATTTGTTTTTCAAAACAAACAGGAAGAAGAATAAAAATATACTTACAGGACTCTTCCGTTGGATTTTCTAATTATCTGGAAGGCAAGGCTGTCGTTCCGAGTTATTCTCAGTTCATATACATGATTTATGGCTTTTATAGCAGGGAGAACCGGACCGTTCGGGACCTTAAACCTCTTGAAAACGGGGTCGTCAAACTAAAATAAAAACAGTTTGTTGCAGGGTGATAAGGGCACATTATTATCAATAAGGTTACAAGGAATATAAATGATGGAAAAAGATAAATGGCTAGGGAATCAAGGTAAAAGGTTAACTAACGAGGATCGTTATGATTCTATAGTGTAGAAAACCACGTGTTGTAAGTCAGAAAGCGTGTATGTCTTTTTAAACGATATACTTTCCGTCATATCAGTATTTAATACCTATTTAATTTTTGTATATTTAAGCAATGTACATGATATTGCATTTTTTTCCTTCTCATTCATACTGTTGTATTTCCCATTTTCTAGGTTGTTTTTGACGCTCAACCAAAACGAGTTACCTCGGCTTCCCATTACACAACTCTGGTGAAACTGTGTCACTGATTGCATCCAGAAACGTACATGCACTGTTTTACATGTCTTGTATCTGTATTAAAGTTTAATGCTCTAATTTAGCTTAATTGTATTGATAAAAGATGGACAAGTACGAGCAATAGGGACTACGCAGCATTTGAAATGCTTTGTATTCTTTAACAAGATTTTCCGTATGCCATATTTCGAGTGTCATTTTGATCAAACATTAAAGATACGCTTATGTCATAAAGATCTCATTTGTGTTCAACAATAACTTCGTACTCTGCACTCCATATTTCTGGTCTTATTTGAATGATCTTGGAAGATTAACTTTTAATATGAGGATCTCGAATGAATTCAACATGGATCCAAGCATTTTAATAAAATCGTCTTGTATCGTGAAATACGTGCATTTTGTTACGGTGGTTTTGCTTTTGATTGACTGAGTTTATTATCTCTCTGGAAATCAAACACTGGTCCGATTTTGACAAAATATGGCATCAGATCCCGTATCAGAATGGCGAGTTTTGATAATGAGCAGGAACCACGCATATTAATGAGGTGATCACACATCTGATTCAGTGAGCGTATAAGCACTCGTGTGAGTCCACTACTCCATTTGTGATCCACTTCTTTCGTATTATATCATTATATCACAATATGTTAGATAAGTTTGATCATGTGCAACACGTGTTTATAGTGTGATCTTGTTTTTAAGTGACTGTTTGTTACCAACAGAGACCAGATTTGTACTGAATTTTACGCAGATTTTGTAAATAAGCTTATATCACTATGGTCTTAGAATGTCTATATAACATTTAAGATTTTAGCATATTAATAAAGTGGTTCCGATTGGTCTTAACCTGATTGGTCTGAACCTAGATGGTCTTAACCTGATTGGCTCAGCTTGTTAATTCTTTCTATAATTATTTTTTATAGATAGTTTCCACATTGCATAGCTTATATTATTACAGCACTACAGTGGCATGCAAAATGAATAGTCAACTGCCAAGTTTTCCAAACATTCGGGAAAACCGATATACATCTCATGTTGATATGCGTTTATCTTGTCAATGGTAGGAGGTCTCTTTTACAAGGTTACATTTTTTTTTATCTTAGCCAGAGTAACAAGATTGCAATGTAAACAACGACGCAGAAATGCATACATTTACTTCATCCTTTATATGTTTATAAATGTGTGTCAATCCAGGTTTTTATTAGCCTTTACGACATTGCCATTTCTAAAACTTGACAGAAATACAAATAACCTGCCAAGACATGTCGCGCGTGGAAAAGCTGAGACATTTTGTAAACCCCCAACTAACGGTGTTATACTTAGTACGAACAAAACAATGGCACTATTAAATTTTACACACAAAGTATGAAATCATATAAAATGTGAACAATTGTGCCAAATTTTAACCTATGCACGTCGACTACTTTGTTAACGCTCTATGTATCTATCAGAACAAAAAAAAATCCAATTTAAAGTGCGAAATTATGGTCGGTTAATTTGCTTACAAACAATGACATGTGTGCAACATTTTAATGTAAAGACGATTCAGTAAGACCAACGATCGGGTGAATTGACATGCCATCTAGTATATTTGGTGGAGGAAGAACACGGGATAACCCAGCTGTAAGACCCACAGACCTATGTTACGCTACTGGTAAACTTTCAGACATACCCATGCTGATCAATCGAGACTCAACCCCTATTCATTATTTACTTTGTCTTATTACTAGCTGTAAATACATTTTTACAGACGACAGTATGGTAATTACTTGCCAAACCTGTATAAGAAAGATTGATATACGGCTATGAATTCTATCTTAAGAGTGTTGGAAACATCGTAATGTATACTTGAACTTGTTTTACAATGTTCGATAATTTATATTTGGTCTTTTTAAACGTTTAAAGCTAACTTTCAAACATCGACTGGTTTTTCAATTTCGATTTCACAAAGGCAAGCTACCTCTTGAAATCAACTTTATTTTATGTAAATTAACTTGCCTCCTATTGCTACTGTTGCATGTAATATAAGAAATTTTCTGTAATGAAACTGCAGCCTGAATGCACACACTCAGTGTATCACCCAGGGTCACGTTACGAGTTTAAATCCTGATAATGCGGACAATAATGCATGATTATCGTCCGTAGACAGTGTTTTATACAGTATATGGTTATCATATAAATATCCGTAGACAGTGTTTTATACCGTATATGATTATCATCTAAATATCCGTAGACAGTTTTATACCGTATATGATTATCATCTAGATATCCGTAGACAGTTTTATACCATATATGATTATCATCTAGATATCCGTAGACAGTGTTTTATACCGTATATGATTATCATCTAGATATCCGTAGACAGTGTTTAATACCATAGATGATTATCATATAGATATCCCTAAACAGTGTTTGTATCCCATGCATGATAATCATATAGACATCCGTAGACAGTGTTTTATAGAATGCATCATATTCATCTAGATATCCGTAGACAGTGTTTTATACCATGTGTGATAATCATATAGACATCCGTATACAGTGTTTGTATCCCATGCATGATTTTCATATGCATATCCGTATATAGTGTTTTATACCATGTGTGATAATCATATAGACATCCATATACAGTGGTGTATCCCATGCATGATTTTCATATGCATATCCGTAGACAGTGTTTTATACCATGTGTGATAATCATATAGACATCCATATACAGTGGTGTATCCCATGCATGATTTTCATATAGACATCCATATACAGTGTTTGTATCCCATGCATGATTATCATATGGATATCCGTATATAGTGTTTTATACCATGCATGATAATCATATAGATATTCATATAGTGTTGTAGATATCCGTAGACAGTTTATGTATCCCATGCATGATTATCATGTTATGTGGAATGTATTAAATACCAAGGTGAGAGGAAAGGGCTGCTTTGTGGAATGTACTAAATACCAAGGTGCGGAAAAAGAGTTATGTGGAAATGTGTGTGAAGTTTTAATAGCTGCAAATATCAAAGAACAAACATTTCTCAGCTTTTTTGTTTTCCTATTAAAATTAATTAATTTCACAATTTTTGTTATAATTTATATCATTGCATTGGATTGATTATCAAAATCAGAACATAAAGTTCATAATAATAATAATAATAATAATAATAATAATAATAATAATAATGTGAACTTAGGAATCCGTCTAACTTTTAGAATCTCTAAGCGCTTTACAATATTAGATAAAACATAAAGTAATATACAACGACAAGATTACAAAAATAAACACCATACAATTATAAAATATAAACATGCTGATAATGATCAAGGAAATAAAAGTTATTAAGTCTGACAAGTCTGTTCTTGTAGATAAAATTGTGATTTCAATAGCACATTCGAATGAGATCACAGCGTCCTCGTGTCTACGATCTATGATCTTCGATTTAGCAGTGGGAACAATGAAAATGGGAGTGTTGGAATAGTTGCGTAAGTTTCTAGGTGGGTATATACATAGATGGTATCAAGTAGGTATATTGGACTGGAGCCAGTTAACGAAATGTAGCATAGTGTGTGTGTGTGTGTGTGCGTGTGCGTGTGTGAGCGCGCGTGTGTGTGTGATTTGGATTTTTAACGTAGCTTTAACGATTGTTCAGTCATTTGCTACGATGTCTACAGTGTGACAGTTTATAGTGATATTTAACACCGGTGCATCATGCTGCAGACATGTAGAATGATGTCCCACCCTGTCACATTTGACTGACACCAGGCCGACCAATCTTAATACTAACATCTTAATGCTGAAGGCCTAGCGAGGCAACTGATAGGACCATTTTTTAAGGTTTTAGTATGACTCAGCTGAGGTTCAAACCATCGACCTCCCGCATCCGAGGCGGACGCTCAAACCACTTGGCCACTGGGGCGGTTAAATGTAGCATGTAGCACAGCAAACAGATCCTGTGTTTGATTTTGAATCGAACTGGTAGACAGTGAAGGTTACATATCAAGTGGGTGTGTGCTCTAAGGATGATACGTTATGAACGTTTTGACGTTTCTGTAGTAGATACTGAGATGAAACAGATAGCGGTGAATTTCAGTAGCCCGATCTTGGAGGTACTTTGTTATGTATATTTAATTTTTTCAAATTCATGATATGCTGTTATGTAAAATTGTATTTTTGTATATGAACATGTCGAAAATCAATTAGAGTTTTTCTTACTGAAAGATAAAAAACTAGAGTTTTTATCTTGGTGTGAGTCAAAGAAATTGTGTTTGCATTGTTCATTTTATTTTATTTTGGTAACAAACGTTATAATTATAACTAAGATTTTATCTTGTGAACAGTATGCACGTTGTAGAATGAAATTTTCTGTTTCCCCTTTAGGTAAAACTATTATTTTAGAAAATGTTAATTGTGACCTAGGTCGGGTAGAGGAATATAAAATCTTGTAGAATGAAATTTTCTGTTTGCCCTTTAGGTAATAATATATTTTTAGAACATAATAATTTTGACCTAGGTCGGGTAGAGGAATATAAAACCTTGTTTATTGGAAAAACATATTTAATCCTACCATAACATGTAACTCAGTCGTGTTGGTATGTTCAATGCTTCATTGGGATCGAATTTATTTATTCAAATTGTTTTTTCATTAAAAATACAAAGTGTTCATCTAAAATAATATTCTTGGAAATTGAGATCTGAATGTATTTAAATAAGGATATATTTTTGGATATCATTATTTTGATTCAACAAAAGACTGTTGATACATCAAAACTGTTGGGGCCATCACAGGCACATCAATACTTCCAGCATTAAAATTATTTTGGAATATCACTAAAGTGTATTCAGAACTTTACTCATTAGGACTTGTGTTAGCAGTTATATGATGTTCTGGAATTTAAGTCGCAATACCTTCAGTTATTGTTTTACAGTTTCACTTTATATTTTAGAGAAATAAATTGTTGAATTTTACAAAATGTGCTGTTGTTTTAATTTTTTCTGCTACTTTAAGACCATACAATCATAATGCTATTGAATGCACAACAGTTTTAATAGCAGCATCCAAAAGAAAATTGCGCATTGGGTTTATGCGTCTCAGCCTAATATACGCACCGTTGCATATGTTCATTACATATTGTGCAATGAGAGTGTACTGTCTAAAATGACACCTAAAAAGGGCCCCGAGTTGCCAAGTGGTCTAAAGCGCTATTCGTTACGGATCACTGCCATCTCACCTCTGTCTGTGTGGGTTCGAGTCTAAGATTTGGCTAATGTAGTTATGTGAGAAAGCTTGCCAGTAGCTTCTCGTGGGTCGGTGGTTCTTTCCGGGGGGTTTCCCGGGTTCTTCCTCCACCATTAATACTGGCTGCCATGTATAGCCTATCATGTGCTTAAAAATGGCGTTAAACCCTACAACAACAACAACGACACCTAGGATTCATAATGTGTAAATTTAATGTTGATATTGCTGATACTTTTTGTTTGTGGTAAAGGATATGAACGATAATGTCTTTGTGTAGTGATCACGATGGCTTCCGTTTATCATCATTCATCTGCAGCGTGTTACATGTTATCCATGAATACATCACATCGGAAATGCACCTCCCTACGCTTTGGATCGTAGCCCCACATTCAACAGCTTACATACATTTGTATTCTTGAGTGTCATCGGCACACAATTAGTGAAACACAGGACAGGGACGTCATGGAGGGGGGAAGCATCCGCCACCCGCATCTGCATGTTCTGTCAAATTGCTGTAGCTATATACGAACATTAACAAGCCCGTCAAATTGTGCCTCCCCCCCCCCCCCCCCAACAAAAAATAATTGAAATGACGTCCCTAGCACAGGATATCGTCTATGACGCATGAAAACGGCTGATTGTACATAATGAAGAGAGAAGGCAGATAACAGATCCTTGTGGAACAGCAAAATAGTTTGGGCTGGAATGTTTTCCAAATGCAGACAGAATTTGTGTCCTGTTGATAAAGAAGGACATGAAATATAGTAAGGCTGTTTCGTGAATATCATATTCAGGCTGGAGACGGTGACGTAAAATATCCTGGTTTATTTTGCTCAATGCCGCAGACAGGATGGTGAGGATTGTAATCGTTCCACAATCTAAAGCAGAGAGAAGATCGTTAACTAATCTCAGAAGGGAAGATTCAGTATTATGGTGAGAACAATATGCAGAGTGTAAATTGCTAAAAAGACTATTTGAACTGAGATGATATATAAGTTGGGATAGAAAAAACTTTAGCTATGATTTTTTTAAATGTTAGAACAGGTCGGTAGTTTCTTAAATAATTAGAGTCAAGAGTTGGTTTCTTCAACATAGGCTTGACGGTGGCAGTCTTGAAAATGATGGGAATTCCCCGGATGAGAAAAAATACTGATAACATCTGCCGGTGAAGGCAATATTGAATTTAAGCACTTAAGTAGCAATGATGTCGTAATCAGATCGAGCTCACATGACTTTGGGGCGTTCTCCATTACAATTGTATGTACCAAATCGACAGGTTCAAATGATGTTGGAAAGGTTGCTTGGTATAGTCTGCATCATAATTGTATGGTGACGATGGGTCAATTGAAATTGTGTGTCAAGTTTATCTCTAATAATTTGAACTTTGTCATGGCAGAAAGAAATTTGCAAACAGGTCCGGACGGTCGACCGGAGAGATGCCAGTTGGAAGTGGTGTACATTTGTTCCTTGATATTTGCTTGTTCCTAGTCTCGAAGAGCTCTCTGCTGCTGGACTTTTTAGAGATCTTATCATTGTAGTAATCTGAGTTTGATGCATCAACTGTAATTGTAAATATTGTCGTAAGATTATAGTTAGCGGATTCATAGATTTGCTTTTAAACAGTTAGGCTGGTAAAAAGCCAAATGCTCGTAGCCTTATGGCGCACTCTGTAAGCAGCGGAAAGCTGGTCACTAACACTATTTTACCATGGAGGAAACTTGTTATTTTACACTTGGTTGCCGAGATATGTTTGGCAAGTAATAAACGCATTTTATCTGCTCGGGAAACGGACACACCCGCACTTACACGTGTCTCATGTTGCCTTGCAGGTTGGCTTTGGTTAGCCAAAGGCAAAGGGAGTAAACACTAAAAGAAACTCCGGAGTGGAAACCCTTAGGCAGCTGGACGATGTACTACATCCCCTTCTGGCAACCCCTTGGTCTGGAGAGGGATGGACTCCGCCAGACGACTTTTTCCCAATACACACTGATAATGCTGGACAAATCTGAAGTTACCATACCGGATCGGTCGTAGCCCGGGTCAACAAGGACCGCGCCTGCTGTTGTCCACCAGGACGACGGTGACAAATGTGCTACTAGTACTTTGCATAAAATCAGAGCGAGAGACAACATCGCGATCGCCACCTGAAACATTAGAACTCTGGCGCAAATTGGTAGACACCAAGAGCTGACACATGAGGTGGAACACTATACCTGGCACATTCTGGGACGCTGTGAAGTCATATGGAAAGTCCTATAAGAATACCAAACTGAAGGTGTGCATATATTATACTATAGTGGAGAGTTGGATAAGTCCATAAATGGAGCAGGCTTCCTTGTAAACAAAGCCATCAAGGGATCTGTGCTTGAATGCTGCCCTATATCTAGAAGAATCATCTCAATTCGTATGAAAGCATCTCCCTTTAACATCACAATTATCCAAGTATATGCTCCAGCTATTGATCATGATGATGAATAAATAGAAGCGTTTTACAACAAACTCCAGGGTGTTCTAAACATTTTTAGCAAAATAGACATCCTCATCATCCAAGGAGAATGGAATGCGAAAGTTTGCAAAAATGTTCTAAAAGACTGGGATGATCATTGTGGACCTTCTTGCAATGAACTTATCAATGAAAGAGGGAGACGGCTTCTCGAGTTCAAATGCTACAACAACTTGGTACTAGCCAACCCCATAGGCCAACAAAAAGCTTCACGATGCTGGACATGGCGCGCACCAAATAGAACCCATCATAACTATATCGACTACATACTGCTCAAAACCGTTACCGATCTGGCATCAATAGAGCAAAACCAAGAACGTTCCCAAGTGATGATGCTTTGAGTGATCACGATCTCGTAATTACGAACTTCCGAGTGAGGCTATAATATTAACAAGCCCAAAAAAATGAGGCTCAAATTTAACCTTGAACAATTGAACGACCATAACATCTGCAAGTCATCCCCAGCCACAATCGGAGGAAACTTTGCTCAACTCCTTGTAATAGATGTTGATGTTAAAGTGATGACAGACACTTTCAACACAGTCATAACAACAGCTGCCAAAGACATCAGTGGTTCCTATCTCCCAAAGAAAGAATCCTATCTTACAGAATATGTATGATGCCCAAAGAGACCTCAAAAACATCAGACACATAACAGAGGCAATGGAGTAACGGGAAATAAACAAGAATAACAGAAACACAAAAAGAAAGCAAACAAAGTTCGGTTTGAATAAAAATGCACATAAACAGAAAGAAGTCTAATACGGAATACAAGCACACACAAAAAACCCATTCCAAATATGAAAGACCTCACCAGACAGAAGCAACAAAAAGTCTATATCATTCAAGACAAAAATAGAAAATTCATCACAGAAGCACGTGACAATGCAGAAAGATGGACTGAGTATTGCAAAGAACTCTACAACTATCCGTTCAGAGGTGCTTGAAGTTCCAAACTCCACAAATGATGATGATTTCCCCATTCTCTAAGAAGAGGTTGAGTTATCAATATGAGTACTGAAGAATGGGAAGGCAGCTGAAGTAGATAACATCCCTGCTTAACTTATTAAGAATGGGGGAGGGGAAATCAGTGATATAGCTTGTAACAAAACTCTGCAACACGATCTGGCAGACAGTTTAATGGCCAACACAGTGGATCAAGTCACTGATTATAAATCTCCTTAATTGTGGACGAACAGGCCGTGTTCCGGAGTAGACGAAGCACAACAGATGAAGAACCCAATCTCAGGGCTCTGTGTGAAACGTACTCGCAACATCAACAATACATCAATCATTTGCTCATAGATTTCTAAAAGGCTTTTTGCAGAGTGTGGCATGAGGCAATGTGGGCCACAATGAAGGCTACCAGTGCAGTAATTGCTCAAGGTTATGTGGGGGATTGGTTCAAAACAACAATTTGGAGTACGTCAAGGCGGTCACCTGTCACTCACGCCCTTCAGCACCTACTTAGAGCGCATCGTGAGCGAAACCCTGGAATACCACTGTGGGACAGTTAGCATTGGAGGGTGTAACATAACAAACTTTCCGCTTTGCAGACGACATTTATCGGCTGGCAGGCAGTGAAGACGAGCTTGTCACCTTGGTGAAGAACCTGGATGAAACATCTTCCAGATTTGACATGGAGATAAGCGCTGAGAAGAAAACGCTGATGACAAATAGTGGCAAACAAATCGCAGCATAGACTAAAGTCAGAGGACAGGAACTGGAAACAGTGGGCCAGTTCAAATATCTTTTTTCCAAAATCACCGAAGATCGATCAAGAACGAGCAGCACAAACAACGGCAGCTATGTCAAGGCTAAGACCAATCTAGAGAGACAAGAATATCTGTTTGAAAATTAAAATCAGACTATTCATGTGAGGCCTTGATCCTGATAACAGAATTACGACGAAGAATCTAGGCACTTGAAATTAGATGCTACAGAACCACCCTTGGCATCTCTTACATGGACCACATCAGAAATGAAAGGCGTAACACCATCAGGCACACAGTAGGCCATTATGAGGACCTCTCCTCCCCACTGTCAAAAAGAGAAAGCTGAAATGGTATGGCCATGTCTCTAGAGCCAACAGTCTCTCCAAACAGTCCTTCAGAGCAACGTCCAGGGTGGCAGAAAGAGAGGTAGACAGATAAAAAGTTGGACTGACAACATCACAGAATGGACCAGGAAAATTTTTGCGCAGACACAGGCAGTGGTACTTGATTGAGACAAGTGGAAGGAACTGGTCAGATGTTCAGCAGCACGGTGCCTTAACGACCACACTAGGTCAAGCGACTGACTCTTAGTCGTGTTTACATGTCTTACATTAATTAGTTCGATTCTATTTATCATAGGGAAGTTTCTTTTAGTAACCAACAAAGATGGAGGGTTAGGGATTGAGACACTGAGATAGCATATGACGCAGAGGATACCTGAGACGGCAATGAAGAATGTAGACTATTATCATCAGGTATACGAAGAATCTTGTCTAAAATGTGACCATGTTTATGTTTAATTTTAGTTGCAAGGATAAACAAGTCCAAAGACAGAAACTAAGAAATAGAAGCAAAACCGACGATTGACAGTTGAGCAGCGTATTTAGTTATATTATTTTAAAATTCTAAACGTTTATACTCGTCTAAAGCATATTCTTAAAGACCCGTGTGCTTTGCAGAGAGTTGAAATTCCTAACTCTGTCATTGGATAATCTGGCCTATTCTGATTTCCTAAATAGTCCTGAGAATAATCAACCATGATTTTAAATTAAAGTGTTGGCTACATAGAAGCTTATGTATATATTGAGGGTGGGGGAGACTTCGTACTAAGTCGATGGAACTAATCAAATTCTTGTTAGATTCCGAAACGTTTGCTCTAAATGTGGTTGATATTATTTCTCTGTAAATTCATTTTGTTTTCAATCAGTTGATTATTCTAACATAGGGAGATAGCTATCGACATCGCAATATTCAATGTTTCGAACATCTTAAGAACAGATTGCATTTTATAACACGCTATAATACATTGTACAAGACATCATGAATCTCGTACAAGACATTATGAATATCAGTACTGACCTACTCTACAGGCTGATATAGATGGATAGAGACCTATTCTACAGACTGAAAAAAATCGATATAGACTTACTCTGCAGACCGAAATATATCGATATAGACTTACTCTGCAGACTGAAATATATCGATAGAGACTTACTCTGCAGACTGAAATATATCGATAGAGACTTACTCTGCAGACTGAAATATATCGATATAGACTTACTCTGCAGACCGAAATATATCGATATAGACTTACTCTGCAGACTGAAATATATCGATATAGACTTACTCTACAGACTGAAATATATCGATATAGACTTACTCTACATACTGAAATATATCGATATAGACTTACTCTGCAGACTGAAATATATCGATATAGACTTACTCTGCAGACTGAAATATATTGATATAGACGTCCACTACAGGATGAAATAGGTCGATAGACCCAGTCTATAGACTGAAGTAGTCAACACAGATCTACTCAACAGACCGAAATAGATCGACATGTATTCTACAGGCTGAAATAGATCTATATAGACATACACTAGAGATTGAAATGGATCGATATAAACCTACTCAACAGATTGAAATGAATCGATATAAACCTACTCAACAGATTGAAATCAATCGATATAAACCTACTCAACAGACTGAAATAGATCGATAAAGACCTACTCTACAGACTGAAATAGATCGATATAGACTTACTCTACATACCGAAATAGATCGACATGGACCTACTCTACAGACTGAAATCAATCGATATAGACCTACTCTACAGACTGAAATCAATCGATATAGACCTACTCTTCAAACTGAAATCGATCGATATAGACCTACTCTACAGACTGAAATAAATCGATATAGACCTACTCTACAGACTGAAATCAATCGATATAGACCTGCTCTAGAGATTTAAATGGATCGATACAGATCTATTCTACAGACTGAAATAGATCGACATGGACCTACTCTACAGGCTGAAATGTATCGATATAGACCTACTCTAAAGATTGAAATGGATCGATATGAACCTACTGAACAGATTGAAATAGATCGATATAGACTTACTCTACATACCGAAACAGATCGACATAGACCTACCCTAGAGATTTAAATGGATCGATACTGATCTACTCTACAGGCTGATATAAATGGATATAGACCTACTCTAGAGATTGAAACAGACTATTACTCTACAAAGTGAAATATTTATTGGCATAGACCTACTCTACAGACCGAAATAGACATAGACCTACTCTACAGACCGAAATTGACATAGACCTCCTCTTCAGACTGAAATAGACATAGACCTACTCTACAGACTGAAATAGATCGATACCGACTCACTCTACAGACTGAAATAGACATAGACCTACTCTACAGACCGAAATAGACATAGACCTACTCTACAGACCGAAATAGATATAGACCTACTCTACAGACCGAAATAGATATAGACCTTCTCTACAGACTGAAATAGATCGATACCGACTCACTCTACAGACTGAAATAGACATAGACCTACTCTACAGACTGAAATAGATCGATACCGACTCACTTTACAGACCGAAATAGACATTTACCTACTCTACAGACCGAAATAGACATAGACCTACTCTACAGACCGAAATAGAAATAGACCTTCTCTACAGACCGAAATAGACATAGACCTACTCTACAGACTGAAGTAGATCGATACCGACTCACTCTACAGACTTAAATAGACATAGACCTACTCTACAGACCGAAATAGACATAGACCTACTCTACAGACTGAAATAGACATAGACCTACTCTACAGACTGAAATAGATCGATACCGACTCACTCTACAGACCGAAATAGACATAGACCTACTCTACAGACTGAAATAGACATAGACCTACTCTACAAACCGAAATAGACATAGACCTACTCTACAGACCGAAATAGATCGATACCGACACACTCTACAGACTGAAATAGACATAGACCTACTCTACAGACCGAAACAGACATAGACCTACTCTGCAGACTGAAATAGATCGATACCGACTCACTCTACAGTCTGAAACAGACATAGACCTTTTTCTACAGACTGAAATAGATCGACACAGACCCACTCTACAGACTGAAATAAACATAGACCTACTCTACAGACTGAAATAGATCGATACAGACCCACTCTGCAGACTGAAATAGACATAAACCTACTCTACAGAATGAAAGAGATCGATACAGACCCACTCTGCAGACTGAAATAGATCGATGGACCTACTCTACAGACTGAAATTGATCGATATAAACCTACTCAACAGATTGAAATAGATCGATATAGACTTACTCTACATACCGAAACAGATCGACATAGACCTACTCTAGAGATTTAAATGGATCGATACAGAACTACTCTACAGACTGATATAAATCGATATAGACCTACTCTAGAGATTGAAATAGACTTTTACTCTACAAAGTGAAATATTTATTGGCATAGACCTACTCTACAGACCGAAATAGACATAAACCTACTCTACAGACTAAAATAGATCGATACAGACCCACTCTGCAGACTGAAATTGATCGATGGACCTACTCATTTGATGTTTTCTAACATACAGAGAAAGCTATCAACACCGCCATGTTCAAAAGTTTAGAACATCAGATTTCATTATATAACACGCTATAATACATTGTACAAGACATTTTGAATCTCGTATTCTTTATAAGTGTCTGCTACAGGCATCCAGATAAGCGTATGCCTCAGAACCAAATGTAACAGAAAGTTGTATAGATATCATGCAGCGGTCGCTAAGCAGAATATTGCTCCTAATTTCTATGTTCGTCTGAAAATATGCAACCAGTTAAAACTCACTGCAATTGTATCAGCTAACATATTTCTCTGATTCTTGTGCTTAATCACATCACAGGAGTGGAAGCTTTTATCTTAAATAGTACACTTTGGGGCATCACTGCCGGAGTAGGTACGCAAGCACACGACGAACTGAACAGAGAGGGCACCACCACCCATTTCCCAAAAAATTATGCGCATAGCAAATGGATCGTCGTGCCTTTGCTACCGTAAATCTTCTTCAAAGTTGATGATTACATGTATGCACTGGAAATGCTTAAAATACAGAAGCTTTTGGGTTAATTTAAACTATGGGTTCCAAAAAGGGTTCCCATACCATTGACCCTTGACTTACATTGCGTACCGATAATATTGGAATGGCCTCTGGCAGAATAATATATTTTCTTTATTTTTACTTTTGAATTGCTTGTAAGCACTGAAAAGTATTGTGAGTTACATATATATATATATATATATATATATATATATATATATATATAAATCAAACAAGAACGAAATGTTTATTTTCTTATCTGCTCGTACTTGCTCTTGACCCGTCTCTTTGCAATCCATCGTAGTCAGATTAGATACCCCTTGATCGAACATAGGTAACATGGCGTATCTTGGCATATATATATATATATATATATATATATATATATATATATATATATATATATATATATATATATATATATATATATATATGAGTTCATCCAGGTTTCTCAACACATCATGTCTGAATTCATTTAAATTCAAAATGTAACCAGATATTAATGTGGGAACAGAAAATATTATTAGGAAGGACAGTAAATATGGAGTGACGGGACAACATTAACTTCCATTCAGTACAATTATAGATTTTTACCATTCAGTAGAGATTGGCATACTGACTATGTGTGCGAGTTAAATTAAGAAACGGTACAACATGTAATTGTAATAGTCGCTTACATTATATAAAATAAAGGTCATAATTAGGTTGATTGGTCACCTATTCTCGAAACATTATTGTGCAAGACAGTCAACCCTGAAGTCCAAATACTTTTGCAGTCTATAACTTTAACCAGAATATTGAAAAAACTTCAAAAGTTCGTAACATGAGTCCCTCCTCATAATGACAAATTTCAATGGCGTAGATGGTCGCAAAGCATCGTATCTGATTTTGGTATCTTGAGTTGGAACTTAAATTTTGTGTTCAACAGGCTTTGAGAATACTGGGGCTGGTTCCATAACCAAAACTATTAGGCATTCTACAGACCTCCACGAACCTGACCCCGCTGCCAGAGTGGCGCCTTGTGTCTCGCAAACTATAATGTCGGCGTGAACACCTGGGCAATGTCCGTCCCTGCCATTTGTATGTGACATAGCTATGTTTTAAGCATCAAGAACAATTGTAGAGATTTTAAACCTGTGCTTGAATTTCTTACATGTGAAGTTTTCAGAATGCGGAGCCCTATTTGCGCCGGCAGATCAGGATGTATGATATTCTTTCTAATTAGACTGTGACCAACAAAGCGTAGTTCACGTATCTACGATGCTCGCAGTCGACTGCGATACAGGTGGAATTCGAAGCTGGTAAACCGTTTAAAAAACGATTGTCCATTTACTGCTGTAGCCGAATTTCATGTTAAAACATGTTTTACTTTTGAAAATACTAATACAGGGCATTTATTTATATCTGTATACGTAATGACAGTATTTTTTCTCGTGTTATCAAAGTGGCTCATATCTGTTTAATATTAAAAGCCTCATTTCTAGTTTTGACCGGAGATTAGTTTAACAAAAAGTAGTGGGATTCTAGACATGTAACCTGAATGTATGCAGTCAACCAATACGTAGTGGGATTCTTGACATGTAACCTGAATGTATGCAGTCAACCAAAAAGTACTGGGATTTTTTACATGTAACCTGAATGTATGCAGTCAACTCAAAAGTACTGGGATTCTTGACATGTAACCTGAATGTATGCAGTCAACCCAAAAGTAGTGGGATTCTTGACATGTAACCTGAATGTATGCAGTCAACCCAAAAGTAGTCGGATTCTTGACATGTAACCTGAATGTATGCAGTCAACCAAAAGGTACTGGTATTCTCGAAATTTAGAAGCAAAAGCAATATTTGTATCATTTCATTTTTGACACTCTGTCTTCAAAATATTAAAATGGGGCACTGAACTTCAGTATCGAGGAGAGGGGGAGTGAGTGTCGCATATTGTCGTAACAAATATGATAGGAAGCCTTATGTATGACAAAAATTTAAAGTTTAAAGGATAACCTTTGACCGTTAATTTTAATATATTGTTAACATACATCATGTTCTGGGTAATTAGAAACCTTTAGAGTCGCAAATCTCTGTTTGTATTATCCGTAGGTTTAATACTACTAAAACCAGACATAAAGCCAAATCGTACATGGAAATGTTTAACATGAAATAAAATAAAGTACTCGAACAAATGAATTTACGACGTCAACATCTTTTCAGTTTTCAATGACACAGTTTCTACCTTGCTTAACGGAAGAAACAAATGTAATCAGGTTACATGTGAGATTTTAATGCAAATGCTACCAAAAGAGTTGCATAAAAAAACAAATCTCGTGCTCTTGTTTTCATTTTAATGTTAGTTTGCAAGATGATTAATAACATACACCTTAAATTCATGCAGTTTTTTGTTGTTTCTCGAGGAGATTATTAAATGTTCACGTTTATCACTGTGAGAAAAATCAGTTTATGTCAAGCTAAATTATGATTACGTCTTACCTTGAAATGAAGGATATCGTTGTGCCTCATTTCAACCTCCATGACGATTTTTCTTATTTCTCGACCGAACGGTCCATTTCCGCTAAATTCAAGGTCTACTCTTACGCCAAACGCTGTATTCTCTTGACCTACAACCCTGTAACCACCGTGTTCTGAAAAGTAACAGTCGGGCACAACATCATCTGGTTGGGGGTCATACGTACATTTCCGCTCCTCGCATTTTTCTTTAGTTAATTTTTCCACTTTTCCTTTGGCTTCCGGAAAACAATCAATTCTTCGAGACAGCTTTTCTGATGACGGTGATGATGAAGCACTGGTTGACGTAGTAGTCAGCTGCGTCGTGTCTGATATTAGATTGACTGATTCATTTGATTTTTCTCGCGTGGTAAAATACACAGTCACTCCAACAACTGCAGCTAACACTATTAGAAGCGCAAGCACAATCACTACTCTCTTGAAGCTGAGAACAGATAATTTACCTTTTCCTTCTTCTTGCTGTGGTGGTCCTTCCTGAACAAATTCGTACATTCTTCTTCTCCAATTTCAATAGAACTAAAGAAACGCGTCAAACATAATTTCCAGATCTTCTGTATCATAGAGCACACAGCTATTCGATAACGAGGCCTGTAAAGACAACGGAAATATTTATCTAGCGGGAATGACTATTACTACTCTTGTCACTCCCGAAAATGACCTTGTATCGTTCGCATTTTGTGGAAGTGTTATTTATGACTATGTTGATATGAGTAAATTTGATATTAGCTAATATAGCGATATTTAATAAAGACGACAAGAAAACATAATTGTTCACTAATGTGTTGATACTCTATAAATAGAATGACCAACCTTGTTTACTAAATGTTTGTGTAATAGCATTAGTATATTTAATGCCTTTGAATGACTG
This sequence comes from Unio pictorum, assembly GCA_030141615.1. Lineage (NCBI taxonomy): Eukaryota > Metazoa > Mollusca > Bivalvia > Unionida > Unionidae > Unio > Unio pictorum. Next base: position 2,199,674 of record JARLTB010000189.1, read on the forward strand.
GTACATTTACTCGACGCGTGCATTCACCACACCAAAAGGATTGTCAGTGTTATTAGCATGCATAGTATCGTCTTCTATTCGATTCATTAAAACCTGTCGTAATACATTCACCATACATTTCCTAGTAACATGATCTGAGCTAGACCTGCTTGTAACGAAACATCCCCTTTTCAATATATTTCGTAAGTTGCTCTTTTTTTTCCATCAAGCTTTGCATAACCACAGCTTTCAAAACATAGTTGGTTCTTTACGTCAATATTTTAACAAAATCAATCTGTGTCTGTCTGTCTGTCTGTCTGTCTGTCTGTCTCTCTCTCTCTCTATATATATATATATATATATATATATATATATATATATATATCTGTGTGTGTGATTATAAATCAGACAAAGCAGAAAGTATTATTCCTTGTTCTTTCTTCTGTCTCTGTCTCTGTTTCTGTCTGTCTGTCTCTCTGTCTGTCTGTCTGTCTCTGTCTCTCTCTCTCTCTCTCTCTCTCTCTCTCACAAATTATAAATGGGGAATTTATACAGCGGTAAAACCCGGAGAATATTTGAATTATCCCTTGCAAAGATTAGACACGGGTCTGCGGGTGATGGAATCATCCAATCGCCTTGCCAGCTTGCACCATCTCCCATACATTCTAGACTAAATTAGACTAAATGTAGACTAAATGTACATCTTACAAAGAGACTGGAATTATTTTATTAGCTTCTATAAGTACTGATTTCTGTAAGAGGAATCTGAGTGACTGTAAATATTATATATAATGAGGACTTTGTATAACGCCTAATCTTTAGTAGCTCAAAGCGCTTTACAACATATATAATGATATGACTACAAAAAACAAAACAAACAAAAACAAACATGAAATTACAAAACATATAAAACATGATGAAAATATTTAGGGTAGTAAATATTATTAGGTCTTTAAGTTTGTTCTTGCATTCGCAAAAGGTGAGTTTTAAGAGCACTCTTGAAAGAGATCACTGTGTCTTTGTGTATAATTTCAATGGGCAATTCATCCCATGTTGCTGGGCTCTGGTATGCAAAAGAACGTTGAATAATGAGTATACGATTGTCAGAAGAGGAGCGTAAGTATCTTGCTGGTGTATACATATGGGTGAGATCAGATAGGTATGTTGGACTGGAGTCCGTCAGTGAAACGTAGCACAGAGAACAAATTTTGTGTTGATTCTGCATCGAATGTATAGCCAGAGTAGGGTACAGAGCAGCGGGGAGGTGAGCTCTGCTCGTGTTACTCAAATTCTGGAGTAGATGAGATGAACCAGACATAAATGAATTACAATAGTCCAGTCTTAAAAGTACTAATTAACACTCAAACATTTTAGTGGCATCAAATGAAAGATATTTGCGAATGGAGCTGATGTGTCTCATCTCACGATATGCAGCCTAAGTGAAAGTACTGTCCAGAGTAACGCCTAGATGTGAGATTTTAATGTTGGTGTTGCTGATATTTATTGTTGGATGTAAAGGATACGAATGAGAAAGCCTTTGTGTTGTGATCATAATGGCCTCGGTTTTATCATCATTCATCTGCAGATTGTTACATTTCATCTATGATTTCACATCAATAATGCACATATCTACTCCATGGATAGTAGCATCAAGTTCAGTTGGGTGGCTAGATTTGTATATTTGGGTGTCATCAGTGTACAATTGGTGAGACACTGGATGATGATATATGACACTTGAGAGCGGCTCAGTGTATAGAATAAAGAGAAAAGGTTCTGTTGACTAAGTAGGACTTGAACCATAGTACGAATGTATTGTGAATGACAATTACAATATAGATATGGTGAATACATAATGGTCTATTGTGTCAAATGCTGCAGACAAATCAAGCATGGTGAGGACTGTACTCTTTCCATTATCCAAAGCAGAGAGAATATCATTAACTACTTTCAGCAGAGTAGATTCGGTCAAGTGGCAAGAAGCGATATGCAGACTTTTACATTGCTAAAAAGACTGTTTGAATTCAGATGAGATAAAAGTTGGGTTAAAACAACTTTTCTAAGATTTTGTAAAATGAACGGGATATTAGAAAATGGGCAGTAGTTCTTTAAATCATTATGGTCGAGTGTTGGTTTCTTCAGCAGAGGCTTTACAATGGCAGTTTTGAAAAATGATGGGAATTCCCCAGATGAGGGAGAGATATTAATAACATCAGTTAGTGAAGGCAAAATTGGATCTAAGCATTCAAGCAGCAGTGATGTTGGAACTGAATCAAGTTCACATGACTTCGGTGCACTGTTCATCACGATGGTACGTACTAAATTCGTAGAGTGAGGTTCAAATGCTGCTAACGGTTTCCGCTGAAACTCTGTATCGCATCGGTATGGTGACGACGAGTCAATTTAAAATTATGTTGTAAAGCTTATCTCTAATGGTTTTTGTACCTTATCACGGAATAATTTAGCAAACAAGTCCGGCAGGTCGACTGGAGAGCAAATAGTTGGAAGTGGTGTACATTTGTTCCTTGACATTAACTTGTTAGCATTTTCAAAGAGCTCTTTGCAGCTGGAACTTTCTGTGATCTTAGTACTGTAGTGGGACAATTTCGCTGCATGGACTATGTTTGTGACGTTCTTCTGAGCGGTTTCATAGATTGGTTTATGGATAGTGAGTCTGGTGGAAAGCCATAGCGTCTCCACTTTACGGTGATCTACTTTAGCAGTGCGAAAGTATATAGCCAATTAGTCCGCTTCGGACAGGAAGCTTTTAGGGACTGGAGGAGATGTAGCAGACAGAGAAGGGAAATACGCTTACAGTTGGTCCCGAGTCTCTGGGAGACAAGAAAAGGAGAGAACAGAAGCAGAAATTTGAGGGCCTACAAGGGGAAGGAAGTGGAGGAAGTAGAAGGGTGAATGGCGTAGTTGATGGACTGAAGGAGTACTGGAGTACCAGTCAAGGGAAAAGAAATAATACAGATGAGTACAAACACAGGACAGGAGGACACTCTATCATACTAAGTCAGATAATGAAATAGGCCGTCACTTGGTCGAGTGAAAGACGAATGATAGGGGTTTGAATATTGAATTTCATTTGAGAAATGATCATATATAATTGAATGATATTAAATTGTGTTTTTATGGTTTGATTTCACCTTTTGTGCATTAAGTATTTAAGCTGTCTAACTAAAACGAGCCAGGGTGGGTCTTCTGTAATAATAAAATATATTACTGGGAGCACCCCACCCCAACCAAAGGTAAACTAAGCCAACCTTGACAGTGGGCCTAATGGTAGGGCGACGGCCGTTTACATGTCCACGCTAGTCCGCGATACCTTTACATACATAACATGCATACATAACATGCATACATAACATGCATACATAACATGCATACATAACATGCATACATAACATGCATACATAACATGCATACATAACATGCATACATAACATGCATACATAACATGCATACATAACATGCATACATAACATGCATACATAACATGCATACATAACATGCATACATAACATGCATACATAACATGCATACATAACATGCATACATAACATGCATACATAACATGCATACATAACATGCATACATAACATGCATACATAACATGCATACATAACATGCATACATAACATGCATACATAACATGCATACATAACATGCATACATAACATGCATACATAACATGCATACATAACATGCATACATAACATGCATACATAACATGCATACATAACATGCATACATAACATGCATACATAACATGCATACATAACATGCATACATAACATGCATACATAACATGCATACATAACATGCATACATAACATGCATACATAACATGCATACATAACATGCATACATAACATGCATACATAACATGCATACATAACATGCATACATAACATGCATACATAACATGCATACATAACATGCATACATAACATGCATACATAACATGCATACATAACATGCATACATAACATGCATACATAACATGCATACATAACATGCATACATAACATGCATACATAACATGCATACATAACATGCATACATAACATGCATACATAACATGCATACATAACATGCATACATAACATGCATACATAACATGCATACATAACATGCATACATAACATGCATACATAACATGCATACATAACATGCATACATAACATGCATACATAACATGCATACATAACATGCATACATAACATGCATACATAACATGCATACATAACATGCATACATAACATGCATACATAACATGCATACATAACATGCATACATAACATGCATACATAACATGCATACATAACATGCATACATAACATGCATACATAACATGCATACATAACATGCATACATAACATGCATACATAACATGCATACATAACATGCATACATAACATGCATACATAACATGCATACATAACATGCATACATAACATGCATACATAACATGCATACATAACATGCATACATAACATGCATACATAACATGCATACATAACATGCATACATAACATGCATACATAACATGCATACATAACATGCATACATAACATGCATACATAACATGCATACATAACATGCATACATAACATGCATACATAACATGCATACATAACATGCATACATAACATGCATACATAACATGCATACATAACATGCATACATAACATGCATACATAACATGCATACATAACATGCATACATAACATGCATACATAACATGCATACATAACATGCATACATAACATGCATACATAACATGCATACATAACATGCATACATAACATGCATACATAACATGCATACATAACATGCATACATAACATGCATACATAACATGCATACATAACATGCATACATAACATGCATACATAACATGCATACATAACATGCATACATAACATGCATACATAACATGCATACATAACATGCATACATAACATACATACATAACATACATACATAACATACATACATAACATACATACATAACATACATACATAACATACATACATACATAACATACATACATACATACATACATAACATACATACATACATAACATACATACATAACATACATACATACATAACATACATACATAACATACATACATACATAACATACATACATACATACATAACATACATACATAACATACATACATAACATACATACATACATAACATACATACATAACATACATACATAACATACATACATACATAACATACATACATAACATACATACATACATAACATACATACATACATACATACATAACATACATACATACATAACATACATACATAACATACATACATACATAACATACATACATAACATACATACATAACATACATACATAACATACATACATTACATACATTACATAACATACATACATAACATACATACATAACATACATACATAACATACATACATAACATACATACATAACATACATACATAACATACATACATAACATACATACATAACATACATAACATACATACATAACATACATACATAACATACATACATAACATACATACATAACATACATACATAACATACATACATAACATACATACATAACATACATACATAACATACATACATAACATACATACATAACATACATACATAACATACATACATAACATACATACATAACATACATACATAACATACATACATAACATACATACATAACATACATACATACATAACATACATACATAACATAACATACATACATAACATACATACATAACATACATACATAACATACATACATAACATACATACATAACATACATACATAACATACATACATAACATACATACATAACATACATACATAACATACATACATAACATACATAACATAACATACATACATAACATACATACATAACATACATACATAACATACATAACATAACATACATAACATAACATACATAACATACATACATAACATACATACATAACATACATACATAACATACATACATAACATACATACATAACATACATACATAACATACATACATAACATACATACATAACATACATACATAACATACATACATAACATACATACATAACATACATACATAACATAACATACATACATAACATAACATACATACATAACATAACATACATACATAACATAACATACATACATAACATACATAACATACATGCATAACATACATGCATAACATACATGCATAACATACATGCATAACATACATGCATAACATACATGCATAACATACATGCATAACATACATACATAACATACATACATAACATACATAACATACATACATAACATACATACATAACATACATAACATAACCTCATACATGCATAACATACCTGCATAACATCATCATACATACACATACAGCATACACTCTCACATCGCATAACATACCTACATAACATACACCAACATACATAACATACAAACATAACATAACATAACATACATACATACATACATAACATAACATACCATACATCAACATCACAACCTACATACCCATAACATACATACATAACATACCATACATAACATACAAAACATACATACATAACATACATACCTAACATACATACTAACATACATACATAACCCTACATACTACATACATACATACTACATAACATTACCTACACAACATCACATACAATACCTAACATACATACCTAACCTACATACCTAACATACATACCTAACATACATACCTAACATACATACCTACATAACATACCTACACATACCATACCTAACATACACTACCTAACATACATCCATACCTAACATACATCCATACCTAACATACATCCATACCTAACATACATCATACCTAACATACATCCATACCTAACATACATCCATACCTAACATCCATACCTAAACATCCATACCATAACATCCATACATAACATCATACATACATACATACATAACATACATACATAACATACATACATAACATACATACATAACATACATAACATACATACATACATACATACATAACATACATACATAACATACATACATAACATACATACATAACATACATACATACATACATACATACATAACATACATACATACATACGATACATACATACATAACATACATACATAACATACATACATAACATACATACATAACATACATACATAACATACATACATAACATACATACATAACATACATACATAACATAACATACATACATAACTACATACATAACATACATCATAACATACATACATAACATACATAACATACATACATAACATACATACATAACATACATAACATACATACATAACATACATACATAACATACATACATAACATAACATACATACATAACATACATACATAACATACATACATAACATACATACATAACATACATAACATACATACATAACATACATACATAACATACATAACATACATACATAACATACATACATAACATACATACATAACATACATACATAACATACATACATAACATACATAACATAACATACATAACATAACATACATACATAACATACATACATAACATACATAACATACATACATAACATACATACATAACATACATACATAACATACATACATAACATACATACATAACATACATACATAACATACATACATAACATACATACATAACATACATAACATAACATACATAACATAACATACATACATAACATACATAACCATAACATACATACATAACATACATAACATACATACATAACATACATACATAACATACATAACATACATACATAACATACATACATACATACATACATACATACATAACATACATAACATAACATACATAACATAACATACATAACATAACATACATAACATAACATACATAACATAACATACATAACATAACATACATAACATAACATACATAACATAACATACATAACTTAACATACATAACATAACATAACATACATAACATAACATACATACATAACATACATAACATAACATACATAACATAACATACATACATAACATACATAACATAACATACATAACATAACATACATAACATAACATACATAACATAACATACATACATACATACATACATAACATACATACATAACATACATACATAACATACATACATAACATACATACATAACATACATAACATACATAACATACATACCATACATACCATACATACCATACATACCATACATACATACATACATACATACATACATACATACATACATACATATATGATATATATGTGAATTATACACTACTGTATTATATCCATAGTCATACACTACTGTATTATATCCATAGTCATACATTACTGTATTATAGTATCTGTAGTCATACACTACTGTATTATCTATCTATAGTCATACACTACTGTATTATATATCCATAGTCATACACTACTGTATTATATATCCATAGTCATACACTACTGTATTATCTATCTATAGTCATACACTACTGTATTATATATCCATAGCGTAGTATGACATTGACCATTGATACGATATTCGTACTCCACGCAACATAGTCAGTAAATCAAATCACAAGGTTTGAGTGACTATAATGATACTATTTGTGTCACACACACAAAATATAATCAATAAAAACCAAACAATCCTATCCAATTGACTAAACACGCTATTCGTGTTTTACATAAATAGTCAAAAAGCAAACGGAGGGTTCTATTGACTACAAACACGCTATTCGTGTTTTACATAAAAGTAGTCAACAAAACAAAACTGCAAGTGTTAATATTTCACTTCCCTCCGGTGTGACAGTAGTTCATTGTCCCGTCTCCATTCCACCGGTCAACATTGGTCTTGAATACACATCTATTCACACGACCGGCGAGCCAACTCTTTGGCTCTAAAATCTGACAAATGTAACGTTTAGAGGTCTGCTCTAATGTCCACTGTGTCTTAAAAAGACCCTGCACTGTACTTATATATTAGTCGGCCGTACTTGTAAAAAAGTAATTCGCGTGAATTATCCGCGCGGCACGTGCAACTCGCTGTATAGGACAATTCACGTTGAGGAGTATGGTGTACCCTCTACGCCATATCGGATATTGCGTAACGAGCTTAAAAATAATAATTCATGAAATACAGAACGTCGACAAACACATTATATGACAAAATTAATGCTTAAAATATAGCTTAGAGGGAGTATAGTGTATCCTCTATGCCATATCGGGCATTTCGTAACTCTCTCTCTCTCTCTCTCTCTCTCTCTCTCTCTCTCTCCTCTCTCTCTCTCTCTCTGTAATAGAAGTATTACTACTACTGCTAATAATAATAATAAGAAGAAGAAGAAGAAGAAGAAGAAGAAGAAGAAGAAGAAGAAGAAGAAGAAGAAGAAGAAGAAGAAGATGGTGATTGTTTATGTTTCTTGTTTCGTCTAAGAATGAAATCCTGATCTTTTGAAATAAGTTTTTTTTTCTATCTTTGTTATGTGGCTGTTACCGTGGTGAAACCTCGTCTAGTACAAACGTACCGAAAATAATTGCAAGAAACTTGATCAAGGTTTTCTTGTACTATCAACCAATTAATTATTGTGCATTTTGTGAAATGTAAATCGGACAGCGAGAAATGACCACCACCCACCCATCCCCGCAACACAAGACAAAGGGAGAACAAATGTAGTCAGATATTCAATTAAACTCAATGTTTTAGTATTTACTTATTTATAGAATGCACATCAGAGTAGACACCGGCGTCGCTAGGGTTGGTGTCACCAAGTGCGGTAAACTCATGGTGTTACCCCTCCAAAATTCCACCATGGATTTCTTCTTCTTAAAATAAGTCCACAGTATAAAAATGTCAAGAACAAATTAATTGAAGGTTAAAAGGTAAAAGTATTTAAGAACTGTAACAACGTTGAGTTATAGTTATTTTTACATTAAAGTTACTTTATTTAACATTTTCCAGTGTGTGCTCTGTAAAATTTGCAATTTTTTTTGTGTGTGTCACCCCTCTGAGATGGTGTCACCCGGTGCGGCCGCACCCCCCTAGCGACGCCACTGAGAGAGTACATATATAAAAATCTTTAAAATTAATTAATTAACATTAAAATACGAATCTATTACCTAAAACGCTTCATAATCAAATTTCGCAAGTGAACAATTTTATTTGTCTTATTTCTAGAAGTTAATAATTTAATGTACTTGATGGTTTGTTCAAGGGGTACTTTCAAATTAGGTTTATACGTAGGCTGCTATACACAGGGCATACTAAAAAAATGGTAGTCATCTTCAATATCATGGTTGGCATATAGCATGACGTATCTTTCACATTTGTCCATAATGTTGCTTCTATATCTAGAAGTCTCAATTCTCAGATTATGGGAAGACACTCGGAGTTTAAGTCAACGTTGAACGATTTTTATTATGACGCAAGTATTTGAAATAATATTTGAATCCGAAGTAGGGTTTTGTATCTTTTGTATAGATAGTTTGCTAGAATTTTGTAATTTATTATTCAAATCTGATAGAGAAGCATCTATAACCCATTGAAAATTTAAAAAAAAAAACTTGGAACAACTAACAGAATCAGGGAACATCCACACTTCACCAAAACCAAGTCTTTCTAAAGTCTTAATAAGGAGTTTACCCCAGTTGATACCATTCCTTTTCGACATAAAATTGCCTATCTGCAGTTCTGATTTAAATACCCGCATAGCTTTTCATTCTAAAATAATATCTAATTAACTTATCTTGCCTTAAATATTTAAATGGGATTCTTCCAAGTCCACCATATTTATCGTCGACAAAAGTAGATGTTTTTACAAATTGCAAATATTTAATAAACACTCGTTGTACACGTTCCCAATGACGTCAGGTTGTTGAAAACCAACTATCGCTGAAGCGTAATTCAGCACTAGGACACATAATTATAAAAAAGTGTGAAGTATTCATTAGAATTTAAGTAACTTGTTTAAAATTACAAATAAGCATATATATTGCCGTTAGTGTTTACCAATAATGTTTGCTGACCTTCAGAGGATTTTCGAATGCTCGAGTAACCAAAATCAAGGTATTTAAAATTTTCCATCACCTCAGGATTATTCTCGCTGCATTGCACACTTCGTTTTGGCCTCAACGGATCACCTTTTCTAAAGACATTTATAGTCTAATTATTATCGCAGTCATGTAAAATATCTTTGAGCTTTTATAAGCCTCACCAGTGCCTGAATATAACACTAAATCGTCGCCAAATAATGTCACAAATAAAGACAATTCTTATACCTCTATATTGTAATGAACTGGAAATTAGCCTTTATTTTTTCGTTTAAAACAGTTACAAATTAACTTTCATTCGTTGCAAAGCCTTCGGTGGTAAAGCAGTATAAGTGGTAGTACTAATTCTAGTGCCGCTGCTTCGTAGATGGGGTTACGATATCGCAGCTAGATGGATGAGTGTTGTCAACATTGATGGACAATAATGATCTATTCATTAATACCTACTGTCATTCAATAGCTAACAATGATCGGTATGTTTCTAGAGTATATTTCCTATTACTATATAAACTGTTATTAAATTACAAATTTAACTCTTTCATTTCACGATGTTATTACGCTAGAAATGTGTTATAACTTTCTTAGGTATTAGCGTCGTTTCCAAATGTGGCACATTTGAAGTGCTCCCGTCGTTATCTCACATTAACAGTTAGGGCACGCTTACGACATCACTAATTTAGGAAGCGAAAAATACATTCATTCGTACTGCAAATGTTTACCACTTAGGAATGAATTAGTTGTATGTCCCCTTTTACTAACAATCTGGGTTATATAGGTTTTAAAAATAATTGCAATGTGTAAGTTAGGTGTAGTTGGGGCGCAGAATTCCGCGGGACGTATAAAAGGCTTGTCAGCATCTACACTTGGACCTGTTCGGGTTTCCGAGGGTCACTTTACAAGCTAGGTCCGTTCAGAAAGAGCGGGGAAAGTTATTCACTATTACTTTACTACGGATAAGGGAGTACGCAAACGATAAGGTACCTTTTCTGTTCACTAATAACATTTTGAAAAGCTCTAAACTACGTTTTGTTTTAAATCTACATTTGTTTACAAATTACCTTTAAAAATATCGATTCAATCAGAGTCATTTTAAAATAAACAACTTCAGTTACATATCGAATTATCAGTAAATAGTATTGTTACGTGCTTAGGCTCGAATAAGCAGCAACACAGAAAGAGTGAAAACTAACAAGCTTGTATAACTTGAACAATGAATTTATTAAGTACAATTATTTTCATAAAGTAAATAAACTTACGGTTTTAGATAATCAAATCCAACATTAATCCAATATAGAATTCACAAAAATAATCCACTAATGGAATTGCAAGAGTCCTGATAAATAAATGTTCTAATAAAATGGCTGATGATGTCACGTGATGCTTTTCTTGTTTTATAATCATCCAAATAATATTATGAATACAAGTTCTTTTCCAAATAATTCCTCTTGCTATGACGAAATGAATTGACACAATGTCCAGAACAAGGTAATTAAAATTAACACTCAAACATTAAAACACAACTATTAACTTTATAAAAGCCCAGATTCTACTGAATCTATCTTCCATTACACTGATTTAAATACCCGTTTTTAATATGTAAACAAGGGATCACATGATTTTCTAGAAATTGATAGAAGGTCTACCTTCACTAAATCACGTACTCAAAGAAAGATCTAGATTTTTCCTACCCCCAAGAACTAAAAATAAAAAGTTGTCCTTGAAATTAACCAATAAAGCAGGGTCAGGAATTAGGTCAACAAGCCAAGGTCAACCTGTGTTTACAGCCAGCTAGAGTCTAGGTCAGCCTGAATTTTCCAGAAAAATCTCCCAATTAATGAATATTAAACCCTAAATGACAAATTTGGATTTAACAATTAAAAATTAAATAATTTAAATCCAATAGCCGTAACACCTTCCCCCATAAAATAAAAAGAAAGGTTTATATGATAAAACTTTCTTTTTTATCACAAACCAATTTACATCTGAGGTTAAAAGAACTAGTACAAATTACACAGTATAATAAATTGTTATACACAGGAAAAAGCGTCTGCAATTATATTATCTAGAAATAGCCTCAACCTTTTAACTTGTCCATGTCCCACAAAATGTCCCAAAAAAGCCACTCTAGCAGGGCAGAACTCACTTTTAAATAAATTAACAGTCAGACACGCCTTAGTGAGTCTGTCAAAGAATTTTCTACTTGTTGCTAGATGTTCTCTCCAGGTGTCGTTGTAGATGATGACGTCACAAATTTCTAGACCAGTGATGATCATTTTTATGAGACGTTGAAATGGACTTTCTTTATTTTTGGTAGAGTTCATTTGGAGTCACAATGTTTAGATTTCCTTTGCTCTTTCCATAGTGGAATCTGCCAAAATCCTTTCAGAAGGCCAAAATTTGGTGACATACTTTGCATTCCCAATTTTATCAATACAATTGTCAATTCTTGGTAATGGGAATGAATCTGTTTTTGTCACTCTGTTCACCTTCCTATAATCAGTGCACATACAGAAAGTTTTATCTGGTTTTGGAACAAGTATGCATGGTGAACTCCAATCACTTTTACTGGGCTTAAAAAAATCATTCTCCAGCAAATATTGAATTTCCTTTTTCAAATATTCCTGTTTGAGTGGACTCATCCTGCATGGATGCTGTTTAACAGGTTTGGAATCTCCAACGTCATAAAAAATTGTTTGTCCTTGTAAGAATATCTGGACATAAGTGCTCATATAATAATGATAACTTTCAGTTCATTTCTTTCTTGCACATGCAAATGTGAAAGTTTCTGGTCTAGATTTTTCATAATTTCTGAATTCCAACAATTCGTCGCTCCAATGTCAGTAGAAACCGATGATATTCCTTCACTAAGTGGGACAGGTATCACTAAATTAATTACATATTTAACATGGCTATCTCTTTCAATATACTGGTACTCCTATAATTTATTTAGATCCCAGGAGCACTAATACTATAATTTAACTAATTCATTTTTTTCTTAACTTTGTAAGGGCCGTAATATCTAATTTGAAGAAAAGTAAGAAGAATGAACAAGAGTAACACAACTCCATTATCAGACCCAAAAGTTCTCTCCCTTGTAGCTCTTTCAAACCATAGTTTCATTTTTAACTTGAATTGCTGAATTGGGCATTGATTCATAACTTGCTGGAAAATTCCAGACGTGAAGTTTGAACTGTCATCAAACTGAATATATTTGGGAAGGCCATACTGAGTAAACAACTTTATCAAAGCTTTTACCATTGTATTATATTTTATATTCCTCAATGGAATAGCCTCTGGAAACCTTGTTGACACACACATAATGGTCAACAGGTATTGATTACTTGATTTGGTCTTGGGTAAGGGACCTACACAGTCTACCATAATTCTACTAAATGGTCCGTCAAACGCAGGAATAGGTTGCAGATGAGCCTTAGGTATCTTCTGATTGGGTTTTCCTACCATTTGACAAGTATGACAAGACCTACAGTATTTGACAACATCACTTTTGATTTTTGGCCAATAGAAGTGAGTCAAGATCTTGTGACATGTTTTATTAATCCCTAAATGACCAGCCAAAGGAGTTTCATGGGCCAGATTAAGTATTTCCTGTATGTAAGGTTCTGGAACTACTATTTGATAGTTCACTGACCACTCATCACTAGCAGGTACCTCGGGAGGTCTCCATTTTCTCATAAGAATTCCATTTTTAATGAAATAACAGACAGGAACTTTAGTGACTTCAGTCTCATTTATGACCCTTTGAAACAAACAGGAGATCTCAGGATCTTTTTCCTGTTCGACGACAAGTAACTGTCGTTTATCACCCTGATTAAGAGAATGAGTTGTTAAAAGAGGATCACTATGATCAATACCTTCTGATTGATCTAAACCAAGAGTAAAAGTGACCTCATCAAAAACCTGACCTATACAAATGTCAGTTAAAGGAATGCTGGCTTCTGTAACATCATTTTCAAGATCATCACCCTGATTAGAATAAAGAGAATGAGTTGTTAAAAGAGGATCACAATGATCAATACTTTCTGATTGATCCAAACAAGAAGTAAACGTGACCTCATCAAAAGCCTGACCTATACATATGTCAGCCAAGGGAATACTGCCCTTTTCAACTTCATTCTCAAGAGCTTTCTTTGCCATAGCTCTGGTAACTGTACAAGCTTGAAATATATCAGGGATTTCTTTTTCAATTGGATCAACTTTCTGATCCAAATTAGGCTTGTCAGTTACAAGTGGATTAACCACAACATTGTCCCCAGCTAAGTCGTTGCCTAGCAATAAATCTATGCCCTCAACAGGTAAAACCGAGACTGTTCCGATTGTCGCAAGTCCTGATACTAAGTCTGATGACAAATTTACACAATGGAGAGGAACATTAACAACGCCGCACTCCACTCCCTGAATAAGAACACTTTCATTAGAAGAAGACTTCTCAGGAAAAGGCAAAGTACCTGATAATAAAAGACTCTGAGAAGCTCCTGTGTCCCTTAAAATTTTAATAGGGGTGGGATTGGCTGAATCACCCAAGAATGATATAGAACCCTTCGATATGAATGGTTCATAATTCTCCATATCAATATCAGACTGGGATTTATTAGACCCAACAATTGTATTGCTTTCAATACATGACTGTGACCTTGACCTCTTGGAAATAAGAGCATTTGGAACAGGTCTATCTAGATTCTGATGCCTATTTTTCAATTTGTAGCAATCAGAAATAACGTGTCCTTTTTTTCTTGCAAAAGTTACACGTCGGAAAAGACAAGGATCTAGAATCAAACTTCTCTGAAGTCTGATTTTTGAAAGTTGTGTTACTTTGAGTTTTAGAAGGGCTTGAATTAGGCGAAAATACTTTCCTGCCAAAAGATTGTTGAGTAGAAGTCTTGTTAACAAAAGGAACTTTATGTGTCAAAGAATATTCGTCAGCAGCTCGAGCAGCATTTTCCAAGGTTTCAATCTGATGCTCATCAAGATAAGTTTTAACATCATTATGGACACAGTTTTTGAACTCTTCATTTAATATAACTTGCTTGAAATTTTGATAATCTTGCTCGACTTTCTTGGCTAAACACCATCTATCAAACAACTGCTCTTTTTGTCTAGCAAATTCGACATGAGTTTGTCCAGCTTCTTTTCTGTAATTTCTAAATTTTTGCCTATAAGCTTCAGGAACTAACTCATAACCTCTTAAAATGCATTCTTTAACTACATTATAGTCACTACTTTGATGAATAGACAGTGAAGTGTAAATCTCGCTAGCCTTACCAGTAAGTACACATTGTAGTAACTGAGTCCAATTCTCTCTTGGCCACTTTAAATTTTCTGCAACTTTTTCAAAAAGAATAAAATATTTATCTACTTCTTTTTCTTTGAAAGGGGACACTAATCTAATATTCCTTGCTAAATCAAAATTTTGATTTGAAGTACGATAGTGATTCTCACTTGCCAGCTCTAATTCTTTCATTTTACACTGATATTCCTTTTCTTCCTTCTCTCTCTCTCTCTCTCTCTCGTTCAATTTGTTTTTCTTGTAAGCTTTCCTTCCCCCCTCTCTCTCTCTCTCTCTCTCTCTCTCTCTCTCTCTCTCTCAAATTGTAATTGTCTTTCTTTCTCCTCTTTTTCAAATTGTAATTGTCTTTCTTTCTCCTCTTTTTCAAATTGTAACTGTCTTTCTTTCTCCCTTTCCTGAAATTCCAACTTCTTCAACTCTAATTTTCTCTCTCTCTCTCTCTCTCTCCTCTTTTTCATATTGTTATTGTCTTTCTTTCTCCCTCTCATGTCTCTCTCTTTCTTCTTTTTCATATTGTAATTGTCTCTCTTTCTCCTCTCTCTCTCTCTCTCTCTATCAATCCGCATCTGCTCTTTTTGTAATTCAATTTGCTTTTCTTTCTCCCTTTCCTGTCTCTCTTTCTCCTCTTTCTCTCTATCATATTGTAATTGTCTCTCTTTCTCCTTTTCCTGAAATTCCAGTTTTTTAAACTCTAATTATCTTTCTCTCTGAAATTCCAGCTTCTTCAACTCTAATTCCATCTTGAATTTTAATTCTAATAACTTCAGTTTAATGTCAGAGTCTGGTGTAGACTTACTGACTGGAATCAAAGCACTTTGTTCCAAAACATCCTGTTCTACCAAATATTGAACCAAAATTTGTTTGATATATTGTTTCGTTAAAGAAGCCTTGACTTCAGAAAGATCGTATTTTTTTGGCAAGTTGAACCAACTCATCTTTTTTTAAAAGATCTAATTGCTCCTGGGTAGGATTAGAAAGAAATATTTCTACCTTAGATGTCATTTTAATACAAGCGTGTCAGTCTCATTAAAGATTTAAAATTTTCAAAAAAACTAGGGGAAATTCAAATTTAAATTCCAATTTATTTAAATCCCGAGACGAGATCCCCGATTCCTATGTTACGTGCTTAGGCTCGAATAAGCAGCCACACAGAAAGAATGAAAACTAACAAGCTTGTACAACTTGAACAATGAATTTATTAAGTACAATTATTTTCATAAAGTAAATAAACTTACGGTTTTAGAGAATCAAATCCAACATTAATCCAATATAGAATTCACAAAAATAATCCACTAATGGAATTGCAAGAGTCCTGATAAATAAATGTTCTAATAGTTCCAGGTTCGAATCTTGACGATGTAATCCAAAATGGCTGACGATGTCACGTGATGCTTTTCTTGTTTTATAATCATCCAAATAATATTATGAATACAAGTTCTTTTCCAAATAATTCCTCTTGCTATGACGAAATGAATTGACACAATGTCCAGAACAAGGTAATTAAAATTAACACTCAAACATTAAAACACAACTATTAACTTTATAAAAGCCCAGATTCTACTGAATCTATCTTCCATTACAATGATTTAAATACCCGTTTTTAATATGTAAACAAGGGATCACATGATTTTCTAGAAATTGATAGAAGGTCTACCATCACTAAATCACGTACTCAAAGAAAGATCTAGATTTTTCCTACCCCCAAGAACTAAAAATAAAAAGTTGTCCTTGAAATTAACCAATAGTTTTAGAAGCTTGTTGACAATGTCTAAAGCAGGGTCAGGAATTAGGTCAACAAGCCAAGGTCAACCTGTGTTTACAGCTAGAGTCTAGGTCAGCCTGAATTTTCCAGAAAAATCTCCCAATTAATGAATATTAAACCCTAAATGACAAATTTGGATTTAACAATTAAAAAATAAATAATTTAAATCCAATAGCCGTAACAGTATTCAGACAATATTTTATCATTATGTGAGGTCAAGTCAAGGGTTTCTTGCAGACCTTGTTTGAATGATGTTGTTTATTACAATTCAGTGGGAATAGGATATATAATAATAATAATAATAATAATAATAATAATAATAATAATAATAATAACAATAGGTGCATGTTTCAAGAGAGAGAGAAAATTAGTGTTTCTCAAAGCTCTCTCTAATAGCTATTGTTTAATTGTAAAGCTGCTGAGTGTTTCTCAAGGCTTTGTACATATACTGTTAATTATTTTCTTGCAGCCAAAGAGTGTTCCTCTAGGGTCTGTTTGAAAATAACTTATACAAATTAGTGAAAAGTTAGACTTAATAAATCACGTGAAACGTAATCTGAGTCTGCATTTCATCATTAGTCCCATTCTTATTTTAAGGATTGCCCGCTTCATGAGATAATCAGAAACCTATTGGAGTAAGGTCTAACGCTTCATGAGATAATCAGAAACTTATTGGAGTAAGGTCTAACACTTCATGAGATAATCAGAAACCTATTGGAGTAAGGTCTAACGCTTCATGAGATAATCAGAAACCTATTGGAGTAAGGTTTATGTTCATCTGGGCTTTTACTTTAACAGAAAATGTACTCAGTAAATCATTATTTTTACAATCATTGCAAGGACGAAATTAGGGGTGGGGCGGCAGGGAATTTGCATGTGCTGTAAAATTGTTGTAGCCTATATACGTTATCCCCCCCCCCAAATCAAGTTATGCCCCCCCCCCCCCCCCGAAGCAAATTGAAATGACGTCCCTGCATCAATGTGCAGATTAAAATTTAAGAAACATTTCAACGTATATTTTAGTTTCTACATGAGTACCCAATCCGTTTTCTTTTATTCTGTTTTCCTTTGGCTCAGAGACGATGGTTACAGCATTAAAATCATAATATCACCAATGTAGATAAATAAAAAAGATTGAAAAGATTGAGAAGCAAAAACAGTTTTGAAAAACGACAATCCTTGGAAAATCCAAAACAGCAACAAAGATTATTATTGAAATCAAAGATATTGATATACTGTGTTGCAATGAATGGACATAATTCATTACATTGTTGAATGGGCTGGGAAAAAGTGACGTAATTAGTAGTTAACACATAATCTATAAATAATGTTTTTAACTTCAAATATTGGAGGAAAGGTTAATAATAATAATAATAATAATAATAATAATAATAATAATAATAATAATAATAATAAAGAGCATTATGAAAATTATATAACAGATGCTCTGTCTTATTTGCAGCCGTTAAAAAAGGATATTTGCATAGATGTGTGAATTCTAGTAGGTTGAAATTTGGTACCGTAAAAACTGGCTATGATACCAACAAAATAAAAATAATGACACGAGAGATCGAGAGAGCACTTTTTTGGTTTATACCTACACATTTGTCTGGCGATACGACAATTGTAAATATGTATTATAACATAATTTTTAGTACAAATATTAATATTGAAGTTTTCTCTAAATTGTAATAAGGGTATTTTTTGATTTTCTACTAAATATATTGAGAATGATTTCTTTTAATTCTATATATCACAACTATATACTATGATAATAAAGAGTTATAATAGTTGATACCAGCAGTACAAATTAAGCACTAAGTAGATATTATAAACCACGGGGTAATCGCAGAACAAATTATCTTGTATCCTGGGGTCAGCAAATGTAGTCTCGGTATGGACAAATAAATATTAGAGATACCTCGTATTAATTAAGAAGGCTGATGTAGCTAATTGACTGACTAATAAGTGCTTAGTCACCATCGATGGCCTGTGGGATGTGATGAAGTCTCACTTTGTGAATCTGGCGAAACACAAGAGCTGGACGTATATAAAGAGCAGTGATATTAGAAAGAATCAACCGCGTCGTCCGTACTCAGAGGAGACGTGTATCATTACAGGTAAGATACTGTCTGCGTACAATTTTCTATATACTATAGGAATTTTTAGTGTTAAGATGTTAATCTTACATTAGATTATTTTAATATTTCTTTACTTTTCTTTAAATAATGTATTGGAAAGTTTAATTGTTGTAGAACTTATATTTAATTGTACTTATATTCTTGATTATAATAAAATACGACATTCGCTACCAACTTCATACTCAGTACTAGTTAATTTGAAATAACATACTCTTTGAATGATAGAGTTTAATATGTTGGCATTTTTTAAAAATTAAATCCAGTAAAACATATTTATACTAAATGATTGCAGTATTAGTCTGAAATATTGAATTTTAGATTCTTTAACTATCGTGAATTTATTCGATATTTAATTGCCTGTATAATATTCAAAAAGGCAGAAATCATTATATGCATCTCTTATATCTGTAATTTAAGTTTATGTAGAGTGATGTGTGAGTGTAGTTTTATATATAGAGTATTTTAAGAAAGAGCCTTTCGTCGGAACTCAAAGGAGACTTGTATCATTACAGCAACCCTAGACCTCTCGCATTACCAAATTCACCAACCCAAGATGTAGCCATATCTACACCGTTGTGAGTGTCGCCCTTCTTTTTGAGAGAGTCTGAGCTCTACATCTCTCTTTCCGTCTCCTTCCCTCTGATCATGGAAAACAGCATTTGTTAAGAGTTTATGAGAGAAAAAAACATTTTCCATAAATGCGGTGGAAAAGATCAATTCATAAAAGATAGGGAGAAGTTCTTCTCTCTTTCTTTCACCTTGGACATTGACATTCCTGAACTTGTTAGTTAAAAAATCTCTTCTCATAGCAAGAAATGAGAAGAAGGTTATGATAAGGTATAAACAAATTTCATAACAAGACTTTTACTTTACAAAACATATGTTTCAAAAAAACAATCTATCAGACAGCAACACCAAAATAGCAAAAACATTAAGCGAAACGAAAGCGAAAACAATTTTAATATTGTACTTTCATAAAAGTTACATGGTACTGAATCAGAGAGGTGATATATACATTTCAAATGCTTAATATGAAACCAACGATATCGATATGCAGACAAAAATACCAATTTGTTTCCAAATCTGGACAGAATAAATGTTTGATACAAGCTAACAATGTTGAAGACAAACATTCAAGATCATGAGAGCATTAAGTTAACGATTTCCAACCAAGAAACATAGTTCTAAATTTAATCAAAGACGCACATCTATAGATTACAGATAACAAACATACTTCTATCTTGTACAGACGAAGTGACAAAAGCACACCTCTATCGGTGATAACACGTTTAAAGACGATCCAAGAGTACATAGATCGCTGTATTGAGTATGAAAAGTCAAGAGTTTGTCAGATGGACTCAACCTGCAATGTGCCGTTTCTCTGTTATTTTGGACATCTCCACATATTATCCCAACAATTTTGTTTGGTATACTAAGGAAATTTACAATATCATGAGTACAATATGTATCAGAAAAAGGTTAAGATACCATCATTATTTTGCTAGTTTAATGTGTTGATGTTTCATTCAACTTTTACACGTGCGTATTGTATCATGGTTTTCAATCTCTAACATACAGTTTTATTTCTATAAAAATAATCAAGCAGCGATGCTAATTAAGTACTTTTTGTCAAACAAAACTCTCTAGAAATGTTTTGGCTAGGAATTGGGAATTTTCTCCAAATGTACAGTCTAATAACTATAATAAATTAGTTTTAAAAATGTCTGTATTTAACAAAGAACATTTCTCAAAAGATTTAATTAAGATTTATTTGATAAAAAGAAATGTCAGCTGCTACACTGAATATGAAGTTAAATTGCTTTCTAGTGTGTGTGTGTGTGTGTGTGTGTGTGTGTGTGTGTGTGTGTGTAGGTAGGTAGGTATGTACGCTGTATCAATGACATACCACGAGAGGTGTGCATGTTTCATTAAGAGGAAACGAGGTTTGCCCATATGAACGTAGTTCATATTTACTACAGGCAGCTGTGTATCGACCTAATGAATGAACTCCTCACATCCTCGAGTGTATCCGCCACAAAATTTAGTTCTTTGCCCCTTGGTGTCTTTTTACAATCAGCTTTGGATATCGATAAGTTTATTAATTTCCTTTTTAGTTTATATTTTCCTTCAGATTGATTAAATCAATATAATACACACTTATGACTTAAACATAATAGATGGTTTTAATAATAAAAGTAGAGCACTACAAACACTTGCTTAGCCATGCCATTCCACAGGGGCTCGTATCGTTGCTTGCAATTGACCTAACATATATGTCCTATTTAATAGCTACAAGGGAGGACACTTGTATCATTTAAAAAAATACCTATTTAGGACTAAACGCTAATATTTCAAGTTACACTTTGTTTAGCTTAAGAAATGTGGTACCAATATTTAGCTTAGGCATTCGACTGTTTACCCCTATCGAAATTTTGACTTAATATCATACCTTTAAGGAATGCCAAATCATTTTCCAACCTAGGCAGGGCATTATGTCTCGTATACTCATTGTTCCCAAGGTGAAAACAAAGTCATATGGACAACGTTCGTTTGCACACCAGGGCCCGGCGACGTGGAACGAATTGCCCATTGAAATTAGACACAAAGACACAGTGGTCCCTTTTAAGAGTGCTTTCAAGACTCACATGTTTCGACTGCAGGGACAAACTTAGCTACCTAATCATGTTTTGTATCTTATATGTTTTCAGCATGCTTTTATGTTTTCCAGTTTCATTGCTTTTGTCATTTGTTGTTCTGTAGTGTAGTCATATCATTATTGATGGTGTAAAGCGCTTAGAGCTTCGAAAGATTAGGCGCTATACAAAGTCCTCATTATTATTATCACCAACAAGTAACGTTGAATCATTCAACATGAATGTTTCATAATTCTCCATAATACGTGTGTTAGGTGTCTATATTATGAATATCTTTTCATAATAACAATTTTAGTAAGTGTAATTTAGTTCATGCCCTTTTTAATGCTAATATGCTAACATAATAGGCTGCACATTTAGATAGGAGTAATGTGTAATGCGTAGTACGATTTCTTTCATACACTTCCAATGTCAATGTGCTGCAAAAGTTTAAGTAAACAGCACGTGATCTAACAAGGCTATTGGTAGGAGTAAAAAGGTCCAACTAACCTAGTGTCTGATTTTGTTCACTGCAATCAATATTTTGAAATACCATACAATTCATTCTAAAGCTTTGTATATCATTTCTACATATTGCCTGTTAGTTGACTATACATGTGAATAATTGTGCGCAATCATTTATTTTTTATATTATTACTCGTCTTGGAAGAGACATTGAGGCTATAGTCAGTTATTTAACATTATAATTCATTAAAATTGTAGTACTGTAAAATTCCATTTAAACACCATTTTGATTAATAGCTCTTTTAGAGTTACCGTGATTCATTTAAAACACAGTTGGATTTTTTAATTTAAAAAAAAAATACTTTTCTTATATAGTGTTAGTAGATCATGACATTACAATTATTTTGAATACCTTTGTAACGTATTCGGATTACTTGAAACTATTTAAATTGATAGAACTTTTATAATTTGTAGGAATTCATTTACAAATAAGTTATTTTTAATTATTTCACGCTGTATTTTAGAAAAAAAATAATTAATTTTTTCAAAGCCCCTCGAGATTCTAACAAAGAATATGGGTTGCTCGTAAGCGATATGAATTTGATTTGACAGTTTCAGGGACTTGAGTTTCTGTAATATTTGGATTTTAGTTTTGATTTGAATATTTCCAGATTTGAGTATTTCAGAGTGATTTAAAAATTCTTTCAATTTAAATTTCTATTTATTTGAAATTTTCTTACTCTCTGATAGTTTCATGTCTCATATTTCTGAGAAATATTTCGCTTTCATCATGACATATAATGAAGGTAACTTTATTACAGATTCTACCCACGAATTACTTGAGCTTGTCAAGCATTGTCATTTCTCTACAACGAAGGCTTATTGAACGGAGTAAGAAGTCATAAGCATTTTAATAGATTATTTGGTAAACAACGTTGTTTTTGATAATATTATTTTGGGTTTGATTAAGAAGTCGCCATCTGGTTCGGACAGGAAATTAATGGAAATCACAGTTAAGAAATCAGGTATATCCCATACATATCCGCAGTTACAGGTGGAAACTAAGTTAAAAAATCAGGTATATCCCATACATAACCGCAGTTACAGGTGGAAACTAAGTTAAGAAATCAGTTATATCACATACATAACCGCAGTTACAGGTGGAAACTAAGTTAAGAAATCAGGTATATTCCATATATAATCGCAGTTACAGGTGGAAACTAAGTTAAAAAAATCAGGTATATCCCATACATAACCGCAGTTACAGGTGGAAACTAAGTTAAGAAATCAGGTATATCCCATACATAACCGCAGTTACAGGTGGAAACTAAGTTAAGAAATCAATTATATCCCATACATAACCGCAGTTACAGGTGGAAACTAAGTTAAGAAATTAGGTATATCCCATACATAACCGCAGTTACAGGTGGAAACTAAGTTAAGAAATCAGGTATATCCCATACATAACAGCAGTTACAGGTGGAAACTAAGTTAAGAAATCAGGTATATCCCATACATAACAACAGTTACAGGTGGAAACTAACTTAATAAATCAGGTATATCCCATACATAACAGCAGTTACAGGTGGAAACTAAGTTAAGGAAGTGTCAGTTTCAGCATGAATTACAAATGCAAAACGTTCAGATACAAAAGAAAAAATACAGGACGAGATGCAAATACAAATAGATCAAATGCAATTGCACAGAGATAAGGAAGAGAGATAAAATGAAAATGCAACTGAAACAGGCAGAAAGGTTATCCAAATGAGAGAGAGAGAGAGAGAGAGAGAGAGAGAGATGCAAATGCAATGAGAGAAGGAAGAGAAGGAAATGCAAATGAACTAAAAGAAGAACAGGAAAGGCAAATGCAGCTTAAATTAAAGGAATTAGAAGAAAGAAGCACTCTTTTCACGTATTCATAAGAACTGGTTTTGATCATGCCAAACATATTTGGTTGGCACCACCTTTTAATGAAATGGAGGCACACAAATAGTTTCATTGTTTTGAGAAAATGGCTGAAAATTCGAAATGGCCGAGAGAGTGTTGGAATGAATACTCCTGGCAAAGCTAGTCTCCACCTCAATCTCGTAAGTTTAAATCTCGTTAGTTTAAAGTGGCGATTATGATCTGGTCAAGGAATTTATCTTGAAGAGGAATGAGATGGCGAGCAACAGAGATGGGGCGAACCCACCAATTTCTAGAAGGTCCTGTTTTATAAACTTAAACTTCTTACGAAAATGAAATTTTAAGGTTAATAACGCCAAAACCGACGCCTCTAACTAACCGATAGTTTTTCTAAATGGGTTAGTTTATAAGTTACTTTATCGTTGTCTTAGTGGTTGTTTTTTTTATAATAAAAAAGTATGCACTCGAGTTTACCAGCCGTGACACTTTTTTGTGGTCGCGCCATCTCTGCTGCTGTGAATTAGATCAGTCTCTCATCCAAAGATTTCATCAAGCCCGATACGATATCGTGATCGGGGATCATGTAAATGTATTGTAATAAATCCCTGTGAACTTGTGCTCGCGAAAAGAATCTTTTTTAAAAACTTAATTATATCCATGTCTCCACTACACCAAATTTGGTGAATATTTCGCAGAGTATGTGTATCAACTCCATTAAATACAGCAGCGTAAAGCAGCGATCAGTGTTGTTGCTGCAGATTAGTTAGCACAACACGCAATATGGCAAATTAATCTACCACCGTCTAAATGAATCGAGCACGCATATTTTAATGTCAGCGTTCCAAGTGAAGTTCATGAGGCGGATATATTATTTTTACCACACGATACAATTACAATTGGAAGACGTTAGTACGCATACAAATACAAATATAAGCAGAATGTCGTTGACGTTATTAACTAAAACAGCTATTGAAGGTGCCTCTGCGTTTGAATTAATTGATAGGCGATGATCTGGACCACAAGGTGGTCTACGATGGCCACATCTACTACAAGTTGATCCAGGTAAGGAATTTCTTGGTTCAGTATTGTTGGTGATGAAAAAACATAATGTCGAAATTAGACAAGCACATACCGCAATTCATCGTGATCGGGCAATTGTTGAGCGATTTAATCTTACAGTTCATGAACGGTTATTTGGATATAATTATGGGAAGGAAATAGTTTTAAAAAAAGATATGAGATCTCATGAATGGGTTACAAGACTATCAAGCGTGACAGCTGCATTAAATAATGAAATTACTCGTACAACTGCTATACACGCCGTTAATGAAATCACAAAAAAAAACGTACCAATACAATGACATGACTTTTCAAAACAAGTATTAGGTAATGTGACTGTACGATATTTATATGAACCCGGTGAACTTGAAGGTGTGAAAAAGGAGTTACTTATCCTGTTTAGAGTGTAACTACACATACAATATCCAGCATAGTAAGATCCACGGGTGGACCTGCAATATATAGATTATATTCAACTGCTCCTCAACGAGGATTTATACGTGAACAATTACAAGTAATTTCTGAAGATACACAATTGGTACTGTCTTCGCTTAACTAGCACTCATACGTCGATTACATTCAAGACTGGTCAGCATCACATTTTCACGTGTGTGACCAAGATTACTCTCTTTATAATCTACTGTAAATTGTCTTGGATTATTAAGAACATTGCTCCACAACATTAAAGTGTAACAGCTCTCGCAATGATTAATCTGATTAATCTGTTGCTGTTTTCATGTCATGATAAATTAGCGTCAAGATCAAAATTGCGTTTATTTTGTTATCACATGGTTTATAACTAAATTGTTTCTTACTATATCATCGCTAACAACTGTGTTATTGGTGTCAGCAGTTTCTGTACAGTTTACAATACCCCTCCGCAACTGAGATATTCTTCTGACTCGGGACACTGCGAGTTACGCAAAGTTTGACCATTAAATACAATCATCAACGATCCAAACAACTGTATCAGACGTGGTTAAACCTTGAGATGAATGGATCGTCATTGCGTATTCTAGCGTCCACGGAGATATATCCATTTTCAGAGCATCCTCAACGGCACTGACATTAACTAAAACAATATCATTTAATACAAAATTTTATTTCGTCTTTGACGATCCTGGTATATCAACGTCGATATACTATCGTCGCGTAACACAATGGTACAGGCAATTCTGAAAACTTCTCTCGTTGTAACTGAAATAATTTCTGATGAAGTGTATCACGAACTATCTTTCTATTTGCAATTATTAAGTTGCATGGTCTCCACCTATCCCACAAATCATTTATAGGAGTTTCTGAAATTATCTCACGCATTATTTCGCACTGGAATTTATTCGGTTGTAGTCTGATTAATGTATTAAACTTTTAATTCTGGATTAAGCGCTCTATGATCATCAGTTATCTCATAATAATCAACAAACTTTTCTACTCGTTCGTGCCGAGACAATACAACAAAAGGTGGTCGTTGACCATAATTTCCACACATGACCACATCTGTATTCTTCAACAATAACCAGTCGAGAAACATTTATAACGTTTCTATCGACACTGTGCATACTTCATGCCAAATGATGATCCTTGGAATATTTATCTCTCCCATTCGATCAGAAGTCCATGCGTCTACTTTCAATTGGATGAAGATACATGGTTTTACTCGTCGTTCGCTCATTTTTCTTGCGAGTCTGTATGTAGGTGTCAAAATAAACATATCATCTGAACTCTGCCAAAATAATTCAATAACACGAGTTGTTTAACCAAAACATTCTGCACCGTTTAGATACAGTCTATGTCTAGTCACAGGATCATATACAGATGGTGCTGATGATAATTTTGATATTTGATTATTTTGTAATAAATGACTTATAATTGTGTAACATTTCTTGTTTTGATCTCCATTTGCCCCATGATACATCGTAAGTAGTACTTATATAAAACTGAGTCAGCGATTATAAATATTTTCTTTCGATATAGAATGAATCCGTTGCGACTCTGACCTTGGTGTCAGGAAATCTGTTTATCATCGATAATAAATTAATCGAAACATACGAGAGCATTGAAAAATTTTGAATGACTAAACTGCAGTCACTCGTCATCAATGTAACCAACAAGTGTACCTAATCGTGTTCCGTATGACAAGTAGACATTTTTTCGACCTAAAATATAGATTTCTCTTCGTTGCATCAGCAATTATAAAAGAGTTCAACATCGTCTATAGCTAATCTTGTATAGTGTTGTTTATGATCATATCGTTCTCCTTGGGCAAATTGACCGATTATTCTTCTACCAAGATCTTCTGCGGTTTTATTTTCTTCATCGGTATTTCCTTTTATTGTGGTAACCAAACTTTGGTTTGCTTGCGACATAAAATAATAGCTTCACTTACAAATAACGATAATAGTATTGTTAAATCGAGCATATATTGTAATAAAAGTATTACTACCAACTTTTTTCTGAAGAGTATCTACCAAACCAGACAACAAATTGGATGAGGACCTTTAGCAAACTCCAATGACTCTCTCTATACATGCTAATCCTATCATGTCAAATATCCGTTAATGGTCCATTTATCGCAACTCTGATCATCTCGTTTGTTTGATGTCCAAATTGCTTAAATATCCACAACAATCCGCCCTTTTCAAGAAAACTTAAGGGACAACACGTTGCAATATCAACCGAGATATAGAAGATATTTGCTTGAAACGAGTGAATAACGGATATATTTCATCGAGTGGATGAAAAACTCAGTATTTTCACGAGTGGCGAAGCCACGAGTGAATATACCAGAGTTTTTCATCCAAGAGATGAAATATATCCGTTATTCACTCGTTTTAAGCAAATATTCTTTTTATTTTATGCTCACATACGTTGGCTACCTCACGTTTGTGACACAGTGAAAGAGCAGACCCAAAAATGTAGTTCCTGTAGTGAAAAAATATTTTTCACTGTTATTTTTTCACTGTTATTTTTTCACTGCAGTGAAATATCAATATTATTTTAACTAGAAAATCAAGTAATTCACTGCTGAGCATAAAATAAAACGTCGTTATGATTGCAAAAAGTTTTCTGCAATCCGAAGTGTCCATATACACAGCAGCTGAGCTGCACGTCTTCATGAATTTCAAATCGAGTTGGCTTCCACGATTTTTTCTCTTGTAAAGTGAGCAGCAACTGACGGAACGGTGAAACATTTATTTAATAATTGTTCAATATTGTCAGAATGCGATGACTTTTTTTTGTTTTGTTTACATATTTCGTTAATAAAATTAAATACATCACCGTTATAAAATCTTGCGGTTCGATTTCGTGGAAATATTGTTACTACTTTAGTCCACCAATGCGCATTATGATCACCGATATTTATCGGAGCTCACTCTTTGTTTCGAATCGTGTACAATCTCGACTGTTATTGTTTATACTATTATTGGGAAATTTAGTGGGGTTTTTTTTCTTCAACTTTGCGACATTATTATTTGTACCTCCCTTTTCCTTGACTGATTCAAGCCACTCAATTATTTTTTTTCACGTCGTAGATCAGTTAACCCATCTCCATGTATTGCAATTGTGAAATGTTCCGCTACTCGTTCGGCTACACAATTTAGTTTTGAAAATTTCATCGGTGCTTAATCATCAACGCTGGGATTATCATTTCAGCGAATATATCCCATATATAACCGCTGTTACAGGATATGCTTGTTTATACTACGGTTTGACAATACCAGTCAATATTCTTCATTTGGGATTTTTACTCAATATAGCAAATTTTTCATTAGCAAGAACTGGGTTGCGTTTGTCATAATTCTCATTTTGATGGGAAATATAAATAAAAAAAACTTTTTAAATGTCATTAAATCAGTAAATAAAGAGACTGGTAAAAAAAAAACAACCTAATATTTCCATTCATAAATACAGTTGGCAGACATTTTTATATTAACCCGCTTTCTGCAATATGTCGCAGAAAATATAACCAAATCAGCTATTCGCATAAGTAGAAGCAAAAAAATATCGTTTCATTATTGTGAAGGGAGATAACTCTGTTAACGATATGCAACGCGGTTATAGTTATCTATCTTATCTTGTATTTTATAGTACTCGCTTATAAATTAATACATTTCTTGTTTATTTTCTCTCCTTCGTTACAACAAGCAAATTGGGGTTACAAATAACGTAGTTTTAAAATACAAAGATATCTTACTTCAGAGAATAACTCTTATCGTAAGACAGGTAATTTAACTGTGTTTTATGACCTCGATGACAAATGTTCCAATATAATCTTTAACAGATCAAGGGAAATAACTGTTAGATTAGGTAGTGTCTGAAATTTTAGAAAATATTTTTATTATGAACAAGTTATTTTTGGTTGAGGTTTTACAAACCATTATTATTGTTTTTCTTAATTTTCAGGTTTCTTGCTTTATCTAGATTTTGTCAGTGATACTAATTAAGCAAAATGGAAGAGTACACAGCAAATATGCCACGCCTATTGAGTGAGCTATTTTTGTATTTCCATGTACACCGCTCCCTCGATAACTCGCGCCCTGATAACTCGCGAACCCGCTTATAACGCGGTGTCCGGCTTGGATCCCGTTATTTTTAAAGAAAATATTTTTTAAAAATGAAGAAAATCGTGATCAGAACTGGTGAATGAAACCTTGATAAATCACCCGTTTTATCGTCGAAAATGATGGTTAGTGCCCGAAAAGTTAGAATCAACATCGTTAAATTTTCAGATTTTAATAAGGAATCACATATCTTGTTAGATTTTATCGGAAAAAATATTTTTTCAATTCACTGTAAATAATAATACTGTATATGTATAGGGGAAATTAGTGTTTTAATCTTTTCATTGTGTTGCAGTGTAAGCAGTATAATCGTTGCATGTTCTCTTCTATTCAAACATGAAAAGAGTCAATTGACCGTCACATCGATGCCCGCGAGCACATCTGTGAGAACCTAATTAACTGCCGGCTGCGTTTCGATCGACGACTTGGGGAAGTGTTTGTTGCATTGTAAAACTCAATTAAAATAGACCTGCTTTGTTTTATAAGGCGGTCTTTCGTATCAAATCAGGTAAAATACGTACATTACAAAAGTTCAAAGGAATGCAAATCCTACATGCATAAACTCTTGTGGTCAATATCGTGTCTCAACATCAATCAAATTAGTTGGACCAATCGAACATGGTTTCAAACAGTATGTACTTATTGTTATTAAAGTATATATTAATCAGTAATTTATCCTAATCATTTGTAAATGTGATCATGGAGAGCAAGGGAATCAAGCGAAAGGCGTACTCAGTGAACTAAAAGCTTACTGTCATAGAGAGGGTTCGTAATGGTGAATCAAGATCAAAAGTTTGTAGTGAACTTAAACTTGCCGAGTCGACACTCAGAGGCTGGCTCAAGGATGAGCAGAAATTTCGGGATTATTTGCATGAAGTTGATTCTGATGATGGATTTAAACGGAAACGGGCACGCACTGCGAACGACACAGAATTAGATGATGCTGTGTACACCTGGTTCACACAACAACGTGAACAAAGTGTTCAGATTTCGGGAACAATTCTCAAGGTCCAGGCAGAGAAAATGGCAAAAACTATGGATACTGAATCAAATTTCATGGCAAGCCATGGATGGCTTTGGAGATTCCAGCGCCGACATGGAATAAAACAAAATTCTTTGTCGGGAGAGATACGCTCAGCAAATCAGGCGGCCGCATCTAGTTATCCCAACCAACTCCAAGAGATACTGACCCGTGATGGATATACAGACGACCAAGTTTATAATTGTGATGAGGCTGGTCTATGCTATCGGATGATTTAAATATTTTTTTATATATTTTTTTTACATGTCTGACGTTTAGACCCATTAAATTCATGGTTGGTAATGGATTATCTTTGTATTTTTTTTTTTTTTACATTTTACTCTATCTATCTATCTAATCAGTCTATCTATGTATCTATTTAGTGATAGCAGAATTTTATGTTTTAGATTAACACAAATTTTGACGTCGTTTTTCGATATGAATGTTATCTTTTTTGATAAAATAAATCTTGATTCATTTTGAACAAACAATAAAACTAGAATGTATCCAAATCAACACAAAAAGCAGTGACGTAATACACAATGTGTTTAGCGATACACATGTTAAGAGTACTGGTACCTCGTGGAATAATGTTTGTTTTTACGATCTTTTCAAGATATTTTATCCTGAAATTAAAGGTAATTTATAAAGAAAAACGAACAACACCTTTATAAAGAAATATTTATTCACAGTTATTTTCAGCACGATTATAAAACGAGTATTTAACAATGCACCCCCCCCCCCTTTCGCCTCTGTCGATCTCCCATCTCTTTATTAGTTTTTTTTAATAGGTCCCTCGGTAATTCGCGCCCTCGCTTATAGTGCGGTCGATGTTTTTGGACCCCGTTGTGCGCGAGTTATCGAGGGAGCGGTGTACATGTATTAGTTGGCTTATATAGCATAGGACCCATTTGGTCATTTGCTCGAACTTCAACAGACCAACACACACTAACGCCATGTCACCACATGGTGAGTGTCCTTTTGCACTCTCCTGAGGTTGATCTTGGGGGTGAGTGTACAAAACTGTTGAACATAGAGAGGGCCACGTAAACGTGTGTGCTATCCATACAATTAAGTTAGTTAAAATTGTATGTTGTGCAAATTAAGTTAGTGCTGTCCATAGATTTAAGATTATATATATCTTTTGAGCCTGCTAGAATGTCATTTGGCAATCTATTGGTTCACAAGAAGGTTGTTTCATCCTTAGATCTAAGATTGTATATATGTACCTCCCGAGCCTGCTAGAATGTCATTTGATAATTTAGGGGTTCGCATGGAAGTTGTGATGAGTAAATATTTTATTTAATATATATATATATATATATATATATATATATATATATATATATATATATATATATATATATATATATCATGAACTACGAAAAATATTAGTGCTATTATTTCTGCAATTAAAAAATTAAAAAACGATGGCAAATATATCTAAAGAACTAAATCCTGAAAAAATTAATTCTGATTTTTAATCATAACATGAGCATAAAATCGAAGATAGATATACACTACCATCTGAGTACAAATTCATTAAACAAATTCAACAGTCTATTTTCTCTTTGCTGGCTGCAGTGAAAGAAACAGAAGTGCATAAAATCATAGCTCTTTCATGCGATCAAAAAAATTAGATCAGAATTTTAAGAAACGAAAAAGACTATCAATACACGTATATGACAACTAAAAAATATTATGCAAGACAAAAACAATGTCTAGTAAAAGCTTTTCCGAAAGTGAAAGAAGCAGCCATAATCACACTTTTGTCTTGAATTTGTCAGTAGAAAATGAGTATAAAGAAATAAGTGTTACAAACATACAATTGTTTTTATGTTATGAGTACAGTATACCAATCAATCTGATAATATTTGTTCTAATCTGATCCAAATCAATACAGGAATACGCAACATTCAAAATCTGATCTGATACTCATAATAATATGATCGTGATTCAGATCATTTAACTGTTCCCATGTTAACAAGAAGTCTTTTGATGTATTCATCAATAATTTTGTCAACATTAAATTTCTTTGTCCCAACTGAGGGTAGTTTAAAACATGTTTTGATGGCATTTTCAAGTATCTGTTTGTTACTTATTAAAACCTTGACATGTTGATACATTATACAATGTATTTTTGTAAGATTATATCGTTAATAGTTTAGGTAGAGATTTATACTTCGAGTTTCACTTCATCAATCAAGTAAGTGGTCGGTCTTGTCAGTTAGTTTGAAATGTATCCTTGATGATATCCTAGATAGTCTGAATTAATAGGTTCTTGTACAATCCAATACCCGGAAGGTACATGAGGTGTAAATGTATATAGAATATATCCTTGCTGAGCTTTATTTGATTCATCAAGATTTACTTGATAGTTGCCATCAGTTACATCCCATACAAGATTAACCACAATAGTTGATGTTATATTTACAATTCCTGGTGATATACGACAACCTCCACTGAATGGATGATTGCTGTGCTTGAGAATAGTTGCTGTTAAGGCTATTTTTCTCCATGCTTCAAGTATTTTAGGGAAATTTTCGTTGACATATCTTTAGTTTGTCAGCATTAAATACAGGAAATTTATTTCTTCAATTTGATAACTGCACATTGTTACGGCTATTGGATTTAAATTATTTATTTTTTTAAATGTTAAATCCAAATTTGTTATTTTGCCTTTCAAATGAATTGATTGGGAGATTTTTTCTAGAATGTTCAGGCTGACTTAGATTCTCTAATTGTAAACAAGTTTTGACCTTGGCTTGTTTGACCTAAATCCTGACCTTGCTTTAGACATTGTCAACAAGCCTCTAAAACTATTGGTCAATTTCAAGGACAACATTTTTATTTTTAGTTCTTAGGGGTAGGAAATATCTAGAGTATGTTATTTTTAGTAAAGGTAGTCTTTTTCTGTGACCTTCCATGAACCTCTATCAATTTCTAGAAAATCATGTGATCACTTGTTTACTAGAAAAAAAACAGTTATATAGACTTGTTTTGGATAGGAATTCAGTAGAATTATTGGGCTGTAAGTTATTGGTTGTGTATTTATGTTTGAGTGTTAATATTATTCTGGACTTGTGTCAATTCGTTGGAAAAGAAGAATTATTCTATTTATCTGGAAAAGGACATATGTTTCATAATTTCATCTGGATGATTTAAAAACAAGAACTGCATCACGTGACATTGTCAGCCATTTTGGATTATTACATCGTCAAGATTCGAACCTGGAACTATTAGAACATTTATTTATTAGGACTTGAAATTCCATTAGTGGATTATTTTGTGAATTCTATATTTGTTGGATTTGATTCTCTAAAACCGTAAGTTTAATTATTTTATGAAAATAATTGTACTTAATAAAATCATTGTTAAAGTTATACAAGTTTGTTAGTTTTCACTCTTTCTGTGTTGCTGCTTATTCGAGCCTAAGCACGTAACAACATTGGAATAGAAACAATTTGCACCAAAGTATTATTCACCTGTAATCCAATGAACGATTCTGATCTCAAACTAAGATATACTCGTAATTCTGCTTGCACAATTTTTTTTTACTGCAATAGCAGTTGAAAAGTTGGCATTTGATTCAGGTTTAGAGGAGCTTACCGATATCATCGTTGTTTTCAACGGTGCTGTATCAACAATGATTTGTTGCAGTAGTTCTTGCAATGTTGATAGTTATTTAATAAATCTGGAGTAGTCATTGCTTCTTCGTAAATCTTATTTATTTCTGTGAACTCACTATCTAATATTATTCTGTCATTAAAACCTAATATCAATGATGATGTATTGGAGTATGTTCGAGTTGCTGTAAGCTTAATCTTCTTTGCTGATCTTGAAATACTTCGTTTGGATCCACATTTGCAATATTTTGTAATTCGGATATTTCATCACTAATCATTTTATTTATATTTTCGTGTGATATTCCATCAGTTGTGTGTTTGTTTTGTGGAAGATCTTCTGTAAATATCTACCATCATACTTTTAAGATCTGCTTAAAATTATAGCAGTTACTTGTGTATTCATGTATGAAGTTTTGGGGTGGTTTGGTTGATTCTGATATAGCATCAAGTACAGTGATTGCTTCACGGCCACATATTGGCAGATCAGTTATTGTCTGTGTTGGTAATGTTGAATACCGAATTGGAATGGATTCTGTATATAACAAACTCCTTCGGCAGAGGTAGTCTGTATGAATCAAAATAAACAGATCCATGTGGATCAATTGCATATGTAACCCAATGAGCACCTGGACCCGAACTATTGTCAAGATTGATTATACCGATTTCAACTTTATTGTCCTGGTTAGGTAATTAATCGCGCATAAAAACACCACTAAATTTGTTATTTTTTAATTTTTCAGCAGCATAAATTAAATCAAAATTTGACATTCGAATAATATTTTTTGTGAATAATGAGGTATTGTCCCAGGAAGTCTTAGACCGCTTCTGTATTGTGAGGCAGGCAATCTTAGACGACCCAGTTGAGGCATATTGGTCTTTTTCTTAGCTGTCTTCCTGTTTTTTTTGTGGGCGTGATCTTCTTTTTAAACTTTCCTTATGTAAAATTCCCTTTCCTTTTGCCATTTTTAAGTGCCATTCCATCTGCGGTTCCAACAGCATCCAACAATGCAGCTTCTGTGACAACTGGTGAAGCAGCTGCTTTT
Source organism: Unio pictorum (assembly GCA_030141615.1). NCBI lineage: Eukaryota > Metazoa > Mollusca > Bivalvia > Unionida > Unionidae > Unio > Unio pictorum. The sequence goes on from JARLTB010000189.1 coordinate 2,236,326, forward strand.
AATGTGCTGTAGCTGCAAGAAGTGGAAATATACCACCTGATTTGGTTATATCTGAAATGGCACCCATGGAAAGAGTAATTCGTATTCCGGTCTTATCTTTCTTTGCACTGTCATATTTTTTATGTGAACGTTCCGTCAGTGAAAACTTATTTTGATCGCCTATTATCTGGTTATGTTTTATCATTATTGTCATAGCTGCCAGCCCCTGAGTGCAAAAATACTGATTACTTGTGACAAAAATACTGATTTTCAGGACCAAATACTGATTTTTAAATTTCAATGCATATGTATCTATTTACAACATATACATCAGTAAAGTTGGACAGTGCCTTAATTAATGTCAAAGATGCACATGTTGCACATTTGTACCTTCTGGAGTTGCACATGTTCCATATGGGTGCTCATTCAAAAGGTGCAAGAGTGCAACACACTCAAACACAAGCTATTTATAGGAGCCCTTTCCACGCCTTATTTTTTTTTTTAATCATTGATTCCAATGTACCAATTTTCATTTATTATCTCAATTCTGTAATTTTCTTATTGAAATGTTTTCGTTCAAGCATAAGAATTATCTTTTGCGATTTTAATCCAATATGGTGGATAACGACAGGCCCGGTAGCCTCGATTTCTAATGAACCAATTGTATTGTAGAACTGTATTCGTATATATATGTGATATATTCTGTCAAAATAGAACCAAGAGCGTGTTCTAAACTGACAATTCCAAAGAAATTTTATTATTTTTTTTAAAAAAAACGTATTTTTTGCACAAAAAAACGTACACCCGTATTCAGGTCCAAAATACGGGACAAATACGAAAAAAACGGCACAGTTGGCAGCTATGTATTGTGGTTCTGGATATTTTCACTGACGGGGTTTGTAGTTTTTTTAAAAATCTGACCAGGAGTCAAACTGACATGCGTATCCTCAGTGATTCAGAATATTTCTAACATTCTAGTCCATGTGTGTCATCAGATTTAAGAATATTTTTAACATTCTGTCCATGTGTATCATCAGATTTCAGAATATTTCTAACATTTTAGTCCATGTGTATCATCAGATTTCAGAATATTTCTAACATTCTAGTCCTAGTGTATCAGATTTCAGAATATTTCTAACATTCTAGTCCATGTGTGTCATCAGATTTAAGAATATTTTTAACATTCTGTCCATGTGTATCATCAGATTTCAGAATATTTCTAACATTTTAGTCCATGTGTATCATCAGATTTCAGAATATTTATAATATTCTAGTCCTAGTGTATCAGATTTCAGAATATTTCTAACATTCTAGTCCTAGTGTATCATCAGATTTCAGAATATTTCTAACATTCTAGTCCATGTGTATCATCAGATTTCAGAATATTTCTAACATTCTATTCCATGTGTATCATCAGATTTCAGAATATTTCAAACTTTCTATTCCATGTGTATCATCAGATTTCAGAATATTTCTAACATTCTAGTCCATGTGTGTCATCAGATTTCAGAATATTTTTTAACATTCTAGTCCATGTGTATCATCAGATTTCAGAATATTTATAATATTCTAGTCCATGTGTATCATCAGATTTCAGAATATTTATAATATTCTAGTCCTAGTATATCAGATTTCAGAATATTTCTAACATTTTAGTCCATGTGTATCATCAGATTTCAGAATAGTTCTAACATTTCAGTCCATGTGTGTCATCAGATTTCAGAATATTTCTAACACTCTAGTCCATGTGTATCATCAGATTTCAGAATATTTTAAACAGATTCCTTGGTATTCCAACATGCAAAATAGGTACAAATAAATATGATCTTCAGATCCCTGAACAAGATTTTTAGAAAGTCTTTTACATTTTCATTTTATTTTTTTATATTTCAGAAAATCTGGATCAGATAACTAATTAAAGCATGTTCAGTGTGAAGCATAAATAAACATAGTCAATGTCAGGTCTGTTCCATTTAAATATACAATACCAGTACCGATGAAGGCAGTTTTTAAAAAAAATACATGCCAGAGTATTTTCACAGAGTTCATATTAAAATGATCAGAAAATTCTAAAATGCATATATGGGTAAGTACCCTACTTTAAAAGTGCCTTCTCTGGGACCCATGTATGTTTTAATGGAAAAGCCTTCATCAATTCTTGCTGTCATTGAAGAAATAATTTCAATACTGATCTTTCTTCAAAGCAGATGATAGCAAATCCACAAAAGTCACAAAATGCGAGGATCAAATAGATTTTGCGAAGAACGCAATTAAATGTTTTCAGTGCTTTACTGTTACAATTTAATAGATGGTGTGTGAGAAAAAGTATGGGGAAAATATTTCTAATGATAGCTTTGGAAGTCACACTACAACTATAAACATAAATTTAGTAGAGCATGTCTTAAAAATACTAGAACGAAGTTTAATAGAAACTGGATAATCAGTCTGGGAGACAAATCAAAATTTAGCTATCAATGATGGACAGATCAAAAACAGACAGATGGACACAAAACCACACCTCATGGCCTTTAGCAAGACAAGTTCAAACAAATATAAATAATAATGATTTGTGAAGTTACACAAAGAGTTGCACTGAGTCCAGATGAAAGCAATATTTGGAGAAAAAAATGTTTCTTGATAATACCGACCCTATCATAATGTTCTGAGAACATTTACTACCTCAAAAACGATGTTCTCCCATGCCCCCCAAAAATGCTAACCATGTATTGTGGCTTTTAACAATAAAAATGCTAAAATGTGTCTGCTTGCAAAGATGGAAATCAGATGAGAGTTTCACCCTTGAGAGAGGGATTAGACACTAATCTAGTCATCTGTATGTTACTACTGGAGTGAAAATGCATGCTCTTTGTATTATGATCAGGTAAGTATTATCAAAGAAACAATTGTTACTCCGTAACTCACTTTCTGTTGTGTAACTTGGAAGGTATTATCGCACTGCTGATCTAGGTTCTGCTAGATCAAACTGAACTATTTGGGATGAAAAATAGAAGCTAGTGAATTTATTAGACTTTGATACAGCTTGAAATTCCTGAAGTTTCACTCAAATGTTACACTGGTGGTGAATTCACTAACCTCATGAGCTGATATATGCAAGAAATATGTGTGGTCTTGGGTTAGAAGGCAACTCAACAAACCTGAGATGAAAAGGCCAGAGTAGTTATATCATTCTTTCCTACTTTCAATTTAAAGCACAAGTGAGATCTCTCTATTCTGATAGGCTCAGCAACTTTCAGGTACCACTTCAATGCTTGGGGGAAAGGACAGGAGGCTGAAGATGCCCTCTTTGGTAAGAAAGGCTCAGTGAAGTTAATAGTTTAAATTAAAGCATATTTCCTATTAGTGGCTTCCTACTCTTAGCAATGAAATAAGAGGCAACTGTGACAGCAATGAAACCACAGAACTGCCAATAGTTTGGTTGATCAAAATTACTTGAATTTCACCAATTTTGCCTGGGTGACTATGAAGTAATCACAACAAAGCAAACTGACAAGGTGAGAAACATTTCTGTTTAGGTCTATGGTCTTTCTTTTATGTTGATGAAATGTGTTAAAAATCATGCAGCATTATCCATTGGTTGTGATATAGGGCTAAATTCATCTCATCGAAAAGCAAATGGAATAAAAAGGTCTGTTCATCTGGCTTACATAACTTAAATAGTTGAACATTTCACTAAGCATGTTTATATGCAGTGTTATCAAAACACAACTTAAGAAAACATTCCTCCAATTAAAAAAAAAATAGGTTTCATTTTTTTCACCAAAAAATTACACTTACACATATATCTAATGCTTCATTTCTATTGTAAACTCTCAAGTTTCAATCTCCTATGCTCATGTTTAAAATTAAAGTTTAATCATTCAATACATGCTGTCATTCTCTACCAGCAATGTAAATGTTCTCTATTTTTAACAACTCTTATCCTGCACTTTGGTTTTGCAATCCCAACAGGCTGAAGCCTAACATTCCTTGACCAATGAAATCCAATTGACAAATTTAATTTGATAATTCTCCTTCTGTAACCAATCAAATTTCTTGACTATGAAATCAAACATTTGATTTTAATCATCATAATCCTCAATGACAACATCATCATCTGGAGGAATATTTTTGACGTCTGGTTGGCTGCAGGGAAAGTCATCATCAGCATCCATTTGCAACCCTAATGATGTCATCTCCATTCCTGTGTGTGGAAATGACCCATCAGAACTGTTCTTTTTCATGACATAATCTTCAAGATTCTCTGTTTCCATTATATCAACATCTTGTTCATTCAGCCTTTCTGAACTGAAATTAAAAGTTTCAAAATCATGAGAAATATGCCTCCAAAAATGGGTTGGAAGACCAAGTCTGTTATACCTCAAGCATTTCAGAGTCTCCAACATTAGTCAAGACTATATCTGAAACAGCACTCCTGCATGGATGGGGTAAAGAAAAACCTACAGATTTAAAAACTGTGTAACAACAAAGATTTTACAAGCTATAATGTAAAGTTTTAACTTCTGAAACACTGTCAGGGCTTGTATGTCTAGTCCATATTTCAACAATTGCAGCAAAATGTGTGACCTTCACTCAAAAATCATGTCACAGAATGAAATATTCTTAGCTTTACAATTATTCATTCCATGTGCGGAAAAAACACATTAATGGATTTTTGAAAAAAAAGCAAATGAAAAGCCTGTAACCAAGTTCTTAGGTTGCCTATGGGTGGTTTGACCCGTACAGAAAAATCTCACCAATTCACATGAGCTTCTCATAAGCTGCACATGAGAACCATGTTAGAAACGTATGCAAATTGGGTAGTTTTTGCAAGCTCATGTGTGCAGTTTGTTAGATCTTGTGAGCCATGGAAAAACTAACCAAATTCTCACATGTGCGGAGTTTGCTCACGTGAGAATTTGAATCTTCACATGAGAAAGTTTAACTTAGAAAACATTCTTTTCCATTACATCTGACCATGTTTCAAAATAAGGCAGAGTTCTAATTTCTCATGTGAGTTATCACGTGAGAAATTTGGACTTTGATTCTGATCAAAGTATCGTCAAATAGACATCGTTTCTGTTTTGCAAATCTTGTTACTTTGTTGTTTTCATATATAAAAAATCTGTCAATTTATTTAATGACAGTGCGTTTGACTCTTTACCTTGACCCAAGAATCATCTCTTTTGGACTGCAAAAGTATGTACACGTTTAAGCATGAAGATGTGGTCTTTAAAATAAAAAATAAACTCGTAACGGTTAACCGAAAAGTAAAATTCTGATGCATGCCAGATACCGGAAAACATATTTTTGTGACAGCTTTGTCTCACACATGCATAGTTTTACTCAAATTAAGCAATAACCAGATATCTTATAATTTTCTGACATTGTTTATACAAGTATCAATGAATTTGTTTGAACATTGTTTATACAAGTATCAAGGAATTTGTTTGAACATATTAATGTACGTATCACTATTCATAAAACAAAAGACTCTTCGAAACAAACTTGGCATTGAAGTCTCGTATAACCGATTACGGGATAACTCGGCCCATAGCAGAGTCGGCACACTAACGTTCTCGGTCCATAACGAACTCGGCCCACCCAAATCGGCCCATAACGTACTCGGCACATTTACGTACTCGGCCCCATTACGTACTCGGCCCCATTACATACTCGGTCCACGATTTATATAATAGTAATGTTGATGTAATGTTTTATTTTTCAACAGTCATTTCATTTGTCTTTTAATCTTTGTACGTTTCTTTATGCTTAGTGCATCTGTGTATGATTTGTAAACTTTAATTAACTTCACGAAAAAAAAAAAAAAACTATTAAAACCAGTGATATTGTTACTTTTTATTTCAGTTAAAATCGCCAATAACAATAAAGTTTTTTTTAAAAAATTGCTAGAATAAATATAAAAAGCTTCATTTTGCTAACCATTGATGCCGGATAATATTGTTGATGCTGGTGTGAAACTTAATCTCCCACTGTCAACCTATCTGATTACATGTTGAAAGGATAGGCTTTTTGGAACCAATTAGAGTGTCCTGTGGGGCATGGATCATCCCATTCTACTATATGTACATCAAAAATGAACTACAGCAATATTAACTAACTTACGAAAGACACAAATTCTATTATATAGGCCAGTTGTTAAGAAATATCTGATAACGAAAATACAATTTATTTGATTTATAAAATTAAGTCATACTTGAGTGAATATGTATACAAAGGCACGTAAAACAAAAAGTTTACGAACAGTCCGCCCTCTTTGGCGCCTCAAACGAACTCAACGGATGCTGCTCGCTGGCCTGTAGTGTACATGTAGAAGAGTATATTTGAAACAAGAGACTGAATTTCGCGCGCGGGCAACGTTTAGCAAGGACCACGCTGCTTAGAAAGAAAGTCACTTATTGTTCTCCTGCAACATGTTCGCTGTTATATATTTCTATGACGACAAGAGTGTGGACATTGTTAACAAAAATAAAATAAAATCAACCTCTAGTGATTTCCACGTCGGTACTGATGTTAAAGTCCAGTACGAAACACTATCGATGAAAGTGGGAGGGATATTAGAAGATTTCAGGATTATGAAGGACTGGTTCTTTGCCTTGAAAAAGGTAAGTGACGTTTACTCATTTCGTTCTACTATTTTCACATATGTTATGCTCAGTGTGTGGAAAAGGGATACGATTAAATCAGAATAATTCATGCTCTCAGACCCTCTATTTTACAGACGTACGGCGACCGATCAATGCATTAGGGACGAGTCCAAAATATTCCGAATGATGTAGACTCTGCCAAACATAACATATATACCCATCAATACCATTACAAGTTTGGCGGCTGTTTTATTGGACTACAAAATACCACGACCATAAAAAAAAAAGGTTCCTTGGTATCTATTTTGTATGGCGGCCATGTACTATATTTTACAATGACTTTTCTCATGTTTGACGTTCGCTAGTTCGCTAACAATATTCGCACTGCGACCAGCGTCTGTCTCAGTTTGGATTACAATTAAATTATGATATGGTGTGCAATTAACAATTAAAGGCTAGTCCGTGAATTAGCGGTTTTCCCATGAGAAAAAATGTTGATAATTCGATTTTACTGTAACATTGCAGAATTTTGATTTAAATAGACAGCCAAAACATAAGTGTAGAAATATCACCACCAACATATCAGTCACTGCAGATGAAACATGATGCAGATATATCATGCAAAAGATTCAAGATCGAATACCACTCAAATTGTTTTTAATTTTTTTCATTTTTAGTAAATATGTACAAAGGCATCTTGAATTGAGAAAGAATTATGTTACTCGGATTTACTTTGTGAATGTACATTTTCAGGCCAAAAAAAAAGTAAATACATGTTTCCAGTTGGCCGACGTTCCCTGTTTCTCATTGCTGACCCTAGCACTTTTCCCCACCCCCACCCCCAATTTTTTTTTTTAGTTAAAAAAAATCACATTGCCGAAATTGATTTGTGCATCTAATTAGCCGGTTCTGCCCAGTACTTTCAAGCGCTTGAATTATTATTTTGGAGAAAATAAATTCTCCTGGAAGTGTAGGAGAAATATCCCTGAGGATTATTCCAGAAATATTAAAAGTATGGAACATACAGATGTGATCTGCAAGCATCTGAACAGCAGTACAGTTTATCAGTTTTGCTAGTGAGCCATGGTAGCTCAATTGATAGAGCATCAGACCTAATCGAAGGGTTGCGTTTTCAATACCTGCTTGGGTCAAGCTCAGTCGGCTGCCTCAGTGTGTCCTCTTTCCTCAGTGTGAGATAGCCAATAATGTGTTGAAAGTGCCATTTAAACCAATAATAACTGTGTTTTGCTTTTGCCTTGTCCAATGAATCTACACCAGTTCCTTTTTACAAAATATCACAAATGCATTCCTTTTTACAAAATATCACAAATGCAAAAATAGGAACAAAACAAACTTGCACTAAGTTTTTCATTTCAATTTCAGATTTTATTTTTCAACAGTTCAAGACAGACCCAGCTAACCTAAATTCAATGGTAAACAGGAAGTGCCTCGATTCAAAGAGAAAAATTTCCAAATGAATACTTTTGCAGACTGGCATGTGACTGTGTGTACATGATGAAAGACTCGGAAGCAGTATTGTTAATTACACGCTTCGTTTGCGTTAAATTTTCTGGAACATTGAAGAATGGTCTTCATGTGAAGCCATGAATTTCATACAGATTTGAAACTTTAACTTGTATAGTGTGCTTGCTAAAATATGTTTATTTGCAGTATGTTTAATGATGACCTTTAAGAACTTTGATTATTTAATGCATGTGATACGATAATTACAATAATTGAAAATTTATATATATATATATATATATATATATATATATATATATATATATATATACATATATACACACACACACTAGTTTTCTTTTTGCTCATGCGAGAAACCTGGCTAAAACATCCATAACTGAACTCAAAGATGCTCATCCTTGTTAGATTTAAATATGACCTTGAAAGTCTCTAATGCTATTAAATTGCAAGTTTTATGATAGTAAACTTTGTTCTTTTTTAACTTTTGTCAAAAATGTACGTGTTAAATACTAGTTGTTTTGGAGTTTTTTTTGCTTATGTGAGCAAACTCTTGCTCACGTGAGGAAAATTGTGCTCATATTAATTTCAGATCCTGCAATTTTCATGTGAGCAAAATCTTGCTCACGTGAGCAACATCTTGCTCACGTGAGCAACAATATATTAACAATTCCTCCTCATGTTATTTTCAGATTTTGTTAGATTCAATTTCTCACGTGAGTTCTACCTAATTTGCATGTTAAAATGCACATGAGACTAACCTGTGTTAGATCTCACGTGAGAATCTCATGTGCAGAAGGGTAGGCAGTTTTGGTGTGGGGAACCCTTGTCAAGTCATATCAAAGACTTGTAACAATGGTACTAGTAGTTTCCTCACCTGGTGCTCAGCTTTAGGAGGTTAGTGTTATGACTGGTTGGGATGTTGTCAGGATAATGTGAATTGGTGAGACATCATGCCACATGTTTGCAGCATGATGTCCCAGTGCTAGGCATCACTATAAACTGGCACACTGCAAACATAGTAGTGATATTACTAAAAAAAAATTTTAAAGCTATGTTAAATACACACATACACACACAAAAATCCCTGCATTCTATAACTGATCTTCATCCCAAATGTCAAAGATACTGACCTTGACTCCAAGGTCATACAGGTGAGCAATCATGTCATAGAATGAACTGTCCAAGTTTCATAATTATTAATGTCATGTATGACAAGAATCTATTAAGGCTTTAGAAAACATCAGCAAATGCAAAACGTTTAACCAAAACTATACCAAATATTTTCAGTGACCTTGACCATGACCCCATGGTAATATGATGTATACTGAAATTTCTTAGTTTCATAAGGATTCATGCATGTATAATAAGAATAGGGATGCAAATGAAAAACTTTATCGAGCACTTGAACCAAATGTTAATACATCTGGTTTTGCCACTTCCAGAAATGTGAATGCTATTTCTTGCTTCCAACTAGCCTGGACCCGACAAAAAAGTCTCCATACAAATCAAGAAAAACAACTTACACTTAATTCCTGTAGTCTATTCCCTAAATTATGCAAACTGGTTATTGTAAAAACATGAACTTACAAACATAGATGAGTAAGCTTGCTTACTTCCACTAATATGCTTTTGACTAATCATAAAAGTATTTCAGATGGAGGTGTTAACTGTAACATTTTTCAGGTAAAATTCTCTATCATTTGTTTTCTTTTCTGCAATCTTCTGCATTTTAAGGACTGATGATCAGCATTTTGCGGTCTGATGATCAGTATTTTATGGACTTATGATCGGCATTTTGAGTATTGATGATCAGTACTTTAAGAACTGATGATCAGTATTTTAAGAACTGATGATCAGTATTTTAAGAACTGATGATTAGTACTTTAAGAACTGATGATCAGTATTTTAAGGACTTATGATTGGCATTTTGAGTATTGATGATCAGTACTTTAAGAATTGATGATCAGTATTTTAAGGGCTGATGATGAACATTTTGCGGACTGATAAGTATTTTGAGGACTGATGATAAGCATTTTGAGGTCTGATGTTCAGCATTGTGAAGATTGATGATGAGCATTTTGAGGACTGATAGTGAGCATTTTGAGGATTGATGATGAGTACTTTGAGGTTGAATGAACAGCATTTTAAAACCTGATGATGAGTATTTTAAGAACTGATGATCCTTGTTTTAAGGATTGATGATGAGCATTATAAAGACTGATGATAAGCATTTTGTGGACTGATGGTCAGTATTTTTTGTCTGAGATAACAGCAGATATTTACCTTTACATATGCAAATGTGACAAGAATAATTTTCTGTACTTTAATATCCATTGACAACATATGTAGCAAAAAATACTACTTTGTGTTAAAGTTTTTATAAATAAACATTTCTGAAAAACTTTTGTTTTAAAGCTTTAATTTATTGGAAATAACCAGATCTGGATAACTGAAATGCCAAAATATCATGTTCAGAAAACTGGGAAATCTGTTTTATCTGCTCATGGTAATTTCAAAATAAATTCTTAGTACATGTAGCATGAGTAAGGTAAGACCCAAGGCTAATTCATCAATCAGCTTAATTCTCACTACAAGCATTTACCTGTCAGTAACTGTAGTGTAACTCAGGCAACAGATCGTCCAAGCTTTATTTGGTTGCCAAATAAGATCACTATCGAGTCTAAAATTATTTTCATCTTTCCAGAGTGTTTACTTTCACAAACAGATTTGCTACAAAGTACATGTGTATAACTTTTCTAAATTGGTAGGAATAACACATATCAAACATGTATCAAACATTTTAAATTACTTTAAAGTTAATAATTCAATACTTGTAAGATAACAAAGGAAAATAAAAAATGTAATCAATGTCCATTTTGTGCTTTGTAAATTAAAGAAATTTAATTATTATTCTCAATAAACTAGCATAATTCTCAACATGTGTCTCTTAACCAGGTACAATATGAAGACTAAACATCAATGTGGGGGTTAATGGAATTGAAATATCTGCTTCTTTTGTTGAACGATGTGATATGATAAGATGCATATCAGAATCAATTTCATGAAATGCTAAAACAAAATTAAAACATAATAAGTGAAGAGTAAAATATGAGCCATAATGATCTACTACCAAAAAGAAGAAGAGTGTTCATCAACATGATCCAATTAGCAAGTTCCAGATAGGAAAGAACAGGAAAGTAGGTACACGTATATAGCAAGCAAAAAGCCTATATGGTAATGAGTTAAATGCAAAACCTGGATCTGAGCCATTTAAAATATGAAATATTGTTTTGTGGTGATAATCAGAAAGATCATTACAATCATTTAATGGTTAAAGGATGAGTAACAAAAAGAGAAAATTTAAGTAAAGTCAATAAAATAATAAATATGGGTCACAGTGACCTACCTTTATGATGTGTAGCATCTAGATGCATCTGCTCACCAAATCATATAATTCAACACAGTATTATACAGCAGGTAGAAAACCTACGTGGCCATGACATAAATACAAACAATTAAAAACAATAAAATGTTAAATGCAGGCCAAAGTGACCTTCTTTCATTGTAAGACAGATGTGGCAAAATATGCCTACATTAAACTTTTTTGAAGATTATGGCATGAAAAGTACTTGAGACTAAACCCAAGTTGGTGAAACATGACCTACTTCAGTGATTCAAGGAGTAGTACTCATTAATATGCATACCAGCACCAAGTTTCATGATTGTGTGTGTGTGTGTGTGTGTGTGTGTGCATGCGCATATGTGCAAGGGGTACCAGAACTCAAAGTGATCTTGCTTGATCTAATTGCAAAAAACATAATCTAATCCAGTAAACTGTGAAAAGTAGGTTACAGCGACTTTCTTTTCATTGCAAACTTGTGGTACTAACAGAAATGCACTCAATTATCAAGTTTGACAATTCTTGCATGAACTGAGATTGAGATAAACTTCAAATAGCAACATTAATCAAAGTCAGTGAATCACAAAATGTTGGTCTCAGTGACCTACTTGTGAGATGATGTTATGATCATCAGAAGTAAAACAAATTTTACACAAGGCTATTAAACAAGCACAATAATAATAATAATAATAATAATAGTAACAATAATAACAATAATAATACTAATAATAAACTCTGAAAAAAAACTATTTAATATTTTAAATTCTTACCTTCTAATCTGGTGACTGGAGTATCTGCACATTTCTTGAACAAATCGTATCTGTCCTAGAAAAAGATAGCAATGCAATTCCTTCACTTATGGATGATCATTTAATCAATATCTTGATTTACTATTAACCTTAAATAATAAACCTTTACCAAAATAATTTGCAATTCTTTACAAAAGGATTCCAATTCTTTATTGTCTTTCTAAAATCAAAGTTCCATCTTTATTTCTTTCAAAATATCTAAAAATTTGTTAAAAAGCTGTCATCTTACAGTTAACAAGATGTTGCTTTCAAATTCCATGTAGTCAGTATTTTCGCTTTTGCTGCAAGGCTATTATATAACTCCAGTTATATAACATTTTGGATAATCAGTACGAATGAGATAGGCATAATCTACATAAGTTTGGAATTCAAGCTGTCTCGGAATTATATAAATCCTTCTATTTATTAAATACATGTACTCAGGTTTTGTTTTTTGTTTGCAACAATACCCGAGGTTGATTTAAGTATATTGTACAATATTTCAAAACAGTGAGTTCAGTTAATCTTATGCCGCACGTGTGAAGTACTTTCCTAGGGAAGAACCAAATACTTTCAGCCTCACTGTAAGACTAAATATACACATTCCAGAACATCTTGCGAGTTAGCGGTTCACTTTAAGGACTTGAACATCTTCACTTGTAGAGGTATGTGAGTTATTTATTAATTTCATGTGTATAAAATATAACTATTGTACTACCATGTTTATTTTTGTACATTTTCTATGTCATTTCAGCTTACGCAGTATAATACAAATATTTTCTTTCTTGTGACTTAGCAAGAGATTTATATTAGCAATACAAAATGGATCGGACATTAGTTTTAAAAAAACGGACTATATCAAGAAAAATTGGATTCAAGTCAGGATAAAAGTGGAATTCCATTTTAAAACAGAAAAATCATGTCTGTATATGAGTAATACACATCATTTTTTTCATCATGTGAAATCACTGTGAATCATTCACCTTTGTTCTTGTACTGTGTAAGGTCATTTATTTGTATTATCATTTGTTGCATTATTAGGTTCGTGCGGATTTTGTTAATTTGTCCAATATTTGGATTTTATTTTATACACGCTCATATTAATCATAATTCTTTTCTCAAGTCTTTCATCATTGAACAATGTATCTGTATCACCATCAAAAGTGTTCTGTTTCAAATCTGAAATCCAACCCAGTTATCTGGTTACACAAGTCTAGTCACCTGAATCTACCAATCACAGACTGAAAAGCGAGTGGCAATTCCTAAAATGCAATGCAATCATAAATTGAACATAAAATTACTTGTGATAAATCTGAAGAAAGTAATCTCATCATGAGGAATCCCAAAATAAGAATTTTAACTGTGACTGTGACCTTTTATCTTCTGGGCATTGGACTCATTAGGCAGATGACTTTGTCCAAATGTAGACTACTTATGAAGTAAGATGAAAAGTGGATGAAACTTATGCAAAAACACAAATATTGTACAATATTCACTCTAGTGATCTTGACTTTTCACCTGTCTGAAAATCAATAAAGAGCTGCCCCTGCTCACATGCAACCTAAATATGAAGTCTAATGAAAATTAAGCAAAAGAAACTTTTTCATGCTGAAAGTATAAAAACAAATTCAGCTCAGTAACCCTGACCTCATTTATAGGCCTCTGCCTTTTATCCATGGGTAAGCAATATATGAGGTTTAAAGTAAAAACACAACATCGAATGCACTTTGTCTACAGAAGGTCAGAGGGACAGTGCCATTGTTATACCTATCAACCCTGTACTTTTTATTTAAGCTGATAAAGACTAACTTAATTGTGTAACAAGTAGCCCTTCAGAAACATACCTGGATCATGCAGCGTTGTGTTGGTGAGTGATAAATATGGGATAATCTCTGTATGCAGTACATCTGGATGCCAGGAGTAACCTATATAATAAAAAATTATAGAATCATGATGAAATAATGACTTCTCCCTCATACATGCCCCATAATTAGATATACAGATACCATTTTGTTTATCTATAGTTGTTGCACAACAATTGTCAACATTTCCTGATTTCAAGCAATATAAATAGGCCATAAGAAATATGTTGCTTGTCTGAGACTGTCCTCCAATGTAGTTGACACAAAAGTGAAGCCAAGACTATTTCACATGTTTAAGTACAAAACAGGGTGGGTATGAGGTAATATAGTGCAATGTGTGAAGCAGACTTCTGATGCCAGATATTTTATATATCTTGAAGGAAAAACTGATTTAACAAGGCACATTTATCAAAAACTGATTACTTAACAGACTCAAAATTAAAACCAGCAACTAGCAATCTCCTTGCTGCAATTCTGATTATTTTTAAAGGAGTAACACATATGATACTGAATCCATTTAACTGGCACAAAATGATTACTCATATCATGAAATGTAAATAAGAATGTTGAGTTTCACAGACCTTGTACACTGCAAGTCTGCATTACAGATAGACACAAATGTGCAAATAACTGTCAGAGAAGTAATGGCCCTTGGCAATGCAAAGGCTCTTACATGTGTGTGCAAATTAAGTGTCGGAGAAGTAATGGTCCAGGGAAATACACTGGTTCTTACACATGGGTGTGCATATAAATGACGAAGAAATAATGGCTCTCGGCAATACAAATGATCATAAATGAGTGTGCCAAGGAATGCCAGACATGTAATGACTCTTGGCAATACAAAGAGGTTCTTACATGAGTGCACATTTCAGAAATGAATCAAATACTTTCTTTTTTGATACTATTTGCAAGAAAAAAGAAAATAATTCCATGAGTTTCATAAATTTAATTTGCAATGAACAAAAATTTAAGACTTCAGCTTCTTTTGGTGGGAGCTTAATTGTGTAGTAATATTATTAATATCTGACCAATACTATGAATATTTCAACCACATACACTATCAATAAAGAGAAAGCTAACCTGAAGCTTTCATCCTCATGCTAAGGACTTCATCAGCAGACTGATTTAATATATCTACCGACTGTTACCATCCCTCAATGGAATGGTGAGAAATGTTAACAGATTGTCCCAGATATGTGGCAGGTTGTAACATCCCATGTCACTGTTCAGTTTATTTAATGACAAAAAGTATAGATTTTATTAATACAATGACTTTATAACATTGTGAAATTATATACCACAGACCCTATGCTTAATGATGGCATTAAGTCATTTATGACATATCATTATATATGTGTAATATGACCAAAGTATTGTTATGAAGCAGGTTAAGTCAGATTGACCACAGCATAGTCTTCTAATGCTGGGAGAATTGTCAAAAAGGAATTAGATTGAGTCTTATACCAGCAAAATTGCAAACAATGCTGAAAGTGACTCTCAGAATAGGACTTTAAAAAAAGGCTTTGTAATTGCCTAGGTGGTTGGTCTTGGTACACAGACTATGCAACTTCCTATATTTTTCTGCTGTAGAAAAGATTGACGTAAAGGCTGAATTCATGTTTGTCAAAAAGACTGAGGTTCTGACCTTGCATATTGGTGTAAAAAGAGGGTGGCAGACCTTCCTCGTTTGGCAACACTTCATAAACACTACTGCCATCTTAAATTAAGTCTGTTCTATTGTGGGATCTGAGCACAAAACGTCATCAGGCTGATCCCCAACTATTTGGATAGGTCGTCCTTGTCGGTGACTGCATAATAAACTCCTAGCGGTATGGAAGAGGCATAGCAGTCATCTGTAAGACTGTCACAGTATCATCCAAGTGGGTAAACCATGAGTATATGCCTAACCATATCAGCAGGATGAAGTTATCAAATCAGCATGGATGGCTTGATGAAAACAACCAGTAGCGGTGTCATGTATATGGACAGCTGTATAGAATGCTGTACTGCCAAAGTAATGGTAATGTTAGGTGGACGGATGGAAAGACCTATCAATATGATCAATGATAAAGATAGCCTCCCACTGCTCAACTTGATGAGGCACAGGACAATACGTAACAGATGGATGGGAAGTCGACAGCCAAGACAGCATCAAAACTATGATGCAGCAAGATGGCACTGCTGATAAAATAAGTAATATATAAACCCTTTGATGGAAGGATATATAAATGGTCATTCATTTCATATATAAACCCCATTTACCTGGACTTACAGGCACACAGGCCATACTTGGACAAATGGGGCATTTTTTGCCATATGGGTTGCCTAGAAGTGGGTGGAAACTCCCCCAAAGTATCAAAATTTTTCAGATGAAACAATGTTTCTCAATCCTTTGACTTTCTGTGTCGATTCCTGTGTCTTGCAGTTTTCCTTAGAACTGTCTAACATATATTCCCCAACCTACTGGTGTACATGCTGCACATAGTCAACAAAGTATGCTTTGTTTATGTTAGATTCTTACTGTCTTGTATTCATGCATTTAGCTTACAGAGCTAACACAGTAAATTCTGAAATGACAAAAAAAAACCTCTTATATTTCCATGCACCCAACTCTGTAAACACTTTCCAGATAGCTTTCAGGTTATTTTGGTTTTCATACAGCACTTTTTTGTAGTATGCTTGTTTGGCTGGACATATCATTTTATTAATTTTATTCCTTTATTCCTCCAAACTCTATATTAAGCTTGATTTCCTACAGATTTTAGTTGGTCTCTTTGCTTTATTGCTTCTAAAATTTCTGGGGAGATCCAGCCTGGCTGGTGGTGTTTCTTTATCCTGTGTGTTTTTAAAGGGGCATGTTTGTTCACTATACTGAAGAACAGATCTGTCCAAGTATCTAAAACATCGTCAATATCTTCAACAATTTGGACTGTATTCCATAGAATCTATTTCAGATCTTCCAGGAACTTAACAGTATCAAAGTTTTCAAAAGATCTATAAGTAAAGAATTTATGGATATTATTTTTTTTTTGATTTGCCATTGACTTTATGTGTTAGAAAAATTGCAAAGAAGTCATTTATACCATCTTTGGAACCATTACTTATAAATATGATCTGTGTTTTAGAAATAGATGTTACTCTGATGGGTTCATTTACTAGTTGCTCCATATCTAATGAAGCAATAAAATTCATCAGATTCACTTTTATTTGATCACTGAGAAAGTCTCTATTTATACTGCCTAGAATGTAAAATTCTTTTCTTCATTTGAAATTGTATCTACTTTAAGTTCAAAATATTCACACCAATCAGTATGTGATGATGGGGGTCTGTAAACAAAACCTACTAAATACGACTTTGCTTTTTCTGGAGTGATCTGTAGCCAAATGGATTCTATTACCTGCATTTCAAAGTCTTCACGACTTTTAGAAATACCGCCAGTTCTAACATACACAAGGAGCCATACATTATTTTATTATTTAAAGGGTCTGTACTATTTTAGTAAAAGTTTAAATAAGTTTAATTGCTGTTCCTAACAGAATGTTCTGAGCCATCTTTGATCAAAACAAGACCAGTGTTATTATCAAGATTTCAAATAACAATGGTTGACAGATGCATGATGCAGATAATGAACATAGGGCCAGATGACAACGCCAATTATGTGTAACAATTTCTTCACACAACTTCATGTGAAATAAATAACAGCCTTACCTTTAAAGAAAAAACTTGCATTTTCTAAATTTGCACGAACCTGAAAAACAAATTAAAATAGCATGAAATGTTTTTACAAATTTTGTTTGCTTTTCATTCCCCCACTCTCACATGCGGTAAGTACAGTATTAATGACGAGAGGCAATAAGAGAAAAAAATCTGATTTGTTTGTGGTGGAATTTCAAACAAGCCATATTTTCTAGTCTAGGAGCTTAAGTTTTGGAAAACAACTTGTTATAATACCTCAGTATATGCATAAAATTTGTTTCAAACTGACCCTGCTTTGGAGACACACATTTCAGGTATCCATATTTATAAGGTTATGCTGACATTGGTTATGACACAATAGACACCAAAATGATATTAACTTTTCAGCTACAATGTAATGTAATGTGTGTCCAACTGGCAACTGACCATGCAGCCCCTGCAGAGGATAAGAGTCCAGTGGGGACCCAAAAGTCCCATCAGATTTTAATTTATTTATTGGGAGAGGGCTCCTCACATTAAGTTTTATTTATGGGCTTTGGGCTACAATTTCTTGCTATACAACTTCTGTGCACTTTCTTCCCTATACATGATCAAATATTTTACAACCAATTTTTAAATTTTTTTAAAAAGATAAGCAGACATTAAACATTTGATTAACAATTGTAATGTATCACTAAAATCTGTTTCTACTGGAAAAATGATGATAACCATGCATTCCTTAATTGCATGCAATTATATGCTGATTCAATGAATTATTTTAATGTCTTTTGGATAAGAGTTCTTCTCTACATTACATTTCTAACAACTGACAATCTCACATGCCTTAGTCTTGATATTTTGTGAGAAACTTTGAACTTATTGCAACATGAAGGTGACATGTACATGCATGTGTGCCAAGAGACTGGTGCTTGAATAAACAAATATTTTTGGAATCAAATTTAAATGTGCATCAAGCAACTGAAAAAATTATTTTCAAATACTAAATACTGTCCACTCTGTTAATCAGTACCAACATCAAGTTCCTATTTCCACATTAAAGATCAGTTAGCACTGTTCAAACTGGCATTTCTTTGAAGATGAGATTGCTCAGGCTTAGCCCCTGCAAGTGTAAATTGAAATCTCATCTTCAAGAACCAAATACCTTGCTTGAAAGGCAATCACACGGCACGTTTGTTACAAACTGTGGCAGTATCCAGTCTAATACCAATATTTAAATGTTTATTAAACACATCTAATAGCAATTGTCTCATTAACATAAAAAAAACAAGTGACATTGATATATGACATACTAGTATGCTACACTTTGTTTCATGGTAATTGAAAAAAACCCCATCAAACTGCACCTATAAGCAATGCATCTGATGTACATCAAAGTTGAATGAAATACCTTTATTAGTTTGAGACTTATGCTCTGGAAATGAAATTTTTATGGAAAGATAGGAAGACTGGTGGACACAGAGATCAACATATCCCAAATCTAAGATGATTCATCTTGTTACTCCACCCCACCAAAATGTCTGATTGGAGAGAATGTATTTATAATGGACAGAGGTAAAATATAGGCATCAGGAGTTTGTTTCAGAAATGAAAGTGTAAATGAATGACTGATAATGAACAAACCAATGGAACAATAATATTAAAAACAGAAAAACTGAATTTCAAAAATCATATCTACACCTAATACATGTGCCAAAATTCAAAGATATTCTTAGACAAGTTTCACTTTACAAATAAATGGCCTGAATCATACGGTTTCACCTAACACCAACATTTTTAAAAAAGAAAAGCCGTACTAGCAAAACTTTCAGTCAAATCAAGATTGCAATACTGACAACAATTAGAGTGACTGATAACAGATCAGTCTTACCAGTTTAGCTGTAGTGTAACACTGTGGTTTGTGCAGAGGCTTCCAACCTAGACTTGAGCCACCAGTAGAGTGCCTGGCCCTAGATGTATTACAGAACGCAATTCCTCTTGTGGCCACTGACATTGCATAATCCTGTAGTGCAGATCTGGTCTGGAATACATGTACGTAGGACATTTTAAAAAATTGTTTAGTAATTGTAAAATGTCTAACATCATACATATCAATAATTTGGACAATCTGTTTATCCAAACTTGCAGAATTTCCTTTAGATTAAGACAAAAAATGGATTTCCTATTGCACAGGATTTAAAATTATGTATGTATGTATGTATGTATGTATGTATGTATGTATGTATGTATGTATGTATGTATGTATGTATGTATGTATGTATGTATGTATGTATGTATGTATGTATGTATGTATGTATGTATGTATGTATGTATGTATGTATGTATGTATGTATGTATGTATGTATGTATGTATGTATGTATGTATGTATGTATGTATGTATGTATGTATGTATGTATGTATGTATGTATGTATGTATGTATGTATGTATGTATGTATGTATGTATGTATGTATGTATGTATGTATGTATGTATGTATGTATGTATGTATGTATGTATGTATGTATGTATGTATGTATGTATGTATGTATGTATGTATGTATGTATGTATGTATGTATGTATGTATGTATGTATGTATGTATGTATGTATGTATGTATGTATGTATGTATGTATGTATGTATGTATGTATGTATGTATGTATGTATGTATGTATGTATGTATGTATGTATGTATGTATGTATGTATGTATGTATGTATGTATGTATGTATGTATGTATGTATGTATGTATGTATGTATGTATGTATGTATGTATGTATGTATGTATGTATGTATGTATGTATGTATGTATGTATGTATGTATGTATGTATGTATGTATGTATGTATGTATGTATGTATGTATGTATGTATGTATGTATGTATGTATGTATGTATGTATGTATGTATGTATGTATGTATGTATGTATGTATACATACATACATATTAATTTTAAATCCTGTGCAATGTATATATATATGTATATATATGTATATATATATATATATATATATATATATATATATATATATATATAGTCCTACCCGTTTATATCGACATCGCTTATATCGACAAGCCGCCTATGTCAACATAAAAGCAAAGTCCCAATCCCTTGGTCTACTATTACTATCAAATTGTCATGCTTATGTTGACGTCGAGATAAAAGATCAACGTACATGTCAACAGAAGCCCTTGGTCCCAGCTTTAACAAATCCTTTGTTTTCTAATCATTTATGTCAACAAGCTGCCAGTTCCGACCCATACTTTGTTCAACAATTAGTTGATCTTGCCACCAGGCTTTAATGTCGCGGTCAGATAAAAAAAACATAGCAGCACATTTTCTTACCACTCTGCAGCTAGTTAAGTCTTTGATCTTGCCACCTAGCTTGTGGGTCATGTTCTTCAGATGTACTATTACAATGACAACATGTACATCTGTGGGTCTTTCAGCCACTGAATTTTCTGATTGTAAATATCAGCACAGCTAAAAGGATAAACTGATCAACACAATTTCCCAATCAGCAGGTGGTCGAAGCAGGACTAGGAAACCCTTACATTTGCCGTCCAGGAAATTGATGCGTACAGATGATGGTGACTGGTGACTCCTGTATATGTGATTTTCTGAATCCCATAAAAAAAATTGCGTGAAAATACAGATTACGCGTTTCCGAGACCTTTGAAAGTGATCGGTGATTAAAACAAGTTTGTTTTTCTGTGAAAGTTTCGTTTTTACCTTTATTTACATTTACAATGGCTACCAACAGCAATGTAAAACGCAAATTAAATTTACAGTCTCTGGAAACTAAATATCTGGCTGTTAAGGAAGTTAAGGGATGAACATCTTGCAAAGCTGTCTGTGAAATTTTTTCACTTAAAAATAACACACGTTCAGGAAGGACGAAAGCTGCTGAGTCTATAAAGAAAGACTATGTTGAATGTAACTGCGCTCCCCAAAGGAAGAAGCAAAAGACTGCTACATTTGAATACATGGAGGAAGCATCAAAATGGTTCAATGAAGCATTTGCAAAAAAGTGTGGAAAACTTCGCAGCAACAAGTGCTTGGTTCAGTCGCTTTAATGTTTGTCATAACATCGGATACAAAAGTATTTGTGGATAATACATGTACTGTTGACAGTTTTTCACTTCCCTGTGAATAGCCCTATCCCCTTGGTAGCCTAAATAAGATGATAACAGACTGACCAAAATCTAGGCCAATTTAAGTACATGTATATGAAGCATGTAAATGACAACTATCCAATCATGTGCAAATGCCGACGTTGAATATCGTAATGTTTTTCGTATCAGGATGTGATCGATGCAATATTTTAATTTAGATTTTACTACACAAAGGTAACCAAAATTTAATTTGTCAATATGCAAGTGTATTTCACACTGATTCTGTCTTCATGTGTGTAAATGCTATTCACTGACGATGAGTCGACCTTTGCTGACGAATTTTAACTTTTATCTTTTTTCAGCCCCTCCCCCAACACTTATCTCGACATCCGCCTATGTCGACCATATTTCCTCGGGCCCGAGGATGTCGACATAAACAGGTAGGATTGTGTGTGTGGATGAAACCAGTTCAATTAGATGCACTGGAAACACAATTGTTGTTTTTTTTGCCTTCCTTCTCCCAACTCATGGAATTATCTATTGACTATCCCAACTCAAGGAGTTACTTTTTGATTGTTCAAATTCATGAATTCTCTTCACATAAGGATATTACCTGAAAAAATTACTGCTGACTAAAATATATGCCTATCAAACAGCTATGGCCCTGTATTCTCAGTTAGCATAAAACTTTTACATAAATTCAAAGCAAAATTATTTGGACATATTTTAAAACTTGGCTTTGATTCGATTCAGCAAACTCTCATGATTTGCTTAAGTCTGGTGTTGCTTTTGTATTGCTGAACTTCTTCTGGCACAGAAAAACTCGCAGTATCAAATCTGATTTGAAAGTTTTCAGCATAAGCAAATTCTCATCTTCACAAAATGTCTGAAGACTGCAGATTCTGAACTAGTTAAATGATGTTTTACTTTTTTCACACACCAAGTATTCAGAGCAAGATCATGATAAAGCAATTTAACTAGGATGGGTAAATTGTTGAAAAATAATTTATTCTGAACTTTCAAATATTGAGGAGACAAATTTATTTTTTGATAACTACTAAACAAACTAAGGTTTATGTAATTTTTATCTCATCTGATTGATGAAGGGACTATTAATAAGTTCAGATACTGCGAACATACACTTTTATTGCTGGCTGCTAAACGGTAAAATTTCCAGACATCAAAATATTCAGCACCAAGTGATTTTAGAGATTAGCCACAAATACCTGCACATTTTAGATAATTAATTTTGAGAATAGGTTTCCGAAATGAACACACACACACACACACACACACACACACACCCACACACACACACATTGTACCACCTTGAACAATGTTGCTGAAGCCTTAACAGTAAATATCAAACAACCTGTGTGAATGAGTTTCTAACATATCAACAACTTCATTTCTCTGTCAAACTGATGTAGCAAATCTAATAACAACTGATGTATAGGAACAGAAGATAGCATCTTCATATAACTCTCAAAAATGTACTCATCAAGAGTTAAATTCTATCCCCTCGACCTTAACTCTTGGATCGCTCAATGTCCACTTGATGTTTATCTTGTTCAAAATCTAATGCCAAAAGACTTTTAAAATGCTTACCAATGTGACCTTGACCTCCACATCAGCAGCAATATTTTTTAATCTCAATGGTAAATATCTGTATGATGTCTGATAACAATTAATCTTTCGGCAACAGCAGTTCTTAATATAAAACCCCAACCTTGAACAACCAACCACACCTAAAACTTAAACAACTGATCCATGTGATCTTGACTTTGATATCTGTGACCTTCAACCAGGAGAATCTGTCTTCTCTGCCACTGTGTTAGCAGGCAATTTTTCAAGGTGATCTACTGGTGAACAGTAACGCTGTTTTCACCTGTGACAACCTCTAGATTGAGCAATGAGCAATACCTCCTCAGAGGCAAGTAATAGAAGGTGGTTATTTGATCCTGCAGCACAGATGACACATGTTCAGTTGGATCCTTTATTAGACTTCACAAACTGTAAGATCAAAGTGTTACTTACAGAGCCCAAAATCAGTCTCTAAGCACCCACAGATGACAGTGAGACCAAGGAATGAGAATCAGATGAGATTTATGATGACTAGACCACTATAATATAATAGACAACAATGGATGATTTCAGAACTTTATCAGACAAAGAGGATGAATTCTTGAATTTTGTTCCAGATGGCATTAAGTAGTGACATTTATAAAAAAGTGAATTTAAAAAAATAGGACTTAACTTGAATTGTTTATTTTGTAAGATGCACGTAATTAACATATTAAGATATTGCAAACTGGATAATTCTGTACTATTTTTATATTGCAATGTGACCTATAATTAAATTCATGGATTTGTCATATAAATGGATTAATAATGATGAGCATTGTAGATATTTGGGAATTTAATTAGAACAAATTTTAAGTTGTTAATTTATTTGTGACATATTCCACTCAATAACACAAGACAGTATCTTTTACATAGTTTTGTTATTAAATTTTCTATCTTCCAATCTACCTATTGATCCAATCATGTTTTTTTTTCTTCTCCAAAATGCACTTTCATTGATGATATCACCCCTTCAGATGGATCTGACTTGCAAAATACAAATAATTCACTTTGATCACTGAAAAAATTACATTTTCGCATGCTGTTCTTGCCAGCATTAACCTACAACAAAGCAGTACACTTTGTTTTTTTTTGTTTATGATTTTTAATGTAGCTTTAAAAAAAATTCAGTCATATTGCTACGATGTCTGCATTGAAAGTTTATAGTGGTGATGTTCAGCACTGAGGCACCAGACCAACCAGTCCTAACACTATCCTCTTATAGCTGAACGCCAAGCGGGGCAGCTGTTAGTACCATTTTTGTAAGTCTTTGGTGTGACTCAGCCAGGGATCGAACCCATAACCTTCTGCTCCTGCGACAGACACTCTAATTACTAGGCCACTAGAGCGGTCAGTGCAGGTTTAACACATTTAACAGAATTCCCTTTGATCAAGTACCCTCGTAAACAATCAGTAAAATCGACGGGTACTTGGTAGTAGACTACTGAAATGTTCACAGCTCTAGTCAGGAAGTTTTCTTTCATTGGCTTTGAAACTGCCTTGTTAGGCAGAACAATGATACTTCAGTCACCTGGCAAGGTTGAATGAAAAGGAATGCCAATATAAAACATGAGTTGTCATGGAAATGTAAGGTATGACTCCACGTCCTACATCATTTGCATCATCAATGAAATGCTCAAAACCTTGCTGACCCAAGTGTAAACTAATGCACTTTATGACTGCTGAGTTTGGAACTCTAGTGAACAGTTGTTTAAAGTAAGTTAGCAAACATTTTATGTAGGATTCTATACCTCTTATTAAATGTGAACTGGGCCTAACTTTCCTGAAACCCACATCCCATGTGCAAAGAATCATGCAAGATGTTGTACTTACAGCCCAGTTTATTGTTAGGTAGTCAGCACAACTCAGATATTCACTGGCCTGCACAACATCTTCCAGCTCACTGAAAAACTCCATGTAGTTCTGATGAAGGTAAGCAGTGAAGTACTCCCCGGAGAGGTGAGACTTTTCAACCACATCCTGAATTTTTAACAAATACAGCTACATTTATTTCTCTCCAAAAACAAACATAAACAAAATGCTTATAAAAATTGAAGAAAAAAAACTTTGTTCTGTTAGATTTTTTCATAAGCAAAGTATACTTTAACAGTAAGATGATATCATGGATAAAAAAAATGTCTGTTGTTTAGAGTGACGAAACCTGTGGGCAATGGTAAGATTTCTCGACCATAGCCTATGTGACATATGAACTGGTCTTAACAAATATCAAGGCACAAGCCACATAATCAAATTACATAGTTGTGGGTTAAAAAACCTTGGTGATATTAATTATAGTGAACCAGAATTACAATAAAACATGTGACAGGTTTCTTCCTACAATATTGGTGAGAGATCTTGCATGTGAAATGCCCTACTGCTGTATATATATGCATAGTTGCAAACTATCACATGATCAAAACAAATGACTTTTTTAATAAATGGCCTGCTAATTTATCTATTTAGAAACAGGATGATTTCTGCAACTTCTGCATTATGCCAGCCAACTGGTCAGTGAGATCACAGAAAAATAACCTAATTTAACCATTACTTTTGCCATAGCAGATTATTCTATCCAAATTAATAAAGGCTCTACCAATTTCAGCTATTATTTATCGGAAATGAAGCTTTCCACACCACTAATGCTAGTCTTGGTAATTTAAAAATAAAGTTGGAAAGATCTTAACAAAAATTTCACTGGAAAACATTTTTTTTTTAAATTCCATAATAATTTTTCTTTACCTCTGGGTAGATTTGCAAAGGGTCTCGGTAATACTGAGACAGATGTGGTGGTAGAGCTGGAAGATTTTCACAGGTTGAAGGGTCTTCTCCTTTAAAAGAAGAAAGCAAATAAAAAAAAAGATTTTTGCAACAAGGCAACATGTTACTAATTATTTTTTCTTTCACTCTTTTCTCCTCATAATCCATCAGCACCATAATGAAAGTAGGCTCAAGATTAGCTACTAACAGTGTGTTTTTTAAAATAATTAATGATATGACCAATTTGTTTTGTAATAAATACATCATAACTAAAGCGCTTAAACCAATAATTACCACTGAGGCTTAACAACCTTGTTTAACATATAAGGCATAAGGCTGGTTCAGTTGCTAAGGACAGCGAAAAAATGGTCTTTAGAGCAAGATTGTTAATGGAAAATTCACCCAAAGACTATAGAATTTTGAGGCAGCGGATGCCGATTGGTATAATGTGATAGCCTTTACTGATCACTGACATCTGGGGGGCCCTGAGTGGCCGAAAGCGCTTTCCATTATGGACCACTACCATCTCACCTCTGTCTGCATAGGTTCGAGTCTTGGATTCGACCAATGAGGGTATGTGAGAAAGCTTGCCAGTAGCTTATCGTGGGTCGGTGGTTCTTTCCAGAGGTTTTCCCAGGTTCTTCCTCCACTATTAATACTGTTATTATTGTGTGCTGAAAATGGAGTTAAACACTACTACTACTACACCTTTGTCTGCATGGTTTTAAATCTTCAGCTCAGCTTTGCATGGGTAGGTGGTTCTTCCTGGGTTGGTTCTTTTTTCACCAGATATACTGGCTGCCATATATAGACTATCATGTGCTGAAAATGGTATTAAAACCAAAAAACAATAACAATGGTGGATTTTAATTAATGACCACAAGACACAAGAAGGTTCATTTTTGGCACAAACTGAGTGAGACACCAGTACCTGCAGCTCAAAATAGCTTACAAGTTAATAGCAAGGTCTTTATAAAACTGAAGTATGTTTGATAGTGCTGCTCTATTACCCTTGACAGTAGAAACATGGCATTGTTTAACTTAAAAAAGAAGAGAAGAAAACAAGCTCCAATGCACTCAATGAGGTATAGCTAGAATTAATGCAATTCCTACTTCAATTAAAAACTTGTACTAACCTTCCCACCAACTCAAGGGATGGTGAAAGTCCTATTCTAGAGAAGATCTGTGTCAAAAGCGGGGAATGACCATTTCTTGGATCTCTGGTAAACCTTAAGGAAAGTCAAGTGGGGAAGCAATAATACATATGGTTCGATGACGGCCCATGGAAATTCTCTCAAAAATAGAAAGAATATGGTCTTCTGAGTCTGAGGACAAAAATTCTAGAAAGGAAGATGGTAAACTTCATTACCCACCTTGTCATATGACCAGATCTCATCTTCCCCCTTTCATATAAATGTGGGCAGGAGACCATTAGAGAGTAGACGCCACCTCAGTTTAAGCTGTGACTGAGTCCACTTGCACTGACAAGATATTTTTGTCTTCCCGGTAGTGACTTTATGATACTATGCATCTCTGTGGAAGGAGACATGTTTCTTTGGTGCAATGGACTTATAGTAAAGGGTGTGGCAGACACTCAAAGCCAGTGAGCTTAAAATCTGGGTAGGGCATTCCTGATTCTCCTTCCTCTGGGCTTAGAAATAGTGCTGTTCCTCCATTGCAAGAGGATGTGCCTCACTCTCTGCCCCTCTTGAGGGACCATGCTTCACTCTTTGGTTCAAGGGTTTTATACATCTCTAAAAAGACAGACCCTGAATGGAGAAGGCAAGATTTTCGATTCCATGTCACAAAGTATCAATACAGTGAGTCTGAGTACTGAGATGACAATTAGGAAAGTAATGAATCTGAAAAGCATGAATAGTTATAGATCAAGCAATGTACTAATACATATGATGAGTGGTGTGAGATCTGTAGCTACACCACTCTAAGATTACATTACTGAACCAGCATATTATTATGACTATGTGGTCTTAAACTAATAGAAAAGAGTGAAAACCAAAACGTTTTGCAAAATTCAATACAAATTGTATTTACCTCGAATGCAAAGGGAAATTTAAAATTAACTTACAGTAACATGAATTAAATTCCAAAAATGTTCTATCACCAGTCTAAAAGAATAAAGTTCTATTTAAATTCCAGTGTTTTTTTAAAATAAGATCCAATGTTGAAGGCACTGATTTGACCGTAGTCTTGAACATAGTAATGTACCAATAGCCTGAAGTGTGAATATGTACTACCAGTCTACCAATTAATCACAATAATATAATCCACGATGTCTTTATCTGAATTCACTATAATTTCAAATTACTATTTCTATCCAAAAATATTACTAAGTACTTTGTAATCCCAGAGAACAATAATCTGAACAGACAATTTTAGCCAAAATCAAATACTGAACTCAACAATGCAAATGATTCTGCAAGAATAAATAATTTATAGATAAACAAAATTATAAAGCAATCTACTTGACCAAGGTCACAATTAGTATTTTCTAGAAATACTATGACTTAATGGAATTTTCCATTCTAGAACATTCTGGGTTCTGAAAAAGATAGAATCTTTTACTAATAAGGATGTGGCAGACATCAGGTACGGTTGATACTTTTATGCAGGAATTCCAATAACCATGACCCAGACCCTAATAAATATACTTACTTCTTATTTGATAATGATTCTAACTATTAACCCACACCCACAGAGCAAATATTAGCTATGTATTATTTGTTGTCCAACATACTAGGTCAAGTTCAAAATACAATCAAACATAACACACAATGATGGAGAAAGAAATTAACAAATAATACAAGTTAGATATATAATATTAACAGGTGGCTGCCAATGAAGGGTTATAATCTGCGGAAGAAGTGGTGTGTGACCTGGAAACACAACAGGTGGCTGCCAATGAAGGGTTATAATGTGCGGAAGAAGTGGTGTGTGACCTGGAAACACATCAATGTAGTATTGCTCTTATAATGAATAGGAAAAGCAGGAAAAATTAATTATCTGAAAGTATAAAAAAACCAAGATGAGGCGTTAAGTAGTCTTACTCTAATGCAAAAATTTCACACTTTTGCTAATTCCTGTCAGGCAGGTACTATCGACACTGCAATACTAAATATAAAAACAACAAAACTGAAAAAATAAATCCAAGGTGCACGACAACTCTGAACAAACAAAAACAAAAATCTGGTGTGTGACCTCCTTATGTAAGAATGCCAGACTCAACATAATTCATAAAACAAAGTAAGCATTAATAGATGTTCACTAACTTCAAAGGAATATCTGATAATTATGTCTGTAAGGTTCTAACAATGAAGGAAGACGATATCTACCCAAGAACCAGAAAAAAACACAAAAGTAAAAATGAAAACAGATCACCCACTCAACTCAAGTTGATGTGTATGTGTGTGAGACATTAAAACCAGGCATTGCTGAAAACATAGCAACTGCTTGGCAAAAACTCACAAACATGAAACACAATGGACTGAGGTTAAAACCTCTGAAAATTATGGAAACCAGTACAAATTTGCCCTATGCATTATTTAACACAACAGCAACAGATGGGTTTGTGTTCTCTATGAAGGTTCATCCATGGAAGGATGAATTCTTATTATCTGGACAAGGGTAATTCCATCCTACAACAGCAAAGTTATGCAATACAGACAGGCAGCATATTACTGATATTAAATAGTTTTAACGGAGATTTGAAAAGAAACCTAAACAAACTTTGGTTGCAAATCACTTCAACTATGGTTTTATTCTAAGATAATTTAATTTATTTACCTCTTAAACTGCTCAGCACTAGGAACTGTGACAGAACTCATTGTACAAATAAGTTCTTGAATTAAAATGTACTTTATTCTAGAACTCACTTTTGCAATACAGAATTTTCCCCAAGGCTCTGAAGAGAAACAAGGAAGTATCTCGACCACCAATTGCAGCTAGCTCAGTCTTAGTAGAACTCTCTAAATCCAATACTTTTGCAGATTTCTTGTATTTCGAAAACTTCTTGTCTGGATCTACTGGTTTGGATTTTACCTGCTGACCTTTTAAAGTTCGATCTCTTCTTTTATCACAGATACCTATCAATGGAAAGTATGTGGGCATATCAATACCAAAATGTGCACTAACTCACATAAAAAATTAACAGAGATAGACTGCTCATCCACGTTAAAGTTTTAATGGCTCCAGCTGTGTCTTGCAAATCACAGTTGTCTTCATATGTATCCATAATAGCCATACAAAATAATAATAGATAAACAATGGCTTTCTCTGCCTCTCTGACAATAGACAATTCTTGTCAGGGATCAGTTCAAATCAGTGTTTAATTTCATATATAAGTGAATTTTTAATTTGAACAGATTCATAATTTGGATAAAATTTGCAACACCAAAAATGGTTGAATATACAAAATAATTTTCATGCAATAATTTTTATACAAACAAGCCCAGTTTTGTGTTTGGATTGCATAAACAGTGGTGCATTTGATCTAGACAGGTATGTTCTCATCATTATTTCTCACCTAATAAACAGAATCACTTGTAAATTATCATTTTGATAGTCCACTTTTACAAAAACAACGATGGCTATGCAGCTCAATATGACATGATTATTACATTATGATATCACCCTTTACCAAAGTGTATTTAAGTTTTAGTAACTCTTGGATTTAAAATGATATGGCTACTACTTCTGTATCTTATCAAATAATAAGTCCAGTTTTGATGCACTTTTCAGTGCTTATTGGTGAAGCAATTCCTGTATCAACACCTATAAATATCACAATAATAATACTGCCCTTCCCATCTCATGACGTTAGATCTGATTTTGCAATTCCAAGCAAATCTCAGATAAGAAATTTAGAACACTGAAACCATGACTTCTTCCTTCCAAACCAACTTCTGTAGACGAACTATGCATATGAAAGGCTTCATCAGCAAATGTACTTTCAAACACTACCACATTTTCGCTTTGTCACTGTGTTTCTATTAGTCATTATTTCAGGTCAGGATTAAGAAATAAGTGCAGCAGATCTCACCAAAATTGAAATATTAAAAAAAAATATATATAGAAGCAAGAATAATGAATAAAACATGTAATGTATATTTGCTCTATCATGGCGATCCTCACTCTTGCGATCTGATTTGTACAGGCTTGGTCATTTTCGCTTGCTAGTAGTAAATATACTCAGTTCCACATCAATCAAAAGAAGGTGATCAACAACCTTTGGCTAGTAAAGATTGGACTACGTATTCTGCCACAAAATAAATCTCATTAGGCTGATCAAAGAAAAAATGTGCTATCTAAATTTTTGTACCCAAGCAGCTTGTACAAATCTGATGTTTGAGTACAGCTCAAGTCACAAAATCCCATGCATTAGGTCAATATCAACGTTGGAGAATGGCTAACATCACAAAATCCGTCATCTAGTCAATATGTTCGATTATGTCTAACATCACAAAATCCCATGCATCAATTTTGCTGAGTATAGCTAACATCACAAAATACCATGCATCAAGTCAATGTGTTTGAATATGTCTAAAATCACAAAATCCTATTCAAATTAATATATAATGATAAAGTAAAATCAACCATTCTTAATGAAAGTTGATTGAATAAATTTAGAAATGATATTAATAAATGTGTAATCAAAGATCATCAGCATCACATAATAACATGTCACTGCAGGATTCTGCTATATATTCCACTGGACAGCATATAAAAGTAGACCAACCAATCATGCACATGAATTCCTGTTATCACCAAAGTGAATTAACTTGTGTGATATAAAGTGTTTAACAACATACATGGGTTGTTATCTTGTTCTACCTTTCCCAGTATGCTAAACTGGGTTTTCGTTTAATTTCTGATAACTTAAAACAGTATGTTTCAAATATGCTCTTGCAGTCTCATTTTTACATAATTGCATTTTTCACCTTGGCAACCTTTATATTGTGGATTTATTATATTTGGTTTTCAAACCTTGGACTCTGCAATTAAATTCCTGAACCAGTCTAAGTAATAGGGCAATGATTGCTATATCTGAAGTTTAAGTGTCAAGATTCCCTCCAGCATTCTTGAAGGAACTAAAGATTACCTTACAGATTAACAGATGCACATTATTTCAGTGATTCATTCTGTAGTCAAAGACAAACTTTATATTATGTCCAAATTAGAACTGGATCACATTCATTGAAAAAGATGCAAGCAGGATTTACTACCAATGGCAGTACATGCACATGATAAATAGTCTGTCCTAGTTGAACAAACAAAATGAAAAACAAATATTGGAAATGCAACCAGAACACTTTCTTTTTAACCCCTGAAGGTTTTCGCTATTTTTGCATGAAATGCGAATAGGGAAAAAATTTTGTGTACTATTTCTGAATACATCCTAATACATAGACTTGCAAGCAATTTTCCATTAGTTTAATGATGTTTCCATTGGTTATTTTGCTCGTGCATGAGCAGAAAGTAAACAATTATTATTTTTTATTTTTTTGCTTATTGTACCCATATTTTTTGCATAGGTATGCACTTCAGACCGGTCTGCCTTACATCTCAAGCCATAAAGTCTAAAATCTGGACACAAAATCAAACTCCGAATTTCAGGTGGAAATAAAATGGGTAAAAATCTTTAGCTTTTCCCCTCTGTATTTTGTAGTGTAACTAAAATGTCCAGATTATTTTGTATCATTGTAGAGCTAAATCTGTCTGCATTTCTATACGACCACCACTTTAGTGTATCATACATGACTTCGATGCCCCAGAGTTGGCAGTAGGCTACTACCTCCTGCACCGTAAACGTGGCGCTAGGGTTTAATGTTAAAATGTCATGCAAGCATTCTTTATTGGCAGACAAGGATATAATGCAACCCAGTTTAACTACCTATACGTTGTATTTGAGGATTGCATCAATACACAATTCTGACAATAGATATTTTCATTTTCTAGATAATATTTGGGGGAAATTGTCTATTTTCACTGCAACATAACATAGACAGAAAGGAGAGTAAGTATATTTAAATGTCTGGATATCTGAGTCAAATGATACACCTCAAAATCATCATATCTATTCACAGTCTAAGACTTTAAAACAAAGTTTCATGAAATGAAAGCTGGCTCCAAGATTATAAAACTTTATTTTGTAAGCAAAAAATTAGATTCAGAATTCAAAATTTGAATTTCACCACTGGTGCTTATTTGGCAAAAAAGAGGATGAGTGTGCATATAGGCAAACCTGTTAATTTTATTATCAAAGGAAACTAGTCTTAGTCAATATTTTTAGTCTTAGCACCAACTTGTATTTATAACTTGTATAATCCCTGCAGGTATCCATAATCCAAGCTGGATGATGCCAAGTACACAAAGTAGATACTCACCTTTAAGACATGCAAACTGCAAGGCATTCACAGCCGCCCTGATGTCCCCAGCACTAGACATAGCTAATGACTCTATTATAGATCTGGAGGGACATTCAAATGTACCTCCCTCCTGTGGGAAGAAAAATTATAGATCTTGATAAAATGGAACATTTTTTAAAGAATTCTAAGGAAGGAACAAAATAATTTGTTATTTAGTATAAAAAAAGGGTTTTAAGTAGATACATAAAGTGAGGTCCTATCTACTATTGACAGAAATTCAATGAAACAGCAACTATTATTCCAAAGATTTTTTGAAGGATTCTATCATACTCCAATCAGCTTGTTGACTATATTAAAGGATGTTTTATATTAAGTAATTAAAGACAAGAAATCTTCACTAATATTCCTGTCAATATCCACAAAGCCCAGCCCTTTATATGTTATTACACCAGTAACTTTTACACTCTGCATCCAGAATTACCTTCATTTAAAAAAATTGAATTTCTGGAACATGTTAGAGTCAGCTAAATTTTAGTCTGGTAGAATAATACACAACATAAGCTATAGTGAGATAGAAGCTTCATGTGTACAAAGTTTAATTTTCATGATCCCTGTATCATCTATTCCAGTCACTCTCTAACAGCCTTAATGATATCAAAACAGAAACAAGAATAATCCTAAAACATATTGATCTGTGACTTTGGCCTAGAATAAGATTTGGAATGCAACACACCTAGTGACAATATATAAGTTAACAACTTTCACTCATTTATCTTAAACAGCTGTTGAGTTAGAAAGCAGGAGGGCTAATTGCAATCAAATCCTCAATTACTCACCTTGGACCATGACCCTGAATATAGGACCCCCAATGTGGTACATGCCACACCTATTATTGATAATATGTAGATTATACTGAACTGAATTTTATTCCTTCATTTCAAAAGACTCCACAATGTGAGTAGACAGGAAAGCAAAAAGGAAAAATTCAACATACAACATCATGACAGTGACTGAAAACAAGACCCCTGTTTTGGTAAACAACTATCTGCTATAGATGACATACAGGTATACCATGTTGCATTTCATAGAAGCTCTTACGTTACAGAGTGGAAAAGAAATTATGATCATAAAAAGTACAGAATCATGACCTTGCTGTGAAAACAGGACCCTCCCCAGTCGTATGCAACACAACTTCTAATGATGATGTACAAGCACACAAAGTTTTATGCCCTAATCTCATATGGTTTAAAATTTACAGAGTGGAAGGACAGTGTAATGAAAACATAAAGTAACAAACCTTGGTCTTGAAGATAAGACCCTCTACAGTTGATATTTAAGTATACCACATTTCATCTCCTAATTTCAAACAGCTTTAAAGTTATAGAGCAGCAAGGAAAGCATGATCAAAAACATATATTAAGCCATGACCTTCAGCAAGAAGATAGGACCCAACCCCCAATGTGGTACACCTTCTAGCGATGATGAAAACCAAGTTTCATTCCTTATTTTTACAACAGCTTTGAACTTATAGAGTGGAAGATAAAGTATGATTGAAAATTATAAACTGAATTCTGACCTTGTTGTTGTTGTTGTTGTTGTAGTGTTTAATGCCATTTTTCAGCACATAATAGGCCATACATGGCAGCCAGTATTAATGGTGGAGGAAGAATCCAGGAAAATCCCCCAAACGAACCACTAACACATGAGAAGCTACTGGCAAGCTTTCTCACATACCCAATTTGTCCGAATATGAGACTCGAACCCACGCAGACAGAGGTGAGATGGCAGTGATCCGTAATGGAGAGTGCTTTCGACCACTCGAATTCTGACAACCTTCAAGACAGGACCAACAATGTGGTATGCAACACATTCTAGTGAAGATGCTTAAGTATGCAATACTTAATATCAAAAGGCTTTAAAGTTATTTGACTGGATGGTGATAGCTTCATGGATGAATTAACAGATTAATGGTCACAAGTAAGCATAACATGGTCCAATTTCCTTTGAAAAAAGCCAAGGGACAAAATTGTAAACTTATTAATACTGAATTTACAATAAGTACATAGAATACAGTACACAGAATAAGGGTACTCAAAGTAATTATGATGTATTAATTAACAAAATGTATACAAAATTAGCAAGAAAAATGGACAATATGGTAAGTGCCTGATCACATTAATCTGACGGCTTCTAGTTGTTTGCCTATGTGCAATTCCTTCTGCATAACCTGTGTCTGAATCAATCTCCCTCTCTCTTATACACACAGACAGGCACACATGGCTGCACACATTATACATACCTGAGCAGCCTCTGTAGAGGCTATCTTGGAGAGTACCTTGATCATGCTGGTCATAGCTATAGGGTTAAAGCTGTCAAAAAAGTAGGGATGCATGATTTATTACCTAACGAATACAACTCAACTTTAGTTATCTAAATTTTGATGCCAAAAAAGATGCATATCTGTGTTTCAAGCTGAAGATTACGTTTCATGTGAAACTGATGACAACATATGAACCTTTACAAATAATGACACAAATAAAGACAGCAGTTAGGCATACAGAAAAATTATTAGAAACACTTCAGTACAGCACACATCCTCAAAACATTACATGATAATGATTGTTCAGGATATTTCAAATCAACAACAGAAAATAAAAGAACTAAATATTTGTCTTTGGAAAACAAGTAAGTCCCCAACAACAGGCAAAGGAATCTTAAGTCCAAAAACATCCCCTGAAACTGGATAAAGATTGCAAAATTCATTGAAGTGGCATAAAAAGTC
This sequence comes from Unio pictorum, assembly GCA_030141615.1. Lineage (NCBI taxonomy): Eukaryota > Metazoa > Mollusca > Bivalvia > Unionida > Unionidae > Unio > Unio pictorum. Next base: position 2,272,775 of record JARLTB010000189.1, read on the forward strand.
TAATAAAGTCAGACATTTCACATATGCTTTGTTAAAAGCACACCAAGCTTCCTTTGTCTACAGCAACTAAATTCTGAATATCTGATAATAAAGTTCACACAATGATGTCCAAAGTTGAGACAAACCAACAGGTCCAAGTGGGTAAGAGAATGTTCATCTTGTTAATGTTTACCTAATGGTCAAAAGCGAGGACAGTTGGTCAAGATATCTATGCCAATTTGATGCTTAAAGATAATTAATTTTTTTGTATCTTTAGGGAACACTGGTCATTTTTGTCGATAGATAATCATTATTTGAAAGAATCTAAATGCTTTTTATCCAATTTGGTAAAATTCTATCCTGCTGTTTAAAAAACATTTTCATATTCGTTTTAAATTAGTAATGGCAGCCAATTTGGATAGTGGATCAGAATCAAGTATCCAAATTTTAAATGTTTAAATATAAGAACATTTTCTGTCAAGTTAGGTTAAAAAAATTTCAGTTTCATATAGTAAAAACTTCTCTTGTTTAGTATTGACACTTATAATCGATAACATATTCAGCATCATTTCCAAACATTTGGAATGTCTTCATGCAAACATTCTTTCAGTCAAATTTAGCCAAATTCTGTTAAGCATTTTTAAAAAGAAACAATTTTAAGGTTTTCTATTGTATTTAATGGCAGTCATCATATTTCAAAGGCATCATTTGTGCAGATTTAATGGGCATTCATGTCAAATATTGTTTAATTGCATAGGAGTAGAAGTTGTTAGAAGGTTTCTATAATTTTAGTAACAATGGCCACAATGGATGGTGGATTGGCATCATCTTTACAATTTTGGTCAAATTCTGTCAAGTGGTTCTTGAGAAGTTCTTTAAAGGATTTCCTATTTTTAGCAATGGGTGTCATCTTTGGTGGTGGATTGACATTATTTGTATAAACTTCAAAAGCCATCCTGTCAAGGTTGATTGAAACTACTTTACCCGTATTTTTTTGCCTATAAATCAATTTTGAGTATAAGTCAAATTCACCAATTTTGTAAATTTTTAAATTCTTCGTCCATATATAAATCAATCTCGAATATAAGATGATGCCAGGTCAATATCTTGGCCATGTATTTTACACTAATAATGGTATCGTATGATATTCCATATTACTGGCAATCGTGAAATTGCATTACCGATGCTAACATGCTTGTGATTTTACTTCTGAACAAATCACTGATATATTCTGTTATCATTTGACACAGCTGAATAAACAGTCCAGGCTTGTTTTATTATAGCTGAAAGCACATCCATGTTGTAGTTCATTTTATTACCTGTAGTTACGAATGTAAGTTATATAAACTTTCAATGACACAATCCATATATATAAGTCAATATTGGAGTATAAGGCGAAGACCTGACTTTCAAGTAAAAAAGTATCTACTTATAGGCCGGAAAATACGGTAGTACTTGAGGAAAATGTGAGACTAGCAATTACTAGCTGATATAAAAATGGATACAGAGTCATGCAATAAGTTTAACTGGCTCTATTGCCTGGTAAGCCAAAATGGAGTTGAATATCTGTCTGACATTTGCTTAACTGTCAATCATAAGAAAAGTAAGGGTAAAGAAATTTGGTCTAATAGGATACTTTCTGTAGTAATTTCTTCCAATGCTACTGTTTGCCTGTGTTATAAAAATAGTTGTTTCAAGATTTCTCTGAGTATCATCATCAGTATGTTTTGGAACATCAGTATCACCTGTCCAATATTGACGAGACAGTGTACTGTGATGCTTTCTGTCACAATTGGTCAAATTCTGCTCAGCAGTTCATTTTAGATCAAGTTGCTTAAATATTTTTCTACTTTCAGTAAGGTAACCATATCTGATGTCTGACTGGTTTCATCTGACAAACTTTTAAAGTCTTTTAAGCAGGATGCTATCAAATTCTTATTTTATAAAGATGGTGAATCAGGATTTGTACAAAACTGAAGACAATCATGTCAGGACTTCCTGATTTTACATGGTGACATATTTCATGGCAGATTGGCGTGAACTTTGAAGCTTTATATGTAAGGTTGCTTGCTGTCAAATGTAGTCAAATTCTAAAAAGCAGTTTTTGAGAAGTTACTTAAAAACTTTTATTTCAGAATTTTAAAGTCCTAATGATTTGTAAACACTTCAAAGGCATAAGCCAATTTACTTTCTGTCAAATTTGGTCAAATTCTGTTGAGTTTTTGAGAAGTTATTTTATTAAAATAAATTATCTGTTTTTGAAATAGTGGCTATATTTAATAGCAAACTGGGGATTATTGGTACAAATCTGAAATGCCTTCATGCCAGTAAACATGCTGTTTTAGCAGAGTTTGACTAGCCATTTGAAGGCTAATCTATATTTAGCAATGGCAAAATCAGATATTTTTGTTACAGACTTGAAAGTTCTTTATATCTTAACACTTTTATCAAACTTAGTCCATTTCCCCTGAGAAGTTCTGAAAAGATGTTACTTAAATGTACCGTATATACTCGCGTATAAGCCGAGAAATTTAAGACAAAAATAAGGCCTGAAAGAAGGGGGGTCGGCTTATCTGCGGGTCAAGTTCCAAATCTGAAATTTATAATGCTTTTCCCCTCGATTTCCAATTTTTATTGTTTCCGTCGATCGCCGAATATGAGATCACATGCCTAATGATGCCACATGGCTGATAAGATTTGTCATGTCGTGAAGTAAAACAAATATTTTTTTTCTAACATAAGTGGTAGGATAATAAATGAAAAACATGTTTTAACGTACTTGACGTCTATTTGACAGATGTCCATCCACCAGAAAATACAGCCATACGTGTTATTTGAACCACGCAAATACGTGTATTTTCCAAAAGAACCGCCATATTAGTAATCTCTATTCAAGTATTGAACCCTCAGCTAATCAGTAATCATTAAACTCTATGGTTTCGTAGAAATGCACGCTAGTTTATTTCAGTGTAAATATGAAAAGAAATCTACGTAAAAAAATAAAAGAATTACGATACTGAAGGTATACAGCCATACGTGTTATTTGAACTATGGAAATACGTGTATTTTCCTAAAGAACCGCCATATTAATAATCTCTGATCAAGTACTTAACCCTCAGCTAATCAGTAATAATTAAACTCTACGGTTTCGTAGAAATGCACGCTAGCCTATTTCAGTGTAAATATGAAAAGAATCTACGTAAAAAGAAATAAAAGAATTACGATACTGAAGGTATATATGACAAACATTTTGATCGAGAGTAGTGAGAGGCTCTATAGGGTTTTGTTGCGCGCACGCTTAGGAACAGTAAATAACAGTGCAATATACGAGTCAGCGTGAATAATTGTAAAACAATATAATTTGTTGGATTTCTTTGACAGGTGTTTTAGAAGTAATCGGGAGCCACAGTTTATATACAACTATTGTTTAGATGTTTGTAAAGCAAAGTGGTTTGTTAGCGGAAGATTGTTGTACAATAGCTACCATATGCTTAATCTGTGGTAAATGCCTCGGGGATAATAGGTTTGTTTTGTTGCACAATGCCAATGACTTAACTAATAGATGCCAACTCTCAGATGTATTGTTTAATGAGTTATGGTAGTGGACATGGTTTCTGCTCAAAGTTATAAACTGTCACAATACTTGAATAATGTATACGCTGAAACCAATCATAGTTTGATCAATTGAATCACACTACCCGTAGTTTAAAAACACAACACAAATAACAATGATAAATAATTATCAAATACAAATTGAAAACCAACCACACATAGAAATAATTACAGGATAAGGTATATTAATAGTATACTACTACTGAAAGAAATTATTTCAGTTTAATCTCTCTAGAAGTTTATATTCAATTCATTCGGATAAAATGAATAGTTTTGGAAGTAAAAGAAAGCATTCTGCTTATGATGCAGCATTCAAACTTAAAGTTATTGAATATGCAGAAGCAAATAATTGTGCTGCAGCACGCGAATTTGTTGTGAACGAGAAGCAAGTACGGGGGGACGATGTATATGATGAAAGCAAACCCGAACAGAAGCCGAGGTTCGTGAACTGCTTGGCGAGTCTGATACAGAACCCGATTTTGAAGGATTCTAAAAGTGATCGAACTTTAATAATTCATGATTTTAGAATGAGGATTAATTAAATTTCTATTAAGACAACACTTCAGAATTGTTTTTATTTCAACATATAAACTAGATTTTTTAGTTTTATTTTATTTAATAATGTGATTTACCTAAATAAACGTATTTAGAACTCACTATGTGCATCTTGTGATGTACCGTTTGTATAAAAAGCAAATTTTTTAGTAAATTATGTTTCTCTGAGAATACTTACCCGATCACATTACTTTAGGGATATTAGCCTGCTACCTCGCGAATCCAGCCCTACCAAAAGACGAAAATTCGTCTTTCCTGTCTATGTCATATAGACAAAGGGCAAAAACTCTTGCCCCTTACCTCCCCTTGCTACCCGCTAGGTGTCGCTTCTTTAGTTTTTAAGCTGAGCGGTATATAAAACAGGAGGATGCTCGCATGGCGGGGTGGTTGGGAGGGTTTCTTAGTAATGTGATCGGGTAAGTATTCTGGGAGAAACATAATTTACTAAAAAATTTGCTTTCTCCTTTGAATACGTTCCCCGATCACATTACTTTAGGAGAATAAGTAATAGGAGGAGGGAATGCGGAGCATCCGACCTCCACCCCGGGTATCCTCTAGGGAATGATGGCTGGATTCCCCATGTGAATGATAACCCGGTCTCCTAATTTTCAATCAGCATCACAGCCCAGGGTCACGTGATATGTGACCCCTTTATACGGTTAAGAAGATAGTTATTGAAATCTTCTTACCTACGAAAATTTATCTGGCGAATCCAGCGAAGCTAATAGGCTGTGCTGATTGTTGCACATGGGTCTGGTGGGCGTCTGGGCTGCCAACACCGGACCTACTAGAATCAATGTTTGCCTCTGCGAGTACAAACTTGAAGATAAAACTGTAGAAGGTTGACTCTGCATGTCAGCCAACAGCTTCTATAAGGTGACTGATTTGCGAATCCTCAGAGTACGCCGAGCGTATAACCCACTTCAGCCATGAAGCAAGGGCTTGAATGGTGATATCTCATGTCCCAGCTATCACCAGAAGAAAGAGGTGCTTGTATGTGACCTGACTCACCTCTATGCATTGAAATGGTGCTAGAGTGCACAAACAGGATCTTACATGGCTGTTGATCCTGACTTATCTATAAAGAAAGCGAGCTAATGATGACTCGTTGATCGGCAATGTATGGTAATCTATTTTGGATCACGAAGCCTGGCTGCGTCAAGAGGACCATCAAACCCTCTGATCGGAGCGGAAGAGAGTTCGGGTCACTAGAAAGGACATGTAACTCGCTCACCCTGCATGCTGAAGCTAAGACTATCAAGAAACCCAATTTGTATGATAGTAGCTTTAACTAATCGTGGGTTAAAGACTCAATACTGTCTGAATTGAGTCATGTTAAAACCCAGGACAGATTCCATTTGGAAACAGGGTGAGGGATATAAGTCGATTGAATTTTTAAAGTGTCTAAAAGATCTGACAAATCTTTGTCATGGCTGATAGCACATGTACCAGAATGGCGGAATGTGTCTGATATCATGGAGCGGTAGCATTTGATAATAACTGGAGCCAGCTGTTTCTCCTCGAAAAGCCAGAGAAAAGTTGGCCAGTTGAGGGATTGTGACACTCAGAGGAACAATGTGAATGATATGGTACCAGTCCCTGAAAACATGCCACTTGCCCTCGTAAACCTTCAGAGTAGAGGGCCTTCTTGCTCTCGAGATTCTCTCCGCAATCAAAGATTTAAATTGTTTGTCTTGCAAGGCTGTCTGGACAAGAGCCAAGCTTGAACATAAAGTCGGTCCGGACAGGGGTGGAACACCCCTGGCCACGGTTGCTTGCGAATACTTGTGCTGACTGTAATCTTCCTGGGTAGATCTATCGCCTAGATTGAGTAGATCGGAGATCCAGGAATTGTTCCATCTGAGAGGGGCAATCAGAACCATCTGACAGTTCTGACCCCTTAACTTCTGGATTAATTTCAGTACCAAGACCGTGGGAGGGTAGGAGAATGACCACAATCCTTCCCAGCTGATTCATCAAGCATCCACGACCCAAGCTTCTGGGTCTGGAACCTGTGAGATGAAAGGTGGACAACTTGCGATTCCACCTTGTTGCAAAAGATCAATCATCGGACGTCCCCAAAGTGTGTCAATTGGAAGAAAGTCCGATTGATGGAGTGACCATTCTGTGTGAATGACTAAATAGAGTGTCAGCCAAGACATTGAGTCTGCCAAGAATGTGTCGGAATTGTACATTGAGGTGGAGATTGTCGAACCAATGTATAAACTGCCAGCTCAGATTGCACAGGTCTGGTGATTGGTGTCCCCATGTTTTGAGGCAAGGCACCACCACAAAGTTGTCCGACATAATGAGGGCAGTTTGTAATAAGTGTTGATCCTGCCCGAAATGAAAGGCGTTGATGACAGCCGTTATTTCTGAAAGGTTGATGTGGAAAGGGCTCGCCCCTGGCACCCACGTGCCGCTGACAGTATCGAAGTCCGGCAACAGGTGGGCACCCCAACCGTAGGTACTAGTGGCGGAACATACCGTTATCCCCGCTTGGGGTATCTCCAGAGTAATCCTTGTGGACAGCCCACAGGGATTGTGCCACTGACTCAAGAATGATCGTATCTCTGGCGTGAGCATGACTGTGGGATCGAAGGGACTTGAAAAGGGCGAAATTACGCTAGCAACGTCCTTTGTAAAGGGCGCATAAAAGGACGGCTGAGCGGAATCAAGTCTGCTGCCGCATTGAATAATCTGAGGATCTGCAACTCTCTTGCTAAATGCGCATCCTGTTGGAAACGGACTCTTATGAGTGCAATTATCTGGATGATCGCAAACTCGAGGAAGCCTTACCAGATTCAGATCGGGAGAAACTCCACACCCAGATGGACCAAAAATCCGGATTGGACAGAGATCAGACTTTATCCAGTTCACGAGAAAGCCTATATGATGTAAAGTGATATAAGATCGTTTCTGCCCTTGAGCAGAGTAGAACTTGACAGATGTTTCTGGAGGATGTCGTCCAAATATACTGCCGACGCCATAGATGAAGTCGAGCGGAACAGGGTGACGACGTAATCCATAACCTTGGTACTAGCCCAAGGGCTTAAGTTGAGGCCAAAAGGTATGACCTGGAACTGATAAACTGAGTCCCGACAAGCACAACGGAGAAATGTCCGCTACTCGTGGGATAGGGACGTGAAATGTGCGTCGGTCTTATCTAGACTGACAGCATACCCGTCGGATGGTTTGATCACGCCATCGCCACATTGACTTTCAGGATGGTTGAGGCGGCTCAGGTCGATGAACGGCCTCTGGATAAGAAACAGCCATGAATAAAACCCCAGCTATTGCAGGTTTATTAAGATATAAATATATATATATATAAAGGCATCCTTCTCCCGGTCTGACGATACAGCCATGAAGAGGGGAGAGGAGGACAGAGGAGGGGATGGATAAATGAAGTCCCAAGTCCCTCCGAAATGACCTGAATCACCCAAATGTTTTAAGGTAATAAAGTGGTCCAGTGGTCCTGAAATTGCAGGTGGCGGCTGCCCACAGGTAGGCAGTCCGCTGGCGGTGGGCAGGGTATGTCAACGTCTAGAGTTAGGAGGCGTGAAGGCAGAGAAACTTTGGTTCTTACCGCCTCTGTATGGTTGCCGTCCAGCTTGATTAGACTGTTGACTCCCAGCATTGGGTTGGGATCTATATTACACATTTGATTATAAGGATCCCTTTTCCCCGGTCCGCCCATCATCCCTCCGCTGTGTCTGGGGATGACTGTTTCGAAACGCCTGCGAAAGTTGGGCGACGAGTTGGAGGGGCAGTTCCTGAGCTGCCTGCCTCCAAACTTTTTCAATTTTCCCCCAAAGTGTAAAGGTGTCCCAAACTGAGACATCCGTAAAATCCGAGTACGATGGGGCCTGCGCGACGTGGACCACCTACAGACATCACGTCGTATCAGGTCGAAGTTGGCAGAAGCAGTCAACGCATTGGTCATAGAATGGTGAGCTGCCCTGTTAACAACTCTAGCAATCCAGGCCTTCACTTCACAAGCGTGGTCATGGCTGGATTTGCCTAGGGAGTTGGAATAAAAAATGGCTAGTGAAGTCAAGTCTAACAATGAAGACGTATCGACTACGTTTCGGACTAGCTTTGACGTGGCATTTGAGATCAGCTGATGGAGTTTTCGTACCAGCTACACTAGAACGTCACTGGAAGTTAGCTTCCTGAATTTTTTTTTTTTTTTCTTTCCCGACTGGCGAAGAAGCAGGAAGAACATCGTCTCTTCCTCCTCATTCAACATCTACAGGTGCCTGAATTGTGTAGTCTTGAGTGGCAGTAAGAGGTTTTGGGCATTCTGAAGTTTCCAACAACCGATAAATCTTTCATTCTGTGGACGTGGCGCTAAGCTCAGTCCGGTCCATGACCTGATCTGTGGACGGCTGAAAGTGTTTCGTCACACTCACTGTGTGCTGAGTTGTGTTCTGGTCAACTCAAGCATCCATTCGCAGCGGAATTGTCATCATTTTTAATATAAATCTCCATAATGCTTTTGTAGTGCGGCCAGCACTGCGCGCCCATCTACCATTCGCTCAAAGGGAATGTTGGTTCTGGTACAGCTTGCATATCTGTACAGCATACCAGGTGACCTAGATGACGCAATTCTGTCATAATTGACACTTTCACTAAATCTCCCTTGTGGAGAAGCCGTGAACATATGGACGGCCGGCACTAACGGCTGATTGAACTGGTGAATGGTCGGCCTGAAAGTCCTGTTCTGGTAAAGTTGCCATATCTGGGTAGCGCATACCAAGTGGCATAGATAACTCAATTCCGTCATCTCTGATAATGTCACTAATTCTCCCTTGTTTTAAAATCACACCGTCACGTATTTGACGTGACGGGAGGTGTACACCGGCAATACCGACTGATTTGTCTGGTATATGGTCGGCCGGAATGTCGGCGAAGGTCCGGCTATGACCGGCACCTGCCTCTCGAATGGTCTGATTGGACGGAGATTCATCTATAACATCTCTCTCATGGTAGTGATATGTAACCAGTAGTACAGATTGACTGACGGGTACATCACTATAATCTCCGTAAATCCGATGTATAGCCGGTGCAGGTTAATGCCGGCTGGAAGACCGGTGCCATTTGGGCTGAACGGTCAATGCCGGATGGACGGCCGGTGCAGGTTGATGCCGGCTGGAAGGATGGCTGGACGACCGGTGCCATTTGGGCTGAACGGTCGTTGCCGGATGGACTGCCGGTGCCGGTTGATGCCGGCTGGAAGGTCGGCTGGACGACCGGTGCCATTTGGGCTGAACGGTCGTTGCCTGGCTGGACGGCCGGTGCCGGTTGATGCCGGCTGGAAGGTCGGCTGGACGACCGGTGCCATTTGGGCTGAACGGTCGTTGCCGGGTGGACAGCCGGTGCCTGTTGATGCAGGCTGGAAGGTCGGCTGGCCAGCCGGTGCCATTTGGGTTGAACGGCCGGTGCCTGTTGATGCAAGCTGGAAGGTCGGCTGGCCGTCCGGTGCCATTTGGACTGAACGGACGGTGCCGGATGTACGGCTAGTGCCGGTTGGTGCCTGCTGAAGTGCCGGCTGAACTGACGGTGTTGGCTGGACGGCTGGCGAAAATGCATAATAAAATGGATCCAATTGATCCAGCATAGACTCCATGCGTCCGGACTTACAGGCCCGAAAGCCATGCACGGACCTGCGGTGAAATTTACACCCACTGGGCAGCCTAAACCATGTCAACATAATTTCCTCCATTTCCACATTGCCAACACCCATTTTGCCATTCATGCCTTCGTTGTTGACTTTGCTACTGAAACGACAAAAGAAGAGAACAAAGCACAAATTAAAAAATTCAGCATATTATTAATTCGATAATACTATAACCATTACTAACGGAGTAGTCAAATTATTCCGTGCCATGTTAACTCTTAATGACCACACTAGTTATCGCCGTGAGCGTGTTGCAATGGGTCGTTCAAGACGAAGTCTACTGAAACGAAAAAGATGATAAACAAAGCACATTTAGCAATTCAGCACGCTATTAAGTCGCTATTACCATAACCGTAACTAACGGAGGAAGTGAAATGATTTAGTGTCGCGTGAACTCGTGACTACAACACGAATTCCGCCATTAAATAGTTGCAACTGGTCGTTCAGAGACGAAGTCTACTGAAACGGAAAAGAAGATAAACAATGCACAAATTAACAATTTAGCACGCTATTAAGTCGCTATTCCATAACCGTAACTAACGGAGGAAGCGAAATGATTAAGTGTCGCGTGAACTCGTGACTACAACACGAAGTCCACCATTAAATAGTCGCAACTTGGTCATTCAAAGACTTTTTTGAAGTCTACTGAAACGTCAAAGAAGATAAATAAAGCACAAATTATCAATGCAGCACGTTATTAGTTGCTAATATCGTAAACGTTACATACGGAATAAGCGAAATTATTGAGTGCTACATGTATTACATGCTAGTACCGCCATAAGCGTGCTTTTTGACCACGTTGCAACCTGGTCCGAAGTCTAGAAAAGGTGACAAAGTCACTCAAATTGGAAAATATTGTAAAATAATGTATACAACCTGTAGAGGAATGATTATCCAACACAGTAATTCCAAATTTAACTTCGGATGGTCAGAATTTACACTAAGATGGCATGGATTCATTGGAGGTCTAATTGTACGTGTTTTCACGTACAGCGAAGCTAAAAAACTAAAGAAGCGACACCTAGCGGGTAGCAAGGGGAGGTAAGGGGCAAGAGTTATTGCCCTTTGTCTATATGACATAGACAGGAAAGACGAATTTTCGTCTTTTGGTGGGGCTGGATTCGCGAGGTAGCAGGCTAATATCCCTAAAGTAATGTGATCGGGGAACGTATTCAAAGGAGAAATTATGAGTCGGCTTATACGCGGGTCATGCACTTTATACCACTTTTACCAATTCAGTTTGGGGGGTAGGCTTATACACGAACGGGCTTATACGAGAGTATATACGGTATTTATATTTGTAATAATGGTGGACAAATTTGATAGTGAATAGGCATCTAAACTAAAAGCCAGGCTGTTTTCAATCAAACTTTGTCAAGTCTGCTCAAATTCTGTTTTTTTTTTTTAATGCATCTTGTAAATATTATTTTATTTCAGCAATGGCAGTCATATCTGATAGCCAACTGTCTTCATAATTTTGTTGGTTTAATGCCATTTTTCAGCATATGATAGGCTATACATCCACATTGGCTGAGCCCAAGACTCAAACCCATGCAGACAGAAGTGAGATGGCAGTGATCAGTTAAGGCGAGTGCTTTGGACAACTCAACCAATCGGGGCCCCACTAAAGACTGGAATACGTTTGTTAGACCATATAACTTTTGTAACAACTCAAGTGTACATATTAATGTGCTATCTGCAAAATATGAAAATTTTATTCTGATATGATGACACAACAAGCAGCAGTAGGTCTGGCCTTTGTTTATCTCTTATAATACACGTCAAGTAATATATTCAACCCAACATATGAAACTAACACAGAAATGACAGAAGATATAAAAAGAGCTAATTTCAAATGAAATTTATTACACGAATACAATAACTCTTGTATCATTCAGTACTGACATCCATAGGTCTGTTATTATTTAAAGAGTTTCATAAATTTATTATGAAACAGACACAAATGAAAGATTCTAATGTTCTATATATTACATGAAAATCATTATTCAACTGTCTCTGTGTTGTATATACAAACATTTATTTCATAACACCAAGTTACTCATTTTCTCAATATAACAAAAATGTTCATTTGAGATTGAAAGTATGCTACATCATCACAATGTTACAGTGGTACCCATCTTATAAAAATTAAGAGCCACCCATCTGATCTGAGGCTACCCTGCACTATACCAAAATGTTTCTGTTTACCATTTTGTTCAGCTCTGATCATCTACTGAATATGTCACCAATACATTTAATAAACTGAATTACCTTATGTTGTCAATATGCAGATTCTGCTGCAGCTCTTGAGGAAACAGCAACCTTTGATTGGACTCTCCCCTGGTGCTGTCACTGACAATGAATATTATGGGACTGCCTCCAGTTTGTCTATATTTTCTGGAAAAATACCAACTACCTCTAATCATCATTATCAGCTATACAAATTCTACATAAGCTCTGTCAAATAGCACGATACACTTGCAACATGCATGATCAAAGTCTTCAAGAAACTGGTTTAAAACTAGCGTTAGGAGAGATGGGAACATTGCAAAGGACCCTGTTCTCAATAACTCATTCAGCAGGACCTTAAACAAAAAAACTTCTCTTACAAAATCCAAGTTTAAAGATGATGGACATTCTGGAGCCATAACTCTTCCAAATGGTGAAACACAATATAAAAGTGAATAACTTTGGCTGCAAAGCAATATTCCTTAGTAAATTTATGCTGCTAAATTCAGAAATCATGGGTCATAACTCTAATAATAATAAATGTGGAACACCTCAAATTAATTAAATTAAAGGTGTTTCAGTATAAAGCTGTTTGTCAAAGTTTGATTAAATGTAATAAATAATAGTCTAGTTATGCCATGGAAACAAAAGTAGGATAGGTAATAAGTGGCCATAACTCCATAAACAATGTTACATAATACTGGAAATAAATTTCACAGAAGGTCTCATCAATCTGAAGAGGTATGGCAAATCTGGTTGAAATCCAACAAAGTGTGCCAAAGTTATCTTGAAGAACCAAAGGATGAGCGAACAGGGGACAAAAATGATTAGAAATGAGACCAAATCCATACAAGCCAATATGGAAATTAATGAGACAATTTTAAAAAATGAAATGCTTCAGAACAATGGTTTTAGAGCTACATGTATGCCAGTTATGAGAAATATGACATGTGAATATAAAACAAAAACAAAAGAGCATGTTTATTTGAAAGGTTTCATGACCTATTGCTGGTTACAATGACATCCCAAATGAAGATAAAAAAGTTAACTGTATAGAGCCATAACTCAATCCAATATGGAGCTCATGATAGAAAACCATTTATGGTAGAGATAGGTCAATGAAACAATGACCTCACACACCAAAATACATTCTAATATGTTTATTGGTTCCTCAGCTATGATGGTTACAAGAATCTATTGTAATGGAGATTTAATAGTTATGAAGCAAAAGGGCAGTAACTAAAAATTGGACCTGAAAAGATGAAACCTCTAAAAGAAACATCTATTGTACATATAATATAAGCAACTAAATTCTCAAATGACATCCAATTTTGTGTAATGGTTGCAAAGGTATCTTGCTTACATGAAGTGTGAGTTTGTGTGACTTGGAGTTTTCACGTAACTTTTATAAAAAAAATCAGTCATATCACTACAATATCTGCAGTGTGACAATTTACAGTGATGTCTAGCACTGGGGCATATACCAGGAATGTAACATGATGTTCCACTCAGTCACATTATTCGGACACCAGGCCAACCAGTCCTAACGGTAACCTCTTAATGCTGAGTGCCTAGTAAGGCAGCTGTTAGTACCATTTTTACAAGTCATTGGTATGACTCAACCAAGGTTTGAACCCATGACCACTCTCATCTGAGGTGAACTCTCTTACCAGTAGGCCACCAGAGCGGTCCAACATGAAGTGTGAACAGTTGGATATATGGGCAGATGGGCTAATGAAGAGATGGGTGGAAAAAAGTGATTTAGATGGGGATTATCTTGATGCAGGGTCCTAAAAATAGTTTTAATAAAGGACTGTCTTCATTGATGCTTCATAAAAACAGACCTATTGTTTTCTTCATCCTAGCACACACCAAGAATCTGATTCACCACTGGGCTTAGTAAGATTAATTATGAAATGTAGCAAGTGTTTTATCCTGCAGGTTTATGTCAACTCTAACCACTTGGCTGACTTCAGGCTATAATCAGAGCATGCATTACTTGCACAATACTGAACTAATGTTTGTCTTGAATTTATTACTTGCATTAATGTATTAAATCCAATTCATAAGATAATGGGTCTAAGTTACCTACAGATTTTTTCAAATTCATTTATCATTCAACATGCTATAACTTGATCTAAAACATTCAAGTAGGTTACAATCTGCACATGAATCAAATGCACATCATTGTACTGATTTTTGTCTCACATTAATTTCTTGCTTAATGTAAAGCACAATACATGTGCATACAGTAAATCAATTCAACTAAACTGATGAGCTGGCATACAGTTGTCCAGAATATTCTGATCGAGACAAATATATTCTTTATATCATTTACTGATTGTACAAACAATATAATATGTAGACAAAGCTGTTACAGGTCCTAAAATGGGCAATTATACCAAATCTGCATTTTATTCCAATTTTATATGCATTCCATTCACATCAATAATTCATCTATCACCTCATATTTGCTTACAGAGTCCAAAATGCATTTAGATTTTGCATTTATTGCTTCCATCCATTAATTGCCTTTCATTATTGGAACCAAATGGAAATGTATTTACCAAAGCACACTATAAGCAAGGGTGCAAGTTACAGAGGGTTGTCCAAAAATTTAACAATTAAGTCGATAACAATTTTTAAAAAAGCGGCTTGTCTAATGACCTAATGTCCAACATGTGAAAGATTGTTCAAACTGGTTTCAGCAACCATCATGTGTATGTGTATTACGTCAGTGCTTATTTTGTGAGTCTGGTTCTCGTATTGGTGTTTCATAGTATCCTGCCAAATCGGGAGTCCAAAGAGCAGGGAACTAAACTAACTATTGATACAACACCAAACAAGATTCCTTTCTTTCAAAAACACGTGACATTTATTTGTCGAAACTCAATTTTTGTATTGTTTAATCAGTATAATATTGATGCTCTGATTTCAATGGAAGTAATATGATAATAATAATATTATCCTTGAGGATATCTTTAAGTGGCAGTTCAAGAATTCTCTAAAATTCCCTAGCCCACAATGGTCTCTATTTGTGAAATGAAGCTCTTTATTTTATTAAGTATTCATTTACGATCTTTGATCGCAGTTATGAAAGAATCAGTTAATTTAAGGTAATTTATGTTATATACACAATAACATTTATAAGTGTTTTATTGATCAAATGAAATGAAGAGAGTTCACCAAACATACAACCGGGGCCACTAGATTTTAAGTTTGTAGGATTTTCATGCCTTTTAACTTTTCTTTTATTACATCTCCTTTATTTGATTCAAAAGATATAATTAATGTGATAATATAAAGGAGGCCAGTTTTTTATTCTGTGCAACAATATAACAAATACTTCCGTAAGTCAGTTATCAAAACATGGTCAGCACATAGGTTCTCAGTGAAATGCACACAACACAGCTGTTACTGAACATTGACGCATTTTATGTTTAATTACAAGAGGACACATTGCATGGGATCCACATGTGACCCTGTGTTATAATCGGGTTCAGGAGTTATCAGGGCATGAGTTATTGAGGGAGTGATGTACACATATTGCTTCTTCACTAGCAAACTTATGTTTCAGGGTCTATCTCCTTATGATGTGTCTGGTTAGTTTACATATTATAAGATTAATTGTTTTACCTGAGAATCTCATGAAATGAAGCAGCATCTCTGAAGAATGTGTTTGGAAAATCCTGAAAAGATGGTGTAAATGAGATGAAACATAAAGCATGTTGTACATACATTAATATCCTCAAAAGATGGTACTCAAAACTAAATATATATTTCAGGTATCAAGACAACATAGTTGTTATGCTAGTAACTACTGAGGTCTCTTTTGTAAAACAAACAAAAGAAACAAGAATTCTTTGGATGCAATATCTTGCCTCGATGAAACTATTATTTACCATCCCACTATTCCTGACTTGCAAAAATGTAAATATAAATCTTAGAAACAGAACCTTAACATGGATGCCCCAGCCACTTTTGCCACTGGACAAATAAGAACTATGTATTGCTATTTGCTATCTGATATGAGAACAAATATTCTCAATGTAAATAAGTATTCCATGAAACAGAACTTTACCTGTGACTAATAAAAACAGTCATGTCTTTCTGCTTATGATAGGAAAAATCGGGAAAATCATGGCATATCTTGGTACAAACACCAGATGTGACAAGTGATTCCTATTCACAGCCAATGCAATAATAAATTCTCTGTCACTGGTTTTTGCAAAGCAACCAATTACAAATCAATCATTGAATAATTTACTGCTTGCTAAGATTTAGGGTTTCTGCATTAATAATGTTATGTCCTATATGCAAAATGTGAATTTTAATTTGTTAAAAATCTTAGGTTTAAAATTTGCATGAAAATCAAAGCTCCAGTTGCATCTAGATTATGTAAAACTTATCCACAAGCCATATATTTTGCCCCATCCACCCCAAAATCTGTATATTTCCTGGTGTAAGAATAGACCAGGGATTGTGCTGGGCTTTGCCAATTTTGTAAACTGCAATTTTTCTCCTTGATGGCGACAAAAAAATACAATCAGGAATTTTTTGAGTAACAACATTTTTGGTTGTTAAAAACTGTATATACAGTTATGTGTTTGGAGTCGAGAAATTCAAGGCACCTTGACAGAATGTTGCAAACATGGATATAAAATTGCATTATTACATAAATAAATCCTTTGCTCATGTTGAAAAGCCACCCTAATATGGCAGTTATATCATAATCCACTTATGCTGATGTTTTTGCCTTAGTACTCTGCTGTAATATAACCCA
Organism: Unio pictorum; assembly: GCA_030141615.1. NCBI lineage: Eukaryota > Metazoa > Mollusca > Bivalvia > Unionida > Unionidae > Unio > Unio pictorum. The sequence continues at coordinate 2,289,616 of JARLTB010000189.1, forward strand.
GTCATGCAACCTGACTAGCTGCAATCAACCACCTCTTAAGGTGGGAACTGAGTGACTAAAATCTACCAGATGAGATAAACAAATTTTCTTTTTTGAAAAATGTACCTGAAAGAATACTTTTGCGTAAACTTCAAAGAAAACTGATTACACCTTCTCTCTCAATAACTCGTACACAACTGAGTCCACAAATATTTAGTGCAATAAAGGCAAGGACGTTGAGTTACAGAGGGACCTCCAAAAATTGAAAAAATCCGCTTAAATAACAAGAAAACCACATGGGGAAGGGGGGATTTAGGAGACATGGCTGTTTAATGACTGAATCCTTGTTTTACAATCACACCGATAATATTTGTTAATAATGTGTTTTTTCCACTTAAGTTGTTCGTTATTCCGTATAAAAAATATTTATTGAAAAAAAATGTCCATGTTAAAGATTGTTCCAACTGGTTTCAACAACCATCACATGTATTTGAAATATCTGTGTATTATGTCACTGCTTATTTGTTTTGTTGATTAGTCAGGTTCCCGGAGTGGTGTTCAACAGTATCCTGCAAAATCAAAAGTCTGTTAGCTGGGAACTAAACTGTTGATATACTACCTAACAAGACTACTTTTTTTACTTCCAAAATCAAGCAATATTTTTTGTTGTTGAGACAATCATCTATGCTGAAACTCTATTTTTGATTTGTTCAATTAGTACAATAACGATGTTGTGATTTCACTGGAAGTAATAATGAAAATTCTTATGATCTTCATGTCAGCTTGTTTACTGTAAGATTTGGCAAGACTACAAATTTTTAAAAAAGTGAAGCAAGCTGACTGGAAAAATGAACTTGCCCATGGGATATTTCTGCTAACCCAACAATACGACAACATACGACAATCAAACCTAACCTGAGCAACCTCTGCTATATACAAAAATCTCAATGCAAAGACTGATTTTCTTATATAAATGCATTGTTGTGAGTAGCCACACTATGTTGACCAGTGACAACAGTTTATTAGGCAAAATATTTTTCAACATTACTATGAATGGCCATATTTTAAAAAAAAAAAAATAGATTATAAGTAGACCTTTATTTACTATCAACGACCAAAAACCAAAAACAACCCTAGATATAAGTACTACAGATCTTTATTTAGCCTAGAAATACTAAATGAACAAATTATTTCGCTATTTGATGATGTCCATGGGAAATTTGTCATGGTGTTAGCAGGAAAGTTTTCATCTTCCCAAAAGTGATATGTGATTTTGAGTTTGTAATTTATTCAGTATAATATAAATTGAAGAGCTTTATTTCTAAAATATTTTGCATTATAAGACAATGAAATTTAGTTATATTGTGGAAACCATTGTACAGTCGAATACACTTCTATATTAATGGCTGGCTGGCTTGTCCTAGTATGATGTTCCATATACAAGCAAACCAAGCCTTGATCAAGGGAGCTAATCATTCTATCTCTACCACCCAGGAAGAGCATGCTTCTAATAATGGATGAAATTCTCCTATATTAGTTTAGCACAATGGAAGACCTTACCTATCCACAATCAAGGAGATTGCTGTGGGATTCTGCACTAGATTATGGTCGTCCCTTTATAGTTTGTCCAAGTGAATCAATTGAAAGTGGACAATAAACCTTGGTTATAAGGTTGTGCTTAATAAAAGTGCATTGTATATTTATATAGTATATGCTGAAATTTATCAATTAGGACTGAAACCAGTCACGGCTTATATGGATACAACCAAATGAAGCAGACAGTACAGCTTTAGGTGGTATCTTTTGATAGTTACATGAGAATAAATTTAATTGGCTGGTGAATAGGACTTCCCCTGAGGAATTTGTTGTTCTGAACCAATCGCTGGACTCCTTGCAACCATTATGCGAGACAATGATGAATTTTCCTTGAATGGCACAATGCTGAATGAAATGTCAACAATGGACTAAAACTATACTTGATTATGACGGGAAATACTATAAGAAAAGAAAATGAGTTTAAAGATTCTTGACTGCAGGAGTTTCCTTGCTTCAAAACAAATATCGACTAAACAATCACAACTCAAGCTTTTTTTGGCTGTAACTTACCTCAACCAAGAGGATTTTCCTTCCTGCAGAATTGCAGCCAAAAATGTCCAAGGAGTTGTAGCGACTAGCACGAAGTATAAAGTCATTGAAGAGCTTGAGCTGAGACTCTGATACTGGGGCATCAAATCTCTTATCTGTAATCAGCAGTGAATAGATTGTAATCACTTTGAGGCATTATTAAAATATTCTGAATATCCTTAATTATATCATGTACTTGAGGTATGATCCTGAATATGTAACTTAAATACAAATTTAGTTTATATGAACATATTCCAGAATTCTCACTTATCTGTCATTTTAACCCAAATTTACTTCAATGGGTAATGTCTGACTTTAAAATTTTATGCTTTAAATTTCATGTTATGTCACTGAAATATATATGACCCAAAAATGACAGTAACATGAAAAAGTTCACTGATGCATATTTTACTGTAATACACATAAACAAGCCTTGTGTAATAAATTTAACTGCAAGCAAAGAGTTGTATGAATATCATATTTGTGCCTATTTTGAACACCCTTATAGCACTCCTTCATCATAATGTACCTCAGTATAAGGTGTCCCTTTTATAAAACACACATTGTGAGGGATAACATTTCTTGTGGGGTTTAATGCCATTTTTCAGCACAAGATATGCTAAACATATCGGCCAGTATGACTGGTGGTGTTAGAACCTGGGAAAACCCTGAAGAGAATCACCGACCCACAAGAAGCTACTGGCAAGCTTTCTCACATATCCACAATGGCAGAATCAGAGACTTGAACCCACACAGACAGAGGTGAGATGGCAGTGATCTGTTACTGTAAGCACTTTCGACCACTTGGCCACAGATTTTAATAGTAACAGTATGTATAAAATATCATAATAGACGGGGACCTCACATGTAAGGTGGTCCAAATTTATTACTTCCAAGAAAACCAATACAATGATGAAACCCTGTATAAACATGTAAAATAAATCAAGATCAATTGCTCAACCTAATAGCATATGTGTATGGCAAATCCTTTCAGTTTATTTAAATCTACTAGAAAAGGGGTAAGAAATGGTATGTCATGTCCATGTATGAATCATAACTGAACCATGTGAAAGAACAAGTGACAACAATTTGGAGAAAGGGTAGTTGCTTTGTAAAATACTGATGACCTAAAACTTTAACATGAACAAGACATGGGTGGGTTCATGGAAGAACTCATTGAAATCCAAGTCTTTCATTCAATTATCCTCATTTCTAAAACTATGCAAGTCAGAATTACTTCAGTCAAAACATTTAATGACATTCAGAAGCCTAAGAGTTAAGAAAATGTTGCATGGGGAGCTTAAGGTATGTATTAATAATTAAATAGAAGATATATTTCTCAATATTAGTATTATTGAAAAATTAGTATTCCAATTACTGACACTGCTATGGAAAAATACCAAAATGAAGGCAGTCACCAAGTAGCAGGCGTTCTTTGTGTTGTAAATGTGGTGATTTTGTACTTTTTTTTAATGTGAATTTAATTTTGATAAATTATAATAAGTTTCAATCCATTATAGAGATGATACATTATTTAAAATGTAACATTTTGGAATGATTAATTTGTGCAATTTCAACCCACTGTATTTATTGGCACATTTTGGCTTTTAAGAAGAATTTGGATAAATGAGGGAGCAACTAATGGCATAACTAGCCTTCCAAGTGCTTTAAGCCACCATACCTTAGCTACTTTTTCTTTGAGCACTTCATTGATATTATAACCTTTAAGTTCACACACCTGGTCTATGAATGGGATTTTCTTCTAGTGAGGAGGTGCCACTATACTGAGTGGTAACAGGATTGATCCATTCTTGCAGCTCTAATTTTAATTCCTGTGCAAGAACACGCACTGTCGCTGTTTTTCCAACACCAGATGGCCCTGTCAATAATAGTATGGAGGACTTCTGCAAAATAATAGTCAGATGGCTGTTAATCTATTGACTTTACACTCTTGCTGAGAAAAATGAATGACTGAAATCATTTCTTAATTATCAACTACCTTCTCCAAAAAACCCACTATAAATGTGTTAATGAAAAACATATGCTCAACCTCCTCTAAACATAAAACATATTTAATGCTGCGATGCTGCCAGGAATTGGCTTCAGAGATGCTCCCAGGATTTTATCATAAAGGGTTGAAATAGAATATGGACACAGTTCAGTATGTACCTAATATTTCAATATCCATATCTCTTTCTTCTTGTTCCACTCTGTAAGACCCCTGTTGAAACCACAATCTTTCAAAGATGTTGCCTTTAGCTATATAAGCATTAATCTGTTCATTGTTTCTTAGCTTAATCTGTTCGTTATCTGTGTATTTCTGTAATGAAAACTAATTTCACAGTCTGCTGTCTGAAAGGGCACATAATTATATAGTTAGCTTTGCTAGGTGGAACAAGTTATAAAACTTCTTTGTTGTGTACAAGTTTCCACAGTTCACATGTATTTGTCTTTTGAATACTTCTGCTCCAAAATAAGCTTTGCTGAAGTTTAACTTTCTTGAATATAAACTCTACTGAATACTATGCCAGATTTATTGTTCAATAAAGCTGTATTACAATTTGAAGTCCATTAATGCCATAGTCTTCTTGTTCAAATGAAGTATTTTTTTTATCAAATAATAAGTTTAGTTCATAATTTAATTTTTAGATTCTGATTTAATAGATGTATTGTGTTTATTTAATTTAATTGTTTGTTCGTGTTTTTTTTATTACATGTAGCACAGGGCAAGAGAAAAAATGTAAACCCACAACTGGGATTTCATTGTCTTGGTACAAAGAAAAACATAGTTTACTTTTCTCACCCAATATTTGTTTTGTTTTAATCACAATAACCTATCTGTCTGCAATATAGTTAGCAGATTCAAAACACAGTATTCATTAGGTACTATAACTGTCTCTCCTCCTGTATAGAGGTCATCAGGTTTTGTAGCTATATAGCCTGCTCTTAGAAAAGAAAAAAAATTAAAATTATTACATGCTGCAGTGATGCATCATGAAGATCTTGAATTACATTTTTATTTTTGTAAATGTACATGAATATAATTATGTTAATGAGGGCAATGGCAATTAGAACATTTTTAGAATTAAACTGTTGAATGACACCCTCCCATGCATCATTAAGTTTCTAATGCACTCAAGCCTCATTGAAGTAAACTATTCATTTTCTTGGAGGTCTTTTTTGTTTACATATGCCTGCATGATTTCTACACAAACCTGTAAGAATTATGCACAACTTCATCTAGATTCATAGGCTGCATTATCCTCAACCCTTAGCAAGGAATACTTCAACTATTTGTACACTGCAGTTTCACTAAGGAAAGATATTTTGAAATATGGATATTTCCACATGCAGTGTAGAAAGCAGTTCACATTGTACAAATTATCATGCTTTCATGAAATTTTTCTGATGGCGTCTGATGCTGCAAATTCAAGATGAGTTTCACTATATTGGACTTCTGTGACTGTACATAGCCCTGTGAGTCTGTGTTACACCTTTCAATTTAAAATAATTATTTTCCTCACATTTTTCCCCTAAATGCTGTACAGCATATCTCATTTGCTTTGATTCTATTATAACCATCTGTAATGCTGACAACATAACCTCTTAGATTTTGACTGAAATCTTTTCTTAATATTTTGGGGGTTCATCACATGCAAATATGAATCAGCAATGATTCTAAATGAGAATACCCAATTTCCTGGGATACTTGATTTTTTACATTCAGTCAGAGGTTCCTTGAGATACATCCAATGCATTTAGTCTCCAAGTTATCAATGTAAAAAATTCAGTGTAGTATAAATAAAAAATCCCTGCAGACAGAACATTCAACTAATCCATAATCAATTTACAGACTGTCACTTTTTTGAGCATACCTCAAAAGATTTCCCATCATGCTCAGTTAATATGGCATCAGACCATAATGAGGATCTAAGGCCATGGTGTGTTCTGATGCAACATCAAACAAGTTCTTAAAGTGACCCAAAACTAAACAGTCTTTTTTTTGCAATATACCTATCATTCTAAAATCAACAACATAAATCAAATTCTTGGCATATTATTACATAGATGTTCCATTGGGGGTGGATTTTTAAAATAGCTTTAACACCTTTTCAGTCATATCACTATTATTTCTGCAGTGCGATAGTTTATAGTGATGTTTGGCACTGGGGCATCAGTCACACCCAGTCACATTATCCTGACACCAGACAAACCAGTCCTAAAACTAACCTCTTTATGCAGAGCACCAGGCAAGGCAGATATTAGTACCATTTTTATAAGGCTTTTTGGTATGACTCAGATGGGGATCAAACCTGTAACCTCACACATCCAATGATCCATCTGGTGAATCTACTTTACAATTGAGTACAAGTTATACCCTGGGATGACAACTACAAATCATATTAAAAAGCAGATATCTGATGCAACTTCAAAGTAGATTAAGTGAAAATACAGCAACCTTGATCTAGCATCCACATGCATTTAAAGACTAGTTGTTCAAAATGGCCACTTATGGATAGTCCTACTAAAAAGGAAATTCTGAAAAAAAGGAATATATGAAAAAGCAAATGTTTGATGCGAAAAAAATTCTGATTTAAAAACTATTCAATTTTGAATTGACAAAGATATTTTTAAAATAACCTGTAATAGGTACACAATATAATTGTTATCTAAGCTAGTTTAAAAAATCTATGAATATCCAAGTTTCACTCTCTCCACACAAGATGGGAATGTAATATTGTCTTTGGAGGCTAATTTCTTAGTAAAAAATTGTAAAGCAGCATATTTTCAAGGTAGGCTAAAAGTGGAGAAATGATTTCTGCATATATTTGTGTTTAAACTTCATAGTCCCAGATCTGCCATCACATAATGCACCAGCATTCTGTGTCCATGCAGTTTGTTATGAGTGATCGGACCTTATGGTATATTGTATGACACATCCTAACCTAATGGTGTATAATATGACAGGAGATCAGGGTCTACATTGTTTGGATTCCAAAAATATGGTGTGTGTGATTAGGATTTTTAACGCAGTATTAACAATTTTTCAGTCATATCGCCACAATGTCTGTAGTGAGGCAGTTTTTAGTGATGTCTAGCAATGGAGCATCATGCCGCAGACATGTAGCATGATGTCCCACCCAGTTACATTATCCTGACACCAGTCCTAACACTAACCTCTTAGTGCTGAGCGCCAAGTGAGGCAGCTGTTAGGACCATTTTTGTAAGTCTTTGGTATGACTCGGCAGGAGATTGAACACACTACCTCCCGCTTCCACGGCAGATGTACTAACCACCTGGCCACTGGAGCAGTTTCAATAAAATGGTAGTACTGTACATACTTTAATCTCAGAGTTTTAGAATATATAATTGGCATATAATTAAAGCTATTTTTAAAAAATCTCTAACCAAATACCTTTGCATTTGCAGTCAGTTGCTGCTTCATCCAAGCTACAACCTCTGCAATCTTCTTTTTGTGCACAGCCAGTGCAGACTGAAAGCAAATGAAATGATTTTAAAGTAAAGACATTCAAAAGATACCAAGAAGATTATTTTGTAACAATCTGCATTCATGAGAGTAAGAAAACAATAGGTAATTAAAATGAACTTTAAATAAGAATTAAATAAGAATCCCTCAAACGGCGGATGTTATACGGGATGAAAATAATTTCCATGAATTAAAGATGAGACCATTCATCATTGTGTCTTCAAACCAACTGGTCGCCCACAGGATGCTTAGGACCAACTAGAAAACCCAATGCTGATATGAGCATCCATTCTGGAAGAGTAGCAATAACAAGATTTTGAAGATGGTCTCTATGGTGACCATAGAGGGGGTCAGATCATCAACATTTTCACCCAGGACCAACCAAACATCATAAAAAGTCTTTAAGCAAAAAGCCCATATTGTTATGTTCAGGAAAAGCAACAATAGGAAGATTATAAGATTTTCAAAATGGTCACCATGGCAGCTACATTGGATGTAATATATGCAACATTTTCATCCATGACCAACAATAATTCATAACAAATCACTGAAAGAAAACATGTCAACAAGTTCATCTGTTCAGGAGCAGCAGTGATAACAAGATTTTCAAGATAGCCCAAATGAAAGGCATGTCTTGATTTAGGATCAGCAACATTTCACTTTTAGGACCTAGCAGACATAATAAGTAATTTAATCACAGCCCTCATGTCAATATGACCTTCCTTTCATAAGTGCACTGCCATAACAAGAAAGGTCACAAAAAAAAACATGATTTTTAATTCACAAACCCCTGAAATTGTCATATTTAGAAACAAATATGATTTCCAGTAATCTTAAAAAATTTTGAAACAAAAATTGAGAGATAGAGATGCATTTTTGACCACTACAACTGATCAGTGATGCCCTAGCATGATGACCGTTTATACAATAGATTGTCATAAAGGAAATTAAAACATATGGTAATCATACATAAGCAGTGACCATTTCACAGATTACATCACTAGCTGAGAATAGCTAGGGTAAAACCATGTTAAATTCTACGAAGACTGCTGTGACTAAGCCCATTAGACAACTTTGCATATTTATCTTGGATTTCACTCCACATATAAAGCACAAAATATTATTCCAGTAGTTGCAATAGTGTACAAATTGGGATTGTGCTGGGCTTTACCAATGTCGCAAATTGTGATTTTTTTTCTTATTGTCAATAAACTATACCATCTGGTGATATTTTTGGTGACAATATTTTTGGCTCTTAGAATCTGTATATACAGTCGTGGATTTGGAGTTGAGAAATTCAAAGGTACAATGACAGGAAGCTGCAAACTTGGATATAAAATGACCTTAGAATCTATTGTTAAATAAATATTTTCCTTTGTTCATATTGACAAACCACCCTAACATGGCATTGTTATATCATAATCCACTCATGCTGATGTCTGGCCTGATTGCTCTATGCTGTATCAGAACCCCAACAGTCATGATATCTGAAATAGCTACAATCGACCACTTCAAGAACTGAATGACTACAGTCTACCAAATGATGGCAATTTTATTCTTTAAAAACATGTACAAGAAAAAATTAGTTTTGCTGAAACTTCAAAGAAAACTAATTACCTTTGAAGCATCAATAGTTCCATATATATATATATATATATATATATATATATATATATATATATATATATATATATATATATACTAAGCAAATTATTTTTTTTTTTATGTCTCCATCAAAGTTTTACAAATATTTAATGTTGCCACATCAATAATGGGCATTCATTATGTCCTTCATAGAGCAACTTTAGCAGTGCCTTCAATAACACATGAACCTTCAAAAAGCAAGCCAAAGATCTTTGATCAAGGAAAGTCAGCAACAAACTTAACAAAAGCACATTTTTCATAGTGATTGGAACATATTTATTGTGCCGTAAAAGTTTCCTGTTTGCATCAAAAAAGGTCATGCTTACGATCACTACCATTGGCGGTTTAAAAACCCAAATTAAAGTTCCAATATTTTGAATAGATATCTGTCCGTCAAGTTAAATGAAGGTGGGACATCTCACAAGAATGTGAAACTTTTTGATTTGTTCACAAGTTTTCATTTCCCTATCAATAGCCTCATTCCCTTGGTAGCCTCTGCATCATGGTAGTTGTCTCTGACCAAAATCTAGGCCATGTACATGTAGCATAAAAACAACTATACAGCCATAAGCTACAAAGATAATGAATATCAGAGTGAATTGTTTCGGGAAACAACTTTGTTGACAATGGGATATAGCTCAAACGAGGACTACAGATTTTTTCTAGATATGCTTCAGTTGTGTTTTCTAACAAGATTTGACAGATACACAAAATTGTTAACATATAATCGAGTACTCAAATTCAAGGCTTTTTCATAAGCATGTATATCATTTAACACATTAAAGAGTATATTACACAAATGTAAGTTGTATTTCAGACTAGTTGTCTTCATTTCCTCAAAATTTCCATTTTTTCCCTCTGTGTCAATCCTAGTCACTGATGACAGGTAATCTCTTAAAAACTTCACTTGTATGCGAAATTTCAATTTATTTTTTCAGCCCCACCCCTCCTTATCCAAACATCCACTTATGTTGACAATATTACCTTGGTTCCAAGGATGTTGAGAAAAAATGAATAGTGCTGTATTGTGAAAATAGCAACATTTTTTAAAACATCCAACAAAATATTGAGGTTGGCGAATTTATTGGTGACAACTTTTTTAAAGCCAGCACCATCTCTGACAAATGTGATTTAGATATAAAGGCAAAATGTTGAAATGCTGCTGTAATTCAAATAAATGGCGCGCCATCTACACAATGAGCAAAGATCGACAAAACTTTAATTTTTTAGCACTCACTGCAAACACCATATTGACTTCAATTATGCTATGGTGCGTGACAAATGCTGACAAAGCAACACCACAAGTAGCATATTTGACACTCGCCCACTGCAATGCAGAGGCAGAAAAATAATTTTCTAAGCTGAAAAAATTAAACAAGACCTTCAGGTTAGTTTGAACAACAATAACATATAGTCCCGAGAATACATAAGAACACTTTCATTACCCTCAACCAATCACCAACCTCATGAAATTATTGACAGCAGTAAACACAAAATAAATTAGAATAATTAAGAAAGAACTACACTATTTAATGCATTTTAAAGACAAAAACTTGGTATATATATTTATTTAATATCAGCTGGATGTGTTAATGTGATTGTTGGCACATGTGTGTATATGTATGGTGATGGTTTTGGACAATGATGAATCTATCAACCATTTTTTTGTAAATGTATTAAACATCGCAATGAAAACATTATTTTCTATATTTTTCAAATTTAAATTTTCAGTAATTTTCTATAAACTTTTAAGAAAAGATAATATTCTCAACTAGGTGTGTTGGTAAAGTTGGTTGGCAATCTTCATTCCAATTTAGGAGATGTAGCAATAACAAACTTGCAATAATGGATGAAAGTACATCATATCAAGCTCCACATGTCTATGCCCATTATAGCTAATAAAAATCACTAAAATGAAACTTCTCCACCCAAACATTAGTACAGTATTGCTTATAATCCAATGCACTTTACCAACCTTTTTGCTTATACAGGAATCATGACATTTTCAACAGTTTAGATTAAGAGGATACAAATTAAACTAACTAAATCTGTACTTATCTTATGATTAATATTACTTACAATAATAAACACATGATTTTGTTATACTGCACATGATGCACACAAATTGTGACACCATATATGACAAATATTCTCATCCAAACTTTTCTGCACATAAATGTAAAGGTTTTCATGAAAAAGAGACAATGAAAAGATAGGACTAATTTAATTATGATTTTATTGATTGATGGTGCAGTAAAATACATGAGATTATTTTCAAATGTTTTCATAAAATTATGTTTTAAGTTATGCTGAAAAAACTATTAAAACAAATAAATTTCATTGTTATCATATTGTGTGCATGCACCATGCAACTGTTGTAACTTCTTCAAGTCTATAAAAGTGGACCAAAGAAGTGACTGTGTTACCTAAACACTCTGGCACACAGAAATCCTCACATATATATATTCTGGTCTGTATGTTTGCAATCTAGCACCTACCTGGGCATTTGGAGCAAATTTATCTGACCAAAGATCTGTATTCGCCTTCTGCCTAATGTGATTCAAGCTGGGAAAATTTGAATTGGATACTTTTTCTTCCCTCAAACTTTTTTCTGATTGAGACTTAGAGGACTTGAAAGTTGACTTTTTGTTTACAGAGGAAGAAGATGCACTGCTGGGTTTATTGTGTCGTCTGTCAACATCCTTTTCAAAGTCACCAAAAGAAGAAGATACCCACTGAATGGCTTTCTGAAATATAAATTAATAATTTTTCTTTATTTTAATATAATTTCCAGGATCTGATTGGCCAGGTCTATTGAATTTATTGGATTCATAGCTATATGAACTGAGAAACATTTCATTCTGTCCTTACAAACTGGTTCTATAATTTTAGACCATTCACAAAGAACTGTGACAGCAAAAACGCATTTTGGAAACTGCAGCTTTGGTGAACTTAGATACATGTAGTATAATATTAAATGGCACTGAGTGACAATATTTAAAACTATGACAAACTCCAAAAAATGTAAAATCTCAGATGTTTCATCCTTATAAAACTTCAAAACATCTATACTGAGAGACAGGCAGAAAGCCTGTTTTTTCTCATTCTTTTATTCCAAGTTACATTTTAACATGCACACTTTTCAAAACATCAAGTAGAGTCCATACTTAATCTTTTGAGTTACTGTACTTATATTTTTGCACATACCTTATTTTTAAGCAGTTCCAGTACTCGCAAATTTGTATGGAATCACAGTACTGGTATCTGTACCAATAAACCTAAATTTATGAAATCAAATTACTCATATTTGTAATCATATTTTTTAAATATTGTTACAGTACTCAAATCTGTACTTACCTTATTTTATGGTATTAAGTACTCATATCTGTACTAGTAAACCTATATATAAAGTACTTGTATTAGTACTCAAGTATAACTTTTAATATTGTTACAGCACTCAAATCTGTACTCATTTTATGGCATGAAGCACTCATGTCTGTACTAGTAAACCTATATATAAAGTATTTGAATAATTTAGTATTCAAACATAAATTTTAATATTGTTACAGTACTCAAATCTGTACTCACGTTATTTTATGGTATTAAGTAGGGCATAACCGACTTTTGATCCGGAAATCGGATTCCACCGGATAGTATGAACTTCCGATTAATCGGAGTCGGACAAGGCAGAAATGACCGATTTGGATAATAAAAATAATAAAGTTGAATTTCTATAGCACCGTGTCTAACACTGCGTGTCATTCGATAGTGCGTTAATAAAGTTAAAAAAGAAGTCAGAAAAGTCCAATATGGTCAACACAACCACGCTGTGAGACAATCTATTTGAACCGACGGGTGAAAACCGGAAATGAAGCCGGATATGGTAAAGTACTAAGTAACATGCTAGACACGGCAAAACCAGATACCAGAAACCCGGAAACGGAAGATGAAATTTTTTAGAAAAAAAATACGGATTTAGCATTTCCGATTAATCGAATCATATCCGGAATCAGAAAAATTTCATGCCCAAAATCTGGAATCAGAAATCGGTAGAAAAATGCTAATCGGTTATGCCCTAGTATTAAGTATGCATTATTGTACTAATACACCTATATTTATGATATTAAAGTACTCATATTTGTACTCGTAAACTTATCTTTTAACAGGTAGAGTAATCATATTTGTACTTATGTTTTTAAAAGAGTTTCAGTACTCACATTAGCACTCATGCACTATTTTTATGTTGTTATACACATTATTTTTACTCAGTCCTAATACACCTACAGTACTTGCATCTGTGCTCATAAACTTATTTGTATGAAGATATAGTACTGATATTTGTACTCATGATTTATTATTATGGAGACATAGTACTGATATTTGTACTCATGACTAATGTTATGAAGATATAGTACTGATATTTGTACTCATGACTTATTGTTATGGAGACATAGTACTGATATTTGTACTCATGACTAATGTTATCAAGATATAGTACTGATATTTGTACTCATGACTAATGTTATGAAGATATAGTACTGATATTTGTACTCGTGACTTATTGTTATGGGGATATAGTACTGATATTTGTACTCATGATTTATTGTTATGAATATATAGTACTGATATTTTTACTCATGACTAATGGTTATGAAGATATAGTACTGATATTTGTACTAATGACTTATTGTTATGGAGACATAGTACTGATATTTGTACTCATGACTAATGTTATGAAGATATAGTACTGATATTTGTACTCATGACTTATTGTTAAGGGGATTATAGTACTGATATTTGTACTCATGGCTTATTGTTATGATGATAATGTTACTCATGATTTATTGTTATGAATATATAGTACTGATATTTGTACTCATGACTAATGGTTATGAAGATATAGTACTGATATTTGTACTCATAACTTATTGTTATGAATATAAGGTACTGATATTTGTATGCATGACTTATTTTTTATGAAGATATAGTACTGATATTTGCAGTCATGACTTACTGTTCTGAAGATATAGTACTGATATTTGTACTCATGGCTTATTGTTATGATGATAATGTTACTCATGATTTATTATTATGAATATATAGTACTGATATTTGTACTCATGACTAATGGTTATGAAGATATAGTACTGATAATTGTACTCATAACTTATTGTTATGAATATAAGGTACTGATATTTGTATGCAAGACTTATTTTTTATGAAGATATAGTACTGATATTTGCAGTCATGACTTACTGTTATGAAGATATAGTACTGATATTTGTACTTGTGACTTATTGTTATGAAGATAAGGCTCTGATATTTTTATGCATGACTTATTGTTATGAAGATAAGGTACTGATATTTGTACTCATGTTATGGAGTTACAGGAATTGTACTCTTACTTTCAAATGTAAAAGTATCCTGTTTTCTAGATTACATTTTGGAGTACATCAAAAAAGGCATGAACCTATTCTATCTTTTAATAAATGAAAAACAAGTTTATAAACCCCAAAAATTTAGTAATGGAGAAGACCAACAATTTAAGCATTGCTTAATTCCCAGAGAAGATCATTGTTTTCTGTTCTGAAGTAACCTTTATCTGTAAACCCAGAAATAATTATTGCTTCAACAACTTTCATTCTGCAGGCACCCTAAAAAATTATGCACCCATTGCTAACAGGTGCACTCCAGCCAGATCTATCCTTGTCACTCGAGTTCTGTCACAGGTATCAAGCAGCATCTCAGGCTGTCCTTGATTGAGTCTTTCAATCTTTTCTTCAGGCTACTAATTTTTCTGTCTCCACTAGACTGAGCTCCATACAAAATCTAAGTGGCATTTGAAACTCCTCCATAGGGATGTTATGACCCATCCACCAGAGTTGGGCTTTCATGACTATCACTTTGATATTGGTTAAGACTGCTCTATACAGCACTTCTATGCCCATAATCCAGCACAGGGCTCTCATGTGGAAGTGCTCAAGTTGCTTGATGTGCTTCTTGTATGTTGTCCTAGACTCGCATCCACATAGGAGACTTGTTAGCACAACTGCTTTATATACCTTTATCTTGGTGGACAGTTTGATATTCCTGTGGCTCAATACAAGAGTGGAGACATAATAGTGATTGACTGGCACTTTGTCTAATGATCCATCGGAAGAAATTATGCTTCCTAGGTAGCTGAAGTCTTGCTCAGACTGATAGTGAGTCCAGAGAGTCTCGAGGCTTTCACGAAGCGAGTAACAATGATCTGGAGATCTGCTTCCTTGTGTGCCATAAGAGCACTGTCATCCACAGAAAGTGATTTAAGAATGAATTTCTCAATTGTTTTGGACCAGGCATTCAGTCGGAGAAGGTCGAAGAGAGAGCCATCCAGTCTGTACTTAATGTACACTCCTTTCTGGAGATCACAGTGTTGTGTTTGGTTTCAGAATTACATGTAATATTTAAATGTCAAAAGTACACCATTGGCACTTATGTACTTTGTGCAAACTAATGTTACTCATATTTCTAATGATGAAAGCCACAAGCACTTGTATACATACTATAATTTAACAAAAGTACTTGTAATCATATTTGAGTACATTCAAAAGTACTCTGCCCCATGTATAATTCCAACATTTTTGTAAAAACATCCAACTCTATCATAGCAAAAATCTATCATGCACAAATACAAGAATTTCTTCAATAAGAGTAAATACATACATGCATACTTCATTACATTTTTGCGCTGTAACTAAATAATCGCAAGTTAATAATAATTAAAAATAACAAATTCAAATCTAACTGATGAAAAAGAATTTTGTTAAAAATGTGAACATTTTAATGTAGAATATCTAAAGGTTGCATACTATGTTTCCTCCAGTCTGACATAAGTAATCATTATGTGCCATATGCCAAGATGTTTACATAATGCACAACATTTATAAAAAATGTAAAGTTTTAATATAAGGCTTTATTTGCAATCATTAAAACCATCGGCAGATACACAGGACTATATTTTGATGATGGTCATCCACTTTGGCACTAACAGAAAATACTGGAAAGGAAATATTTTAACCTTGCTGCTGACAGCTTTCAAAACTGAAACATCTTGATCACAAGCCAGTTTCTTGACTGGTGTTTGAAAAGCCGAGTCTTCATCATCACTAAGTACAATCACAGAATCATCAATGTCTGAATGAAGGGTCTGTGTCCATAAGCTGGTCAGTGTACTCTGTTGCTTTGCCTGAAACATTAAACATTTACTTGACATCAACATGTACTAACAAAAAAGACAAATTACTTTTTCTGACATGAAGCAGTTGGCATAAAATGATCTTGTTAGGCTAAATCAACTGAAAATCTAAATGAAGTGTACAACCCTGAATGGGTGATACCTCCATTTAGCTCATGTGTTCAGATACAGAGCAAAGATAAGTGGATTTTTTTTTTAAAATCACTTGCCTTCGACTCAAAATCCACTTGACCGACAATGCCAATTTTTTCACTATTATGTTGACACAATGTTTGAAATTACTATACTATAAATAAAATAAAAATAACTATTTTTACCTTTCTAATTTTCTGTGTGCATTTACTTCTCATTACAGTGTAATTAAAACAGTGATAGACCTTGTCCACTAAAAGTTTAATTTTTGAACTTATTTGGTTAAAAGCAATGTTATCCTCATGTCAACAGTATTCAGTAGTTGGTTGTTCTTAATAAAATATTGATCAGTAACAACAATATGAAGTTTTGCAACTAACTTACACCATAGCACTGTAGATGTATCACAATTATGAAAAACATTTATCTAAATGTCAATGGATCCAGCAGCTATCAACTTTTTAACTAAAATAGGAGAAGAACAGTAATGGCATCCACAAGTGGAAGTAAGGAAGTTCTGCAGAATTTGGCACTGTACAATTGTCAAGATGGTATATGAATATTCAAGGAAGTATGATGATGGAGTATTAAAAGAAGTTTAGTGGTGCAATTTGAAAAATTCCTAGCCTTTTAAAACAAAAAACTCATTGCAATGTTTTTTTTGTTTTTTTATTAGGATTTTTAACGTAACTTTAACAATTTTTCAGTCTTATCGCTACAATGTCTGCAGTGAGGCAGTTTATAGTCATGTCTAGCACTGAGGCATCATGCCACAGACATGAAGCATGATGTCACACCCAGTCACATTTTCCTGACACCAGGCCAACAAGTCCTAACACTAACCTCTTAATGCTGAGTGTCAAGCGAGGCAGCTGTTAGTACCATTTTTATAAGTCTTTGGTATGACTCGGCAGGGGATCAAACACACGACGTTCTGCTTCTGC
The DNA here is from genome assembly GCA_030141615.1 of Unio pictorum. Lineage (NCBI taxonomy): Eukaryota > Metazoa > Mollusca > Bivalvia > Unionida > Unionidae > Unio > Unio pictorum. The sequence goes on from JARLTB010000189.1 coordinate 2,307,164, forward strand.
GAGGGATGTTCTAACCACTTGGCCAGCGGAGCGGTTCATTGCAATGCAAGTACTTGCTTCTTACAATGTACCTTCATCAAAAATGTTCATTAATTAACTTTATTAATGAATAAAGCATGTCTTTAAAATGGCCAGAAAATAGGAAAAGTCTTGGCTCAGATGGATTTACAGCAGACTTCTATAGATTCTTTTGGACAACTGTTGGGAGTTGTATTCAAATCAATAAATTATAGATATATTTTTCAAACTCAAAGAGTCATCATATGCCTACCAAAAGAGAACAAAGACAGCATTTTTTAAACATGAAAACCATTATCATTCCTAAATATTAGCTATAAGATAGTATTGGGAGCTTTTGCAACTAGGATCGAAAAAATGTGTTTCTTGTGTTTGATTTGGATTTTAGCTTTAACAATTTTTCAGTCATATTGATATGATGTCTGCAGTGTGACAGTTTATAGTGCTGTCCAGTACTGGGGCATCATGCCACAGACATGTAGCATGATGTCCCAAAAAGTCACATTATTAAGACACCGGGCAGACCAGTCTTAACACTAACATCTTAATGCTGAGCACCAAGTGAAACAGCTGTTAGTACCACTTTTGTAAGTCTCTGGTATGACTCAGCTGAGGATCAAACCCATGACCTCCCGCATCCAAGGTGGATGCTCTAACCACTAGGCCACTTGAGCAGTAGGATTGAAAAAGTTCTTCCATCAATAATCAGTGATACTCAAAATGACTTATGAAAGGTAGACTGATTGGAGAAAATAAAAGATTATTATATGGTACGGATCAACAAGAGAATGGAAATAGATATGGTTTATTATTGTTAATAGACATCGAAAAAGCCTTTAACTCAATTAACTGCAGCTTTTTGGATGAGATGTAATTTTAGCATTACTGAATTGGAAAGAGGATCCACAAAATGCAAACAACTATTTATCCCCGAGTTTTTTTGTGCAATTTTTCACCCAGAAAGTTTTAATACAAATCCTAGAAAGATGCCAGATGCCAGCACTGAAGATCTTAATGATTTTTTGGATGATTGCAGTAATTTAAATCCTTTTGAAATGATTAAATGAAACATCAGATGAGTTAATTTTTTAAAAAATACTTTTCATTAATATCCAAAATCATGGAAAGATGCAATCAAAAACTATTTGGCTCACAACATGTTGATAAGCATGAGGATTAAATAATGAACTTGCAAAATTAAAACTCGATGATGTTTGTACACAAAGATATTTTGAAAAGTGGTAAAGAGGCAACAGACTGCTAAGCAAGAAACATGGAAACAATTATTAAATAAAAATATAAGTTATGGGGGATGTCTTCGATTTATAGCTGTGTAAAACTTTGTACTATAGATACAAAGTTGATCTCTTCTAAAATTAAATTCACAGAATAATTTGTTACTAATAACTTTTTGAAAAAAATCAACATATTCGATGACATCAAAAGCACTTTCTGTAAAGTGAGAATGAAAGCAGTGAACATCTATTCCATGACTGCATTATTACTTCTAAGTTTTGGTGCTTTTTTTAACCAAATTTTTTGCACCTTGCTGTCCAAATATATTATACATTTGACCTCACCAAATAGAAATATTCTTTGGAAGTGAACAATCAGACACTTTGTGGAATCTCTTGCTTATTTTGGCTAAATATTATATTTATAATTTTGCAGATTCAACATGCAAAATCCTTTCACTGATGCTTCTAAACAATGACTGAAGCATATAAAAACATACTGCTAAGTTGAACAAAAATAAGGACCTATTTCTTCAAAAATAGACCTCAATTATGAACAATGTACCTTGTGCAATACAGTAAAAAGAACCAATACTGCAGTCTATGCTACCTATACACTGTATGTATTTATCTGCCTATATAATTTAAGACAAAAGAGACTGCATGCTATATGCATGACTTTTTGTGTGCTATGTGTATATGCATGTCTTTTCGACCTTTTTCTGCCTTATATTTTTTTCCCTTCATCAAGAGATAACCAGAAATGTTTTATTGTAAGGTGACCATGGGATGGTGTTCCCCAACCCAGCGATCAACCTATAATGTAGACAACTGAAAATTTCAGTTCCTTTTAGGGTGAAAAATGTATTGGAGTATTTGTTGCAAAAGTTGGAATCTGGCTCCAGATTCTCTATAATCCTCAAATTTGCTTATATTCTTTTACAATTCTGGTAGTTTGTGAGAAGTAATTGCAATAAAAAAGATGAAGAAAAACTCTAGTTCTCAAGATGTACACCTTGTCATCCTATCATTCTTGAAAAATGAGTTGTGGAATCCTCAAATCTAAGTAAATCTGATTCCTAATTTTTCCTAAGAGATGAAATCAGACTACATGTAATTTCAAGAAAATGCAGTATATCATGATTGTACTTTAATCCTTAATACTGTACCTGTCTAATATTGTGAAAAATCTAGTTCCAAACCAAGAAATACCACAAATATTTGTAGGTATCAATTTCAGGATCAAAATTTGAGATACATTGTATTTAGTGAAGCTAGGGTCTAATCTGGAAATACAGTTGTATGGCAAACTTGTTACTATTAGAATTTTGGAAAGATGGTGTATATTTAGAAGCTCAAACATAATGGAAGCCTCAAATGCCAAAATCAGTTAAAGCCTTAAAGGGATGATAAATAACATTAAGAGTCTAATCACTTTCTTCAATAATAGCATATTTTTTATTCATTATTTTAAAGAACCACTTTCACCTTAGACAATTCAACATTTCTCAGCTCACATCACATTTCAACTAACCGAAATGTATGTCAATGAAATTATTCGCTTGTGTCAGAAATTGGATCCATTAGGAAAAAGTCATCAAAGTATAGTCAAACATAATTTTAATTTGTGGAAAAGAGTCAATACGCTGCCAAGTGTGTGAGATATTCATGAAAATTTGGTCTCTAGTTCCTGTCAGTTTGCTGCGGAGCAAGCTACACAGCACCGTTTATTTAGGAAATATAATGGTGATCCAAACAATATAAATATCATGGTAAACATCTTACAGTGTAGGACTTACTAATTCACAAATATGATCAAAGACAGAATTGGCACCATGCAAATGTAATCCATAAGGGAAATGCTTTGTTTCATGTCTTTCTTCCTAAATAAATAATTCTCACTCCAGCAAATGGATGTGCTTTCAAATTCCACTGACATACATTGCAGTTGGTTTGAATGAGATGGAAGCCTGGAATGCCAAAACTGGTTAAAAGGATGATAAATATGGTCATGTTGCAGGAAAATTTGCTGATGCTTCATGTATAGATAGATATCTTCTTATAGTTCATTTGTAGTTAACATCACCTTGGATAATGTCAATATGGATTATGTATGATTACAACTATAGACCCCGATTCTGGTCACAAGGAAAATGCATGTCTGTTGTTTAATCATTACGCAATTCATAGTTAAGAATATCTTGGATAATGTCAATATATATTATGTAAGATTACAACTACAAACCCGATTCTGGACACAAGAAAACTACCTGTCTGTTGTTTAACCACAATGCAATGACCTTTCAACAGTAAATTAAAAAAAAAATTCTACAACAAGGCCAACAAAGTGAAGACTGCTGTTTGTTTTGCAATATGTCAGTGATGGCACGACCGACTTGAGCGCAAATTTGGGCTTTGGGAAAATGGAATCATGAGAGTGATAAGTATTAAATTAATCAAGGCAGTTATCAAATAAAACAGACTAAATCCAATCAAATCTGAGAGATTCAAACCTAAGGCAGAAACTAAACAAGCAACTGCTTTTGTTCGAACTCAATCCATTTTTCAATCAGTAGATGTGGGAATTTTGCCTGAGGCGGATCATAGAGAAGTTGAGAGCAATTAGACTGTTATCAAAGAGCATAAGTTGTGCACTCATTAAAAGCGGGAAGGACACTCTAGTTGGAATTCTAGGTTTGGATTTGTGAACAAAGGCTTCTTAAGGAAAAATATCTTTGCCTGAATATTTGTCTTACTTTCATGATTAGGTGTTGTAAGATTGATATATTATACATAGTTTACAAGAATGGATTCTTCCATGTATAGCTGAATGATCAACATACTGTTATGTAGCATATAGCAAATTATTAACATGCAAGATGAACATACAGTAGATCATTGCACTGGAGTCAAAGTGGATTGTTTAATATACTGCTATGTTGCATCGGAATGAATTTATTTGAGAATTGTGTTAGAATTTGTACTTGCTTTATCATTATATGAAGATATAGATTGTTAATTATACAGAGTTCGTCATTGCTGGATTTATGCACACATAATTAGGTATTTTGTAAATTTGAACGTGTCTTTAATAATTCGTAGGGTAGGAGATGTGTATGATTGCTATTTTACTTCATTGAAAAATTAACAATTAGGCATGTGTATGCATGTATCGAAACTTGTTAAAAATATTATTAATATAGCACAATTATTATAAAACTATTATTGAATGATTACATGTGTGTATGGAATATTTAGATGCAAGTGAGTGCATTTACCTGTCAATTTATTCACCATTATTCTGAGAAAGGTCTATGAGAGTGTGGTGAATTTTCTTGAGATTAGAGTAAGGACAAGGCGACAAGATTATACGTCCCCTCTAATTCTACAGGTAGCTTTCTGGGTGGTTATTAGAGTTTGATGCCCAAGGACTGGAAGACGTGGATAGCACATGGTAGTCATTTAGAGTGACATCACCAGTTTGTGTAGATGTGCAGTGCCAGAATGAGCCCATGATAATTAGGGCCTAACCGGAAATTGCCTTGGACATTCGCTTCGGCCAAATATCCGGATTTTTGGTACTACTCGGAAGTATTCGCCTCGGCAAATAATATGCACACAAATGGTTACAAGTAAAATAAGTCTATAAATATCGAACTTTATTAAAAAAAAAAAAAAGCTTTTTAATACATAATAATTTTATTTAATAATAAAAAATTTCATCTTATAGCCAATATATACGGTATACGGTACATGAAAAGTTTAAGTTTCACATACGATAATAAAACAAACAGTACACTCCGGAGTCGCACCTACTACTTGGTTTGTGCCCGGATCCGGCCAGTCCCGGATTACCCATTAGGCAGAGTAGGCAACTGCCTATGGGCCCCGCGACTTTTATGGGCCACATCAGGGGCCCCCATGTGACCGTGACCGTGGGTCTGGGGCCCCAAAAGTTTGACTGCCTATGGGCCTCCACGGTGCTTAATCCGGCGCTGGATCCGGCAAATAGTACATCCAAATACTCGGATTCGGTACTTGCCGAAAATTATTTACTCAGTTAGGTCCTAATGATAATGAGAACTGGAAATGTCAGAGGAACTGATCCAAGTGCCAGGAGAGCACATAGCCAAATGTACCAGAAGTACCAAAGAGAAACAAGAGGCAGTCAGGGATTATCCTGGGCTTCAACAATGTCACAAATTATTTTTAAAAATCCTTATTGGCAACAAAATATACCATCTGGCAATTTTTATGGTGACAACCTTTTGGGCTGTTCAATTTGTACATACAATCATGGATTTAGAGTGTAGACATTCAAAGGGACCATGAAAGAAATCCACAAACCTGGCTATACAATGCAATGGAATCTGTTACTTAAACAAATCTTTTGTTCATATTGACAAACCCATCTTAACATTACATTGCAACAGCATAATCCGCTTATCTTGACATCTGGCCTGAGTAATGTATGCTGTGATACACTCAGTTATGCTACCAGACTATGTCTGCAATTGACCGACATCTAAAGGCATGAACAGAAACAGCTACATTTAATTGAGCAATAGCTAATCCTTCTGGGTTTATTAATGCACCAATAAAAAAGTTTTGCTGAAACTTCAGAGAAAACTGATTTATTTTCGAAGTCCTGATTGCTGTGTATAAATATAAAGCAAATGGGGAAAAATCGCAAGAGCAACTGCATCGTGGGTAAATGCTTGAAAAATCGATAGAGCAACTTCATCGTGGGTAAATGAAAGTTAGGCATTGCGTGTTCATCATCTCATTCTAAGCTAACAAAATTAACAGCATTTGGATTTAATCCAAATTCATCAGACAACACAGTCACTAAACCTGATGTTTTACCTGGCAGTCCAATGCCATCTGCATGTAGTGATGGTACATGTAGTAATGCTTCAAATGCAACACCACATCATGATGAATGGGTCAAAGTTGCCAAACATTTCTATACAGCTAGAAACTTGAGCGTTTGTGGCTGAGATATGATACTAAGTTAAAGCAGATGTTCTGTGACATATGTATCAAGGCATATAGTGTCAATTCATTTATAACTTGCTGTGATATTTTGAAGGAGTATGTCACCTAACATGTATCCAGGTGAGGTAAGTAATATGTTAATTTTGATCATTGATCATTTACTTTTGCCATCCATCCTGTGTTACCACTCCAGGGACTTAAACTATGCAACAATACAGGAGTGCAAGAATTAACTTACAGCATGGTGAATGAATTCCTATTTCCTAAAAGTCCTTTCAATTCCAATAGTTCCAAGAAATCTGAATATGTTCCAATGAAAAATTCCCATTCTGTGTTGAAGTTTCAAATGTACAGAAAGATTTCCAAAGAATTCAAATAGTTGCTGAATATATTTACAGCTATTTTAGTGTGTCATGCAAAAAAATAAAAGCTTCTAAGAAACCAAGTTTGGAGATTGAATTAGAAAACACGCAGATTGGGACCAACCATCAGGAAGTTTTTTGCAGCATATTTAAGCACTGTTTTCACTAAGTATTCACCAATTTTACAGGTCCAATACACACACTTTAACTTCTCAAAAGAACATGCCATTTCTTCCTGTGGGGTGCATTATCCCCTCCCCTCCCAATGAGCCCTCATTTCTGGTCATCTGTGTCCAAACTGCACACTAGCTAGACTGGTTAGAATCAAGCCTCTTCAACATACTTCAAAGAAACTACCTGTTCCACAGTCAGTGAAAGCACTAACAATTGTTTGACAAATAAACAATGCCCTTTTTTGTTAAAACAATGCCAAAAATGGGTGTAAATTTATGTTAACAGTTCAAGTCTCAAGCTACCCTACAGGTAATAACTATTTCCCATATTTTATATCTCACCTCATATATGCATATAACACTGCTTACTCAATAACATTTTTATTGCAAATGTTTTTTTGGGGAGGGGGGCACATATGCTCTCTGATATGTTTCTTCATTTCTTCTTTTAATTTAATGACGGCAATAAATACTTACATAGAGATAGTACATTAATGCAAAGTATTGACTCGTGTAAGTTTCATTGGTTGGAATGAAGATCCAAGTTTGCTTGTTGAGAAAACAATCTACAGCATTCAGTTATCATTCTTGGAATTTAGGAAGCAATTCACTACAAGCAAAGCAAGTAAAGTGCTGCAAAGATAAATTATGAACTCCTGGTTGATGGAGATGTACTTTGTGAAGCTAGCCATAAAATGGGGGTGGGGTGGCATTTAATTCCCGAATGCATGAAATCGACAGTCATATTATATGTCACTTATGATACATTTCAATGTACAATCATAGGGTTTTAGTATTTAAATGTCATTACCTAATGTTCCTTACAAAACTATTGTTTGGGAAATAATATACATAATATAGATTTACTTAATGCCTGATGTTTCTAAAGAGAGAGAGATTGTAGATGTCAGGAAAGTAGATATTTTACATTTGATAATGCATTTATTTCAGGTGACAACAGTCATAAGAATGCACTAATGGTGATGTGGGATGCAAAGAGCATGGAAGTAGTAAAAAAAAGTCATGTAATAATTTATTTTGTAATATTATGGCTGTATTGCTTGTTGTCAATAAAGTAATAACTATCCCATCTTTTCAATATTCATTTCCTATTCAGGGGAGGGGGACAACTTTTTAAAAGCTAGGACCATCCCAGACAGTGATTGACAGATGAGTAAGTGAGAAAAAAGACTCACTCAAGACCTTTAATTACATGTGATGGAATAATAATTGGCAACTGTGAATAGGTCATTGATTGACTGTATTGATTTTAAAGAAACTGTGAATGAGAAATTTGTTGATGAAATTCGTTAATCCATTTGTCATATTTTATTAAATTGTTGTAGTCTGCACCTTGAGTTATTTATATATCTAGACCGTCAGTATTGCTGACTAGGCTCAGAATCATTAAAATTGTAATTGTCCATCATTTCTATAGTATTAGTAATTTTTATTCATTTTGCTAAAAGCGAAATTCTTCAACCTCATCCGATTTTGACATTCCTAGCTTCATCTGCACTCGAACCATGCTTTCATTTCACATTTGCTACCGTCTCATTTTTATTCCCTCCCGATACAAGTAAAAAAAAAATTCAAATTTGTGAGCGAGTTTTGATATGGACTGCTAAGTGTGTGAGATGTTCCTGAAAATTATCCTGTCAATCGACTTGGGAATATGCTACACAAGCCTGTTGTGTACAGTATGCTTTAAGACGTAGCAACAACACAAAAATACCATGATATATTATATAACATTGAAGGACTACCAGTGCAGGAGTTTACAATCAATTCCACAAATCATTTGGCAGAGAAGCAAAGTATTTTCATTTATTACCATTAATTATGATATTTATACTTCTGTGCTCTGATTCCATGCAAAATATGTAAACTTTCACAACAGCCTGCAATTTTCTTCGAATGAAACAGCAGACACATTCGACAGTTTCAAATCGAGTGCAACAGTGTCTTGCAGTGCACATCCGCAAGAAGAACCGGAAGTCAACAGATAGAACCTCTGCAAAACAGCCACACTGGGAACCAATTCAAGAGTAATTTCCCTTTATTAACAATTGTACGAAGAAGAACTAGGTTAGAGAAAATAAATATATTACCTCTGTCTCTTCAAGTAAAGTATTAAAAAAAACGGCTGAAACAAAGGCATATGAACCTCTCTCTCTCTCTCGCGCGCGCGCTGGTATAACGGTACCAATTGCGCTAGTCCAGGTGGGTGGAGCTTAAGGTGTAGAGATAATTTATAAAAATAAGTTCATTTCTCACATCTCCTTTTAAATGCCTGTGATTTTTTGTAAGCTTTATATCGTGTAAATATGTTCTGCTCCTGAGCAAGATTTTTAGCAACCCTAGTTCCAAACGAAATTCTATAATCAATTGCATTGCATAGTTTTAGTATTGATTCCCCCAGGCCCATTATTTAAAGAGTGCACTGCACTGTATGCCTTACCAGTATAATTTCTTGTCCATGATATATATCTTGGCAACGAACGCCTTAAAACCCTGTTTGCTGCCTCAACCTTTTGAGTATTTGTGTTAAATTTAGTTTTTTCCAAATTTAATGGTCCCAAATGATAATTAATACAATCCCGCAATATGCCCTCAGACTGTTTTGTTACATGTATTTTAAAATTAAATGGCAAATATGGACTTTTCTCCAACCAGTTACTCTTGCATGCATATGAATTATCAGTACACAGACTATGATCTCCCTGGTAACACTGTACAATAGCATCAACACTGTATGATAGGCAACCCTTGACTCTGTCAGTATCCCCGTTAAGTTTATTAAATGCATTTTGAAACTCCACCCGACACCTCTGACTCAGGTCAATGGCAAACCTGTCGCGCATTTTCTGTCTAGCAGCTTTGGTCAGCTCTGGCATCATGTGAACCAAATTTGGGCACCCTTTATATATTTCCTATGGTTTTCAGAGAAATGTCTGGTGTCGATAAAGTTTTTAGGGATAGTCTGAGTGATCCCCTAATTGTAAAGGATGACTGAAGCCCTATAGCTGCTTGTATCTGGATCAGTTGTCATGTTTCGCACTTCAAAATTGTCTTCGTTTAGGTTAAGAAGACATTCTGAGGCCCAAGTTTCCTCATCACCAATATTAGTTTCCATACAGATATTTGCAGTGCAATCACAGGTTTTGTTTATCATATTAAGTTCATCTGTTTGGTGTTGTATGTGATGAGAACACAATTTATTTTTAGTTGTTAGGTCAATAATGTCATTCTTTGATGTTACATTTTCAGCCTGTATGTAGCAGACTTGTGTTACTGGCTGAAATGGAGTTTTTCCAACACCAGAATACAAAGGATTGTTATATGAACCATCTCCTTGTACATCAATGATATCAGGTGGATATCCCCTTGCAATATTAATTTCTCTTAGCTTTTGTCTCCGACATCTCACATCCATAATATTTTCTTTTATGATCTCTTTACAAATTTTGTTCGAAACCTTTTGCATCCCCATTGTGGAAAGGGCAGGGATGCTGGCAGACAAGAGTAAATTCCTTAGGCCAGCATTTTCC
>JARLTB010000189.1:2322500-2377500 GCA_030141615.1 Unio pictorum
CTTTACTCTCACGGGTTTTTCTTTTTCTTCTTCCTCGTCAATTTTGTTTCGTCTTCTTTTCTTGTCTTTGTGAACGTGTTGGAGTTCTTCCTTGGGGGAGGGTACCTCTTCCTCCTCCTCCTCCTGTTCAGAAATCCTCTCCCCCCTCTTCCTGCTCCTGTTGTTTCTTAGGGCAGTTTGGAGACCAGTGTCCTTTCTATTTACAATGATAACAGGTATCTTGACTTTTGTCTCTTCTGGTACCTTTTTTGCTTTTGTCACGATCTGGACATTCTGTAGCCCAGTGTCCTTTCTTCTTACAGATATAGCAACTATCTTGACTTTTATATCGAAAGGAGGGAGAGTAGTCTGTAGGCTTGTCTGAAGTAAACTTTCGTATGACACCACGCAAAGCTCTGATGAGAAGTTCAACTTGTGTAGGTTCTTCCATCGTTCTGGTCAATGTGAGAGTGAAGTGAATACTGAAAGGTTAGACACTGACCCTTTATATATGCACGGATCGAACATGAATATATAGGGGTTATGGTCTTTAAAATGTAGTCATTTGACTTTTTGCAGACAAGATGAAAAGACCGCATCATGTTGTCGAAGAAAGAAGACTGTAAGAGACGGAAACGTGATGTATCGCCACGCACAGTAGCTGAAGTCTTGGCTCAAATTCATGCCAGTGATTTTGAAGATGACATGAGTCCGAATCCACAACCAGACAACCAGCAAAGTTCACCACCCTTAGTAAACCCTGAAAATTACTATCACATTCGAAAGACGGAAAAGCGTTCCTCTCGAAAATTTAGAAATACGGCTTACACGTACGCCGTAAAGTTTAAAGATTTCAAGTCCAATGTACCTTTGGAGAATACAGAGGGGTTGATTACCGAGGTGTGGGATTCTGTGTTAACTGCACTGAAACAGCAATGTCAAGCCAAAGAAGACGATCGCTTGAGACTTTCCATTCATCACGACAGTTTGAAGTCCCCTGTTTGGATCGAGTTTAGCAGCCCATCACAATTGACACCTTCCAAAGTCATCGACAAAATTCAACATGTGCAACAATCCAACGACAAGTTTCACATCGCCAACGAAAAAGCAACACTGTTCATGACCCACGTGTCTCTTCCCCAGGGGATAGGACGCAAAAAACTATTATCGGTCGACAACCTTCGCAACACCAAACTAAGCCTCGTCCGAATTAACAATTCTCAAGACCAGATGTGTTTAGCCCGTGCCATCGTCGTGGGACAAAAGTATGCCAACAAGAACGACACAGTAGAATGGAAAAGAGCCTGGAAAAGTATTTAATGATCGGACCGAGCCAAATAACGAAGTAAAGCAGAACTCCTGTTACAGCAAGCGGGTATATCCAAAGACACCATTTGCGGCATTCCAGAAATGCAAAAATTGCAAGACGTGTTAGCTCCACATTACACATTACGTGGTATGGAAACCTGACACAGCAGGTGATAATAAGTTTAATGACGCAGCCTTGACCGTAGATGACGATCCTCACAATGTGGGTTTAACGAGCGTCGAAAGAAACATCTGCAAGGACGTAGTTTAGAACTGTTCGATCGTTTGCATTTGGACATGTGGTTTCAAGAGAAGTATTTGCTGAACGGCGTGGATATTTGCTTGAGACTGAATTGTAGCAGTACTGCTTTCCATTTGATAGCTCATGCCAATGAATACAAAACCATTATCCAAGAAGCCATGTTATACATGCGTCGCGTAGAAGTGTTACCTAAAGTGGGAAATGATATCAGTCACACTTTGAGCAGAACGACAGCCAAGTATCCGATACGACGCATGGAAGTAAAAACTTTCACCATTGCCACTGGACTCCGATCTAAGATCGAAGATCATCTGTTCCAAGGACAGCTACCCAAACGTTTATTCATTGGCATCATCAGCAATGCAGCCCTCAACGGTACCCACGATTAAAATCCTTTCCAGTTTAAGCACTGCAGAGTATCCAAAATCGAAGTCAGTCGCGATGGCAAAACTTTGTGTACCCGACCCTTCGAATCGAACTTTGCCGAGAATTACTTGATTTCGTACTTGTCGCTGTACGAAGCCACATGACAGTTAGGAACCAACACCAGTCACGGCATTTCCTACGACGATTATGCAGGAGGTTACACTTTGTGGGTTTTGATTTCACTCCAGACCAAGGCAGCGACGAGGGACATTTCCACCCTATAAAATCTGGGCAACTGAGTGTGGAACTTCAGTTTGCAGGACCTCTTACCGAAACGGTGAATGTCATTCTGTATGCCGAATTCGATAATACCATAGAAATCAACAGTTTGAGAGAAGTCATTCTAGACTATTAAACACTATGGAAAACTCTTGTCCCTCTTTCAATAGTGGAGAATCGATGGAAATGAATTGGGAGATTACAAAGAAAGCAGTCCCCCAAGGCCAACAAGAAGAAGTAGTGATAATGCAGTCCAGATGGCCAAAACAGGAACAACATTTAGTCACCTGTTTTGCCAAACACTTTGAAAATACAATGAGAGACATGATTAAAAAAGATTGTTATGGCTGTCAAATCGATCATCCCAGTCAAATTCAACACGATAAATGTATGATGATGCGTCAAGAAGAAAAATTGGACGATTATCTGAACGAAGCTTGGAGTCTCATCTCAGAAGAAGCCATGTTACATCAGTGGTATAAAGACTTGCGTGATCATTCCTCTCCTCCATTGTTTGCTCGAGAAATTGATCGCATCGTAGCTCTCTTGGCCAAGAGTAAGGAGACGAAGCAAACAACCAGTTACTTGACAGACCTTTTCAAGCAAAAAGTCTGGATTGAATTGATGACTTATCATCACTGTGAAGAAAGAAAAAACAAGGTCACAAAAACATGGATACCTGGGAACTTTATTATCTTTTGAACCGTAGTTCGTACACTGCTTCTTGGAATCCTGTCGTGTGTACTAAAGATCAACTACCTCATCGCAAACCTCAAGAGAATCAAGCTTATGTCATCAACACAGATGACAGTCATCTTCCAGGAACTCACTGGGTAGCTGTCTACTTTCCGCAAGAGGGTTGTGTGGAGTATATTGATTCGTATGGATTGCCTCCTTTGGAAGACAATATCATTGACTTTATGAGAAGAAATGCCCAGACGACACGATTCAATAATGTGAAATTACAAGGCACAGAATGGGATAAATGCCCTAGGGGTCGCACGCTGTACGCAATCCAAAAAACTGAGTCATAAAACAAAAGGACCCATCATCAATAACATACACCATCAAAGAATCATTAATCGGATCCGGACCAGAAAAACCCTGCGGGCAGTGTGGGAAAGTACATAACAGCCATGAAGACCAACGACTCAAAATGCCCACACTGTCTATGTGATGAGAATCTTCAACACGTATTCAGTATATGCCACAAATACAGAGAACAACGTAACAAACTAAAATGTTCTCTAAAGAAAATTGGATCACCAACCTCATACCCACAATTTTTACTAGAAACCAACCCCAACCCAAATTTGACCAATGAAACCATATTAATATTCATTAACGAAATCGATAAAATAGGTAAAATTTGAGAAGGAGTTAGAGAACAATGGGGGTGGGTGGGACTACATGATGGAACCGCATAATACACGGGATAGCCAATTTGCTCGTTGTATGACACCAGTTGTGGACTGCACCATCATTGTGGAATCACTTCCATTGATTTTTTAACATCTATTCTCAAATTTTAAATCATACTTTATCTATTCTCTTCATACTCTCTTCTCTTTTCTACTCTTTTCTCATTTCTTCTCTTCTCTTCCTTTTTCTTCACCTTCATGGCGTAGTATAAATTACATTTAGTTACTTATATTAAACCTACGGGCATATAATGGTTTAATAAGCAACTTATTTCTGCAAACAGGCTTTAGGAATCGTACTAGAGGTACCTGGCTTGAGTCCACACTAATAAACAGCCCGGTTTATGTCTGTGTGATTCTCAATCAAAAGAAATAACCATGCTAATTAACCAGTTTTAAACTCGCACTAGAGCGGCATAAATTTTATTTAGATTTATATAGAACCCCAAAATTAGATCTATAAGGTGGCTAAATCCCAGAGCTATCAGGGCCAATTGCACAAAGCGATAACTAAATAGTTAGAATAAATAGTTTAAATAGAACCCTTAAATTAGAATTATAAAGTAGCTTAATCCCATAGCTGTCAGGTCCAACTGCACAATGCGGTAACAAAAATTTTAGAATAATAGGCTTCAAATAGAACCCCAAATTAGAATTATAAGGTGACTTAATTCCCAGAGTCATCAGGGCCAACTGCACAATGCGGTAACTAAATAGTTAAGAAAAATAGGAAACCAAAATATAAATTTATAAGGCGGCTTAATCCCAGCCATCAGGGCCCATACATAAAACTATAATAACTATGCCATTTACCTCTACTACTAATTAAACAGCACAAATGAACATATGATTAACTCAAAATTTAATTTAAATACGTCTGACGATGCTATAGACGCAGGCACTCTTTCAGGACAGTCCGATCCACCTTCCCTCCGGCTGACATGTAACAACACTGCCAATGAATGAGTGTATCCATTCCCATTCTTTTGCTAGGATTAGAATTATATCCCGTGAGACATAACTGTCTCAAAATCGGATTATTTAATTAGCACCAAACGGTGCATTAATGCGTAGGGAGGTGTGGCACCATTCCACCTCCCTCGAAAAAATGAATTAGCCCCTAATGGGGCAATAAATAGTCGCACATGCCCTTATGGGCGAATACGACTTTAATTTAACTGGATAGGATAGGACAGTCTAATGGTCATCCATGGCAGCGAACGAGCAACAAGCAACATGTCATTACTGAGTACGCTAGCGGTGGAAGTCATACCAGCACAAGCCCTTTGCGCCATTTTAGGTGTAGGGCTTACAGAGGCTACTAATTGGAGTCTAAGAGCGGCCGACAAGAGGACAACACTTCTTCTTGTCTGGGACAAAGAAGATAAATAGGAATATAGGGGGAATTCAAAGTACATGAGAAATAGAGGGAAAAGGCAGCGGCGACCGGCCAGCAGCACCCCACCCCCACCAACTACGGTCAACGTGGAAACTGCCCTTCAAACACCAGAAATGAGGGCGCCTGTACAGGAGGATGCAGTGCAACTTCTACGTGACCAGATAGCAGCGCTATCACAACAACATGAAGCTCATTTTATGACTGGTGTTATGGACGTGGCCACTTCACCGATACCGGAGCTTCAACCTACACCACCACCAAAAAAGAGGAAGGCAACTAAAGGGAAGGTAATTAAGACCATCACACCTACTACACCTATCCCTACGCAGTCACCAAGTTTGGCAGTAAACTTGGATAAAAAGTTGGAAGCTGCCTCGCACTCGCCACAGGAAGAGGAGTCATTCAAGTCACCAGTAAAGACCGTCAGAATGAAAAAAGGGGCTAAGGACCAAATCCTGGGAAAATTGTGCAATGACCTGGGGCTTTCTAATCTACTTGAGTACAAAAAGAAAGCAGGAAATTTCATGAACGCCATAACCTATATAGGATTCAGGTCATTGCAAACATCGTCGCCAAGAATGAACCAATGGAACTCCGCCCTCTCTCTCTCTCTCTCTCTCTCTCTCTCTCTCTCTCTCTCTCTCTCTCTCTCTCTCTCTCTCTCTCTCTCTCTCTCTCTCTCTCTCTCTCTCTCTCTCTCTCTCTCCCAGTCTAATGGGGAAGTTATGCAGCGAACTGGGACTAACACCACTCTTGAAAGACAAGAGAAAAGCAGCTAGCTTCATTTCAGCAGCGACCTACATAGGGTTCCAGTCGCTGCAAACGTCGCCTCCAAGACTCCAGCACTGGCACTTTGTCCTCACCATACTCACCCATCACTACTATGAGGCCTTTGAGGAGCGACCTCTACACCACCTAATTGATGCAGCAGCCAATATCGCCTCCCGAAACGGAAATTACTTTCCAAGAACAACATGGGAGGAGGAAAGAACTGCTGCCAAATTGGTGAAGATTGAGGAAAAGCGTGGTACCTTTTCCTACGATGGGTACTAGCCCTTTTAAGGGCTCAATTATTGTCATTTATCTTACTGAGCTCTCATTTGGTACGAGAACACTATTCGAACAAGCTCTATTGAAAAATCTGAGATGATTATTTTTGAAACACCGCTACAAAATTTACAATCTATTCCAACCTAACAGTGACTAACCTACAAATGTCGCATAGACATATTAGTTAAAAAAAATTTGTTAGGGACTTACAATAAGTACAATATGTACTAGAAAATTGGTATGTTAAGTGTTAGGAAAATTTTTACAACTTATTGAATTTGATTCCATTGCACAGGTGGCTGACACATTATTGGTTTTATCTTTTGTTCATTAGTAAAACTGGACTGAATTTGAAATAAGTATGGCTAGGGCGTTCCAGGGCGTAAACGACATCTATCTACGACATCGGCTGGCCGACCTCTGGGACCTTTTCCTCCTTTTCCTCGTTCAGAGCCCATCAACATAGCGATATGAGAATACTATTTTTCTCTCGCTATTATTTGGTGCCATTGCACCTCCACTGTAACAAGCTCACCGATTGGTTGATAGGGTTGAGTGTGTGTTGGGTCAATTCCCACTCACCCAGGGCCTTACATTCATGTCATTAGCCACTTTTTAGTGGTATGACATGACAGCCAAATTAATTAGTGCACTGTGTGCGTTAAAAGCCCGTGGGGATGTGGCACCATTCCTTCCCCACGGAAACCGACCCCCATTAAAATATGGGGGTTCAAAACAGTGACCGTATATGGTCGGTATCACTATAATTCAACTATCATCATCATCAGTCTCACCACATATCCTTTTCCGCTGCCAGACTCCAACACCAGCAATCCGATTGCTTGATAGGGTTGAGTGCCTGTCTATTCTATTCCCACTCTACTAGGTCTTTCATTCATGTCGATAGCCCCCTTATAGGGGTGCGGCATGACGACCAAATTAAATAGCATACTATGTATGCATAAACGCCCGTGGGGATGTGGCACCATTCCTTCCTCGCGGGAAAAAACAAATCACTACCATATTAATTGTAGTGTCAAATCGTGAACAAACTACCCTTCGTGGCCGGTTTCACTTAAAACCATAATTCATTCATCCAGTCTGACCATCCATTGTTTGACTCATCCTCCTACGAAGATGTGCTCAAGACTAGCCAAGCTGAACGAAGCTTACGTCACTCTGCATCGTATCCGACACAATCTGATGCCAAAGCCTGAAGGGATAGAGAATGTTAGAATGCTGCAAGTAACGGAAGACCTCATAGAAGAACTCTTCAGAGAGGAAATTCAAATAGACAAAGAAGAATGGACTGAGAAGTATAGACTTCAGAAGCAGCACAGAGAGAGAGAGAGAGAGAGAGAGAGAGAGGGAGGGGGAGAGAGAGAGAGAGAGAGAGAGAGAGCAGCAGCAGCAGTGTGTGTGTGTGTGTGTGTGTGTGTGTGTTATTGGATAGTAAATTATGTGGTTTGTTTTTGGCTGCTTCCCGTGTGTGGATGGTAGATGGTGTAATATTGGATAGTAAATTATGTGGTTTTTTTTTTTTTTAATATGAATTAAGGTCGCATGCGCAACTATGTGCTTTCGCGACCAGTTAATGCCAGAGGGTCGGGCTATTTGATTGGTCGGGACCAAAGGTAACTTTGACTACACTAGGCTGTGTTGTCGCAGTCTCCCCGGCACCCGCGTTAAATGGCAGTCTCGCCTTAGAGTAAAATGTCGGGTCACGGCAAAGCAGGAAGGCAGAACAAATACCAATATTGTGTAAGCCACCTGTGCAATTATATCAAATCCATATAGTCATAGAATTTTTCATCTTTCCTATCAATAAATATTTCTAGTACATAGTGTACATG
This sequence comes from Unio pictorum, assembly GCA_030141615.1. Taxonomy (NCBI): domain Eukaryota; kingdom Metazoa; phylum Mollusca; class Bivalvia; order Unionida; family Unionidae; genus Unio; species Unio pictorum. Next base: position 2,330,418 of record JARLTB010000189.1, read on the forward strand.
TTGTAGGTCCTTAACAAATTTAATTGCTAAAATGTCTTAGCGACATAAATAAGTGTAGTCACTGTTAGGTATTTTAGCTTGTTAATTTTGAGCGGTGGTCAAAATTGATCAAGTTAGATTTCGAGAAAGAGATTGTTCGAAAAGGGTTCTCCTACCAAATTAGAACCCTGGGGAGAAAAATAAAATAAAATAAAATAAAATAAAATAAAAATTTTAAAAAGATCAAAACAAATTAAAAAATAAAAATATTTAAAAAAATATATATATTTATAAAAAATAAATTCAAAAGAAAAAAAAAATAATAAAAAAAAATAATAAAAAAAAATAAAAAAATAAAAAAAATAAATTAACAAAAAAAAAAATTAAAAAAAAAAAAAAAAAAAAGATTAGAGTTGGAGTGGGGTGTGTTTGGTGTTATTTCATTTCTTCCTTCTTCTTTTTCTCTTCTTTTCCCTTTTCTCTTTCCCACTTTCTTCCTACTTCCTTCTTCCCTCTTTCTTTCTTTTTCCTTCTTCCATCCTTCTTTTCCCTTTCCTTTTACTTTTTCTTGTCGGTTTGTTGATGTTATGTTTCCTTGAGCTATCACTATTTGATCCCGGTGTTCTCATCACACTTATCTTGTCACTTGCCGGTTGACTGGTTTTACTGTACCTACATTGTGCCACTACTTAGTGTAATCTTCTCTTTTTTTCCCCTTCTCCTTCTTCCCTTTCTCCCGTTTCTTCCTTTTTTCCTCGCATTACAATGTTTATATTATCCCCCCTTTCCCTTCCTTTCCCCTTTTCTATTTTATTTTATATATTTATTTTAGGGTAATGTTAAGCTGTTCTGCTTTTTTAAGCTTGCGGTATTACTATCCGCTCTGGCCCCTTTAACCGATATGGCCTCGTTAATTATTTATCTATTTGATAGTTATAATTTTTTTTTTCCGTTTATTTAAGGCATTGTTACGTGGGTCTGTTTTTTGAGCTAGCGATGTTATTATCTGCTCTGGCCCCTTGATTGATAAATAATAACTCTTTGACTATGTTTATGTTTATTTACTTATTTGATGGTTTGGATATTTATATTTTGTGTTTTATGTCTATTGATTTTAGGTAATTAAGTATATTTATATAGGTAGCATTTACGTTTTTGTTATACCTTTTATCTAGAATTTGGGGGAATGATGTAACTGAGTCAAGTTTTCTTTGTTGTAGTTGGAAGACGGTACGTTGTCGATGATATTTGTGACATATGTTGAATACATGTTCCAATGTTTCAGTTTCTGGACAGTGTGGACATTTATCCGGCGTGGGTCCTGTACTTATATGTTTCATAAAACTGCCATTTAGTAGTGTTTAACCTGTTCTGATTCTGTTGATTATTTTAATATCAATGGCTGCCAGGCTTTTTGGTAAACGTTGAGTTCTAGTGACCTCTTTTTGTAGTTGGTATAGATGTCTACCCTTTGTGGAGTTTTCCCATTGTTGTTGCCATTTATTATTAATTCTGTCCCTGACTTGACTATATAGTTCCTGAGTGTTGTACTGTACGGGTTCAATTTGGTCTTTCATCAGACTGCTTTTTGCTGCTTTGTCTGCTTTTTCATTTCCAGGCAAATTGATGTGAGATGGCACCCACAAGAAGTGTATGGTTTGGTGTGATTTATCTGCTTCCCTGATGGTCAGCATAGTGTCCTCTAGAAGATTTTGTCTACTTTTGGAATTACCTGTCTCAATACTTTCAAGTACACTAAGTGAGTCTGTTATGATTACGTACTGTTTTTGATTTTGTGTTACTATCCATTTTAGGGCTCGGTTGATGGCCCAGAATTCCGCGGTATATATGGAACAGTCATCCGGTAGTCTTGTCGTAAATGTGATCTGATGTTCTGGGATCACTACCGCTGCGGCCGTTCTATGTAGTTCTTTAGATTTTGAGCCGTCAGTATAGATTTTTACATATCCATCATAGTTGTTGTTGACGAGGTTTTGTACTTGTGTTAATGTGATATTGGGGTTGTCGCGCTTATGTACCAGTTGGAGTGCTGTTAGGTTGATGTTAGGTTGGTTATTTCTCCAAGGTGTGGGGTCCTTGATAAGTAGTTGTTCTGCTTGGAGTTCTATTTGATTGAGTTCTTTGCAGAGTGTGTGTATTTTGTTAGCTGCTGCTGGAGGATGTGGTACCAGTCTTGAGCTAAAGGTGGTTTGACATTTACTTATTATGTTTCTGGTGGGATTAATCTCCTTATGTATTGAGATTCTACAGGCGTATCTAAGTATGTGTTCTTCTCTTCTCAGTTGTAATGGTGGTTCACATGCGAGGATTTGTAGTTCTTCCAGGGAGGTGTTCGGTAATGCACCAGTGCAAAGTCTAAGTGCTCTATATTGGATGCTATCTAGTTGTCTAAGTGTTTCCTTGTTGGCTGAGGAATAGATCTGGGAGCCATAGTCTATCTTACTTCGAATTAAAGATTTGTAGATCATTAGCATAGTTTGCTGATCAGCTCCCCATGTAGTACCTTTGATGTTTTTAAGTATGTTTAGATCTTTTTGACATTTTTGAATAGTTTGTTGTATGTGTGATTTCCAATTGATTGTTTCATTTAGTAGCATTCCCAGGAAGTGGGTCTCCTTTTGGAATTGGATGGGCTGATTCTGCATATATAGTTTAGGGTATTTAGGTTGTTTATTAGTTGGGGAGAAGAGCATGGCAACTGTTTTTATTTGGGATATTTTGAAACCCCAGTTGTTGGCCCATGTGCCGATGATGTCTAGTCCTTTCTGAATTTGAGTGATGTTCTTTTGACTATTCGGATTTCCTGCTTTCCAGATACTACTGTCATCGGCAAATTGTGACAGATCAACTGGGAAATTTTTGAGATAGTTGGTTAGATTGTTGACCATTAGATTGAATAGGGTTGGGCTAATCACACTTCCTTGGGGGGTTCCATTATCCAGTGTATATGTTTGGGACAAGGCCTCTCTTACTCTAGTTTTAAAGGTTCTTCCCGTAAGGAAGTTTGCTATCCAGCGGTGCATTCTTCCTGTTATGCCAAATTGGTTGAGTTGAGATATGAGGCCATTGGTCCAGACTAGGTCGAAGGCTTTCTCTAAGTCTAGAAATATTGCTATTAGGTGTCTATCTCTTTTCCTTTTGGCATTAAATGCTAATTTGATGTTGGCTTCCAGACGGATTAATTGATCAAGTGTAGATCGTTTATTCCTAAATCCACTTTGGGTTTCAGCCAGTAGTTGATTTTGTTCTAGGTGGTGTTTTAATCTATTGTTAACCATTGTTTCCATTACCTTACAGATTGTATTAGTTAGTGAAATAGGTCTGTAGGAGGTTACATTAGTAGGGTCTTTGCCTGGTTTTGGGATGGCTATGATTATGGCTCGCTTCCATAGTGTGGGGATGCGACCTGTTCTCCATATCAGATTTATTAAGTCTAAGGTAATGCTCTGCATATTGGGTGGTAATTGTTTGTATATTTCATAGCCTAGGTTATCCTCTCCTGGTGATGTACTTTTTTTTTGGCTGAGGGCTTGTCTCCATTCTTTCAGATAAAAAGGGTCATTCAGTGGCGAATCTCTGTTGTCTCGATCTTTGAAAATGTGGGGAAATTCTTTTTCTAATGTTGATTTTTTATGTAAAAACTCATGTTTATGATTGTTATCGCTGCTGGAGTTAGCAAAGTGTTGGGCTAACTTCTCTGCTACTTCCATGTTGTTTTTTGTTCCCTGGATTTTCGGCGCTGTTGTGGGTGTTTTGCCTTTCATGGCTTTTATTTTATTCCAGATTTCTTTAGTATTTGTTTTATGATTGAGCGTTGTGCAGTATCTTCTCCATGAGTCCTTTTTTGCCTCATTTATTACCGTCCTAGTGTTGATTTCTGTTTGTTTGTATATAAGAAAGTCAGTGGCGGTTTTTGTGTGTTTAAAGCGATTTAAGGCTGTTTTTTTCTTCTGAATGGCAATTTTGCAATTTTCTGTCCACCAGGGGATTGCCGTCTGTTTATAATGGAAACCTGTTGTTTTGGGTATACTCTTATTTGCCGCTTCGTTTATAATTTGTATGAGATTGTCATAATATTTATTTGTATCCTCATCTTGGATTTCCGCAAGGTTTACTAATTTAAGTTGGTCTTTAAAGCTGTTCCAATTTGCCTTTTTGAGTTTCCATCTTTGTTGTGTTTTTTGTTGCTCCGTTGGGCACGAGACGTATATGGTGGTACATAGGGGGAAGTGGTCGCTGCCTAATGTAGAATGTTGCATCACTTCCCATTGGGTAATTACAGCCAGGCTAGGCGTCGCAATGGTTAGGTCAATGGTAGAGAGTTTGCCTTGGCTGGGGTCTATACGTGTGGGGGTTCCGTTGTTCAAAAGTTCTAGTTGTTCTTCTGTTATGTATTTTAAGATGTTTTTCCCTCTTGTATCTGTGCGGTCACTACCCCATTCTGTGTGATGTGTATTGAAGTCGCCGCAGATAATAGTGTTTGTGCCCCTTTTCTTGAATATTTGTTGAAAAAGTCGGTTGTTGTTTTGGCTATTTTGTCCTGGATCATATATGTTGTACAGATGTATTGTTTTGGTTGCTACTGTGAAAACAATTTTTTGAAATTCAACTGGTGTTTCTCCTGAGTTCACATTAATAACTTCCTCTACTGCGTCTGTGATGGTCTCATGTACATATATGGCTAGGCCTCCTCCTTTTTTGCCGGTACTTCTGTGTTTTAAGAATGTAGTTTGATATCCTGTTATTTTAGGAATGTTTGTACTAGTTTCCTTAAGTAGAGTTTCTTGAAGACAGATGATCTTGGGCTTGGTGATTGTTCCGTGGATTGCTGCGATTAGTTCTCCATGGTTTTTATTTAGCCCTCTGCAATTCCATTGCCATATAAGTAACTTGTCTGGGGTCTTGTTTTTTGTTTTGTTAGTCGAAGCATTATTTTTATTTTTATTTTTATTTTTATTTTTATGTCTATTTCCAATATCCATTGTTTATGCTGTTGTTAATAATTTTTTTTTTTGTTGTTGATTTATTCGTGATGGGTTAATGCTAGGTAGTCCTGTATTTGCTGCATATATATGCTAATAAATTCATCTTTAGTAATTCGGTCGTTCTTCATTTGGTTGCTGGTTGATTTTTGTAGTTTGTTTAAATAGGTGTCAATGGTTGTTCTATTGAAAAATATCCCGGTGTTTGCGGTTGTATCTAGGTTTCTCGTTCTTGCAGGTGTTAATGTTTGTTCCTGATTTGAAGCTTGTCTTGTTGTATCTTTGTCATTATTTTGTTTAGTTGTTTTTAATTTGGGTTGTACTTCTGCCTTTTTTGCTTTAGGTATGATTTCCTTTTGCATATGTTGTTTCTTGGCTTCATTATAGGAGATGTTTTGTTGATCCATTAGTCGAATAATAACTTTTTCTTGTACTGCTATGGGGCATTGTGTATCATATGATTTGTGATCAGCCCCACAGTTAGCACACTTTGGTATTTTAATAAAACATGTTCCTGTGTGTTTGCCGCCACATTTTCCACATCTTGGGTGTGAACGGCAGCGGGAAGAAAAGTGACCCCATTTACAGCAGTTATTGCAGTATCGGGGTTTGTTGATGTACTGCTGTAGCTTTACTTTAGTTCCATGTGGTCCAATTCTGACGTGTGCTGGTGGGGGTTGTTGGAATTCTAGTAGGATTGTTGACGTTTCCATTCCTAGATGATTTCGTAATTTGACAACCCTTTTGCAAGTTATTTTGTGAAATCTGAGGTCATATTCAATATTTTTTTGCGTTTTCCACACCATTGTTCGAGGTAGTTTAAGAATTGCTTTGTATTTAGCTTGGTTTGCTAAATATGATATTTGGGTGTATTTATCCTTATCTTGAGTCGTGCTTGTTTTGTTATTATTATTGTAATGTTTGATTGTGGCTTTGTGCCTTGTGATTTGTACTGGGAGCCCTGCTATGGTTGTGATTTCCATATATTTGCAGACTTGTTTCAATGTGTTGCATTGTATTATGATATAATCCTTTTGCGGTCTAACAATCCTAAACTCTCCGCCATGTTGTTGTATGAGTGCATTAGCTAGGCTCCTGTTACTAATGCGTAGCAGTCTCGAAGTTGCACTGGCTATGAAGATAGTGTGTTCTGGTGCATGGTACTGATATTGGTGATTGCCCATTTTCCTTTGTTGTTGATGTTGCTGATACATCTTTTGTTTGTTGTTATCTCCTGTTTGTTGATTATAATTGTCGTTTTTGTTCTTAGAGGTATTTTCTATGTACCTACATTTTTGGATGTTGTTGCCAATATTATCGTTGGTGCTGTTTTGTTCATTTTGCACAATTGTTTTTAGTTTGCTATTGTTGTCAATATTCGTTCTAACGTGTTTGATACTTTTGATTTTGTGTGGGCCTTTCATTGGATGTTTCCCTTTATCTTCTTTATTTCCATTTCCATATGCCCTTTTGCTTGTTTTTGCTGCTACTGTTTGCCATTATTATTATGTGGTTTGTTTTGGCTGCTTCCCCGTGTGTGTGGATGGTAAATGGTGTGATATTGGATAGTGAATTATGTGGCTTGTTTTGGCTGCTTCCCCGTGTGTGGATGATAGATTGTATGTTTTGTGAATAGCATATAATATGAAAAGTGATTGTAAGGGATGTTTTCCTTCACGTCCGTGCTTAAGATTTATATACAATATGGCAGTGGAATGCCAGAGGATTGCTAGGAAACATAAACGAATTAAAAATCAAAATACAAAATTCAATAAACAAACCTGACATCCTCTGCATCCAGGAGACGAAATTATCAGACAAAACCAAGCGATTACCTACCATACCCGGTTACGCCCCAGGGCACTTTCAACACAGAACAAATGGGCAAGGAGGGGGACTAGTCATATACACAAATGAGCGGCTCCCCAACACCACCCCAGTTAATCAAACCATCAACAATAACCATACCGAGATGCAGTCCATCATAATCGATATTGGTAACACATCAATTCAAATAGTTAATTTCTATGACCCAGGGGGTAATAGTGCCGAAATAAACTTAGACACATATAGGCACATCAACACCTTAAGACGGGTTGAGCGGATAGTCATATGTGGCGACTTTAATGCACACAATACAATATGGGGAGACGATAGAACGGACAAAAGAGGCAGGTTGGTAGAAAACTGGATAGTCGAATCTAACTTGACTATATTAAACGATGGCGCTAAGACACGACTAAATCCTATCGACGGTAGCATGACCTCCATCGATCTCACCATGTGCACCCCAGCATTAGCTCAGGTGACCAGTTGGCGAGTGGATCAAGCTGACCCCATGGGCAGCGATCACTTCCCTGTAATTACCACGCTACAGATGACAGTCCAATATAACCCACTAAACTTAAACCCAAAATGGAATTACAAAAAAGCAGATTGGCTCTCCTTCCAAACACAACTAGCCTCAATTGACATAACAAACATGGAGGGGGAAAACGTAGAGAAACATTACGACCAGCTAATTAACACAATCAGGGCAGCAGCAACCGACAACATACCCAAAACTAAACGTAACATAAATAAGCAGCCCATACCTTGGTGGAACGACCATTGCAAAGAGGCTCACAAGGCCAAAAAAACAGCACTCTGTAGATTTAGGAAAACTAAGAACTCAAGTGATTTCCAAACATATAAAAATAAAGAAAAGCACTTAAAAACAGTAATTAAACAAGCCAAAGAACAAACCTGGCGTGATTACTGCTCTTCTATCGACATTAAAACTAGTTCAAAACAAGTCTGGGACAAGATCAAACAAATTCGAGGGAAAACTCGCAGCACAATCCCTAAACTCTCAGGGGCCATCTCTAACGAACAGAAGGTAGCAAAACTAGCTCAGCATTTTTCTGACATGAGCAGCAACACAAACCATACAATCGAATTTCAAAATCATCGGTACTTAGCCGAAAATAAAACAAAATTCTTTATAGACCAGGGCCCCACCGACACACCACTAAACAAGGAAATCACAGAATACGAATGGGATACAGCCCTAAACTCTAAAACTGAGACTTCACCAGGTGAAGACCAAATAGGCTACACTATCTACAAACATATCCCACCCAACATTAAAAAATCGGTATTAAACTTGCTAAACAAAATATGGACTACAGGACATCTCCCACATAAATGGAAAACCGCAATAGTGGTCCCGATTCTAAAGCAGGGCAAGGACCCCAATATTATTAACTCTTACAGGCCAATCTCCCTCACCAACAATATATGCAAACTTATGGAAACCATACTGGTAAACAGGCTAAAATACCACCTTGAAAGCAACCAGCGCCTATCGCAAAATCAATGTGGCTTCAGAAACAACAGATCCACCACGGATCAACTAATTCGGTTAGAAACCGCCATTAAAAATGACTTTCACGCTAAGAAAAAGGCCGACAGAAACTTAATAGCGGTTTTTCTTGACCTTGAAAAAGCATTCGACCTCGTCTGGACAAAAGGCCTCATAGCCAAACTAAACCACTATGGCATCACCGGACGTATGTTCAAATTCATCGAAAACTTCCTTACGGACAGGAAAATTATAACCAGAATAGGGGACACCCATTCAGAGCCACACACCCTGGAAAATGGCACTCCACAGGGCAGTGTACTCAGTCCCACCCTATTCAATATCATGATTAACGACCTTGACAAAAACCTAACCTCGAACCTAATGGAGATCTCACAATTTGCTGATGACAGTGGCCTATGGAGAGCAGGCAACCCCTCCCACCACAAAACTATTATGGATATACAAAAAAGCCTGGATAACATAGGGAATTGGGCTAATAAGTGGGGGTTTAAACTGTCCAGCGAGAAAACTGTTGCGGTTCTTTTCTCCCCAATTAGGAAAAAACACACAGAATACCCCAAGCTAACAATTCAGAGTAAGGAAATAAAATTCGTACCAGCGGTCAAATTCCTAGGTATGTTTTACGACAGACATCTAAATTGGAGCCATCATATAAATGAATTAGATAAAAGATGCCAAAAAGACCTTAACCTTCTTAAAAACCTAAAAGGCACAACCTGGGGATCCAACCAGGAAACACTCTTAACCCTGTACAGAGCCTTAATAAGATCCAAATTAGACTATGGGTGTCAGGTATACTACTCAGCCCCAAAAAAACACTTAAAAAAATTAGACAAAATTCAAAGGCAAGCGCTAGCTCTATGCACTAACACTTTACCATCCACTTCCCTCGCCGAACTACAAATCTTAACGGGAGAACTCCCTCTACATCTTAGGCGACAGGAACTAATATTAAGGCACGCGGCGAGAATATCAATACATCCAACAACGCACCCCACCCGTGTTACCATCAATAACTGTAAAAGAAGCTATTCGTTAGGAAACCCGCAATATATCCCGGCGGGCCACATCACACATAAACTAACTGAACAACTCCCTATCGAAGAACTAATATCGGAACAAATCACCTACTACGACTCAGAACCTTGGGACTGTAGTAAAATAAACGTCAACACCACCATAGCACTACAGGGAAACAAGCAAGGGCAAGAACTCGCCCTTAAATCCCAAATTATTGAGGAAATTAATCACAAATACGCGCAATACACTAAAATATATACAGATGGCGCAAAAACAGCTAACCCCCCACGAACAGCCGCCGCATATGTCATCCCTGAGCTAAATATCCAATTCGGCAAAAGACTACCTAACCACTGTTCCATCTATACGGCAGAATTCTGGGCCATACTAGAAGCGCTAAAATGGGCCCAAACCAACCAAGTTGAAAAAACAGTCATAATTAGCGACTCTCTTAGCACTTTGACATCCATTGAAAATAACAACACAGCTTCCAGAGGGAACTTCCTAAGACAAGCAAATAAAATCATTAAAGATATTAATAAAAATAATAAACAAATAGAGTTTATGTGGGTCCCCTCCCATATAAACATCAGAGGTAATGACTTCGCAGATCAAACAGCGAAACAAACGTTGTCCGAAAACGAACAAATACACCTAGATTACAGTACTCAGGAACTATATGGCTTTATTTCAAGTCTAATCGACCAAAAATGGCAAGACGGGTGGAATGCCTCCACCCAGGGAAGAAGGCTTTTCAATATCATTAACAAAGTCTGGCGAAATCGCAAAAGTCCTCAACTCAAGTCTCAGGAGCAAATAATTATAAATCGGCTATTAACAGGGAAAACGAAATTGGCCAACAGTTTCGGCAAATACCTCGGCCCATTCCCAAATAACCCAAATTGTTATCACTGCAAAGTCCCTGAAGACTTATCACACATTATAAACGACTGCACGAAATTGAGAAAAGAAAGAAAGGAACTAATATCAAAACAGGCGGAAATCGGATCCCCTCATACATACCCGGAAATCTTCCAAAACGCAAACAATAATATCGAAACAACATACCGGAATATCATACAATATCTTAAAGACACAGGCCTTCTCAACAAAATATAACACCAGTAACTAATACAAGTAGGTTAACCTATACATACACACACACACACTTAAAATATATCAAACAAACCTATCCCCCACCCCTATAATATCATCTCTCATAACATATGGCCTCTGCATGACTAACAACATCTTCTCTCTTTTCCTTCCGTACTCCCACCTATTGGAACCAGGGAAAAAAAAAATATATATATATATGTATGTGTATGTATGTGTGTGTATGTGTGTATATGTATGTATATGTGTATATATGTATATATGTGTATATATATGTATATATATATATATATATATGTATATGTGTATGTGTGTATATGTATGTGTATGTGTGTATGTGTATGTGTGTATGTATATATATGTATATATTTATGTATATCACACACAACAATAACAACAGCAACCAAACGTAAACAAACAACAACAATAAAACAAACAACAACACACATCAACAAACAAAAACAACAAAACAACAACAACAACCAACAAAACAATCAACAACAACAAACAACAACAGTTTAAAAAAAAAAAAAAAAAAAAAAACCTGGTTCCATTCTCGACCTTCTAACTAAACAGCTCTGATCATTCAAAATTAAAATATACGGCGATGTCTAGACCTAGCCTGGAGTCAAGCAGCACCGACCTATGACATCAGAAACGTCAGAAACATCCTTCATACAAGAACCAGCCCAGACGGCCAAGAACCAACCTAGACGGCCAGAATTTCAGTAGTGTTCCATGAACACATTAATGCCCTGGGACGTGGCACAATTCCGTCCCTGTGGATAATCTAAGAAGTGTGCGGTGCACACATTAACCGGTGGTACATGTACCAAGGTACGAACACCACCAAAAACCCAAGAGAACAGAACAGAACCTAACATCAACCTAACAGCACTCCAACTGGTACATAAGCGCGACAACCCCAATATCACATTAACATAAGTACAAAGCCTCGTCAACAACAACTATGATGGATATGTAAAAATCTATACTGACGGCTCAAAATCTAAAGAACTACATAGAACGGCTGCAGCGGTAGTGATCCCAGAACATCAGACCACAAGACTACCGGATGACTGTTCCATATATACCGCGGAATTCTGGGCCATCAGCCGAGCCCTAAAATGGATAGTAACACAAAATCAAAAACAGTACGTCATCATTACAGACTCACTTAGTGTACTTGAAAGTATTGAGACAGGTAATTCCAAAAGTAGACAAAACCTGCTAGAGGACACTATGCTGACCATCAGGGAAGCAGATAAATCACACCAAACCATACACTTCTTGTGGGTGCCATCTCACATCAATTTGCCTGGAAATGAAAAAGCAGACCAAGCAGCAAAAAGCAGTCTGATGAAAGACCAAATTGAACCCATACAGTACAACACTCAGGAACAACATAGTCAAGTCAGGGACAGAATTAATAATAAATGGCAACAACAATGGGAAAACTCCACAAAGGGTAGACATCTATACCAACTACAAAAAGAGGTCACTAGAACCCAACGTTTACCAAAAAGCCTGGCAGCCCTTGATATTAAAATCATCAACGGAATCAGAACAGGTTAAACACTACTAAATGGCAGCTTATGAAACATATAAGTACAGGACCCACGCCGGATAAATGTCCACACTGTCCAGAAACTGAAACATTGGAACATGTATTCAACATATGTCACAAATACCATCAACAACGTACCGTCCTCCAGCTACAACAAAGAAAATTTGACTCAGTTACATCATTCCCCCAAATTCTAGATAAAAGGTATAACAAAAACGTAAATACTACCTATATAAATATACTTAATTACCTAAAATCAATAGACATAAAACACAAAATATAAATATGAAAACCATCAAATAAATAAATAAACATAAACATAGCCATAGAGTTAATAGTTATCAGTCAAGAGGGCCAGAGCAGATAATAACACCGCTAGCTCAAAAGTGGACCCACGTAACAATGACTTAAATAAACAGATAAAAAAAATATTATAACTACCAAATAAATAAATAATTAACGAGGCCATATCGGTTAAATGGGCCAGAGCGGATAGTAATACTGCTAGCTTAAAAAAGCAGAACCAGTTAACATTACCCTAAAATAAATATGTAAAATAAAAGAGAAAAGGGGAAAGGGGGGATAATATAAACATTGTAATGCGAGGAAGAAAGGGAAAAGGAGAAGGGGAAACAAAAAAGAGAACATTACACTAAGTAGTGGCACAATGTAGGTACAGTAAAACCAGTCAACCGACAGGTGGTAAGATAAATACAAGTGTGATGAGAACACCGGGATCAAATAGTGACAGCTCAAGGAAACATAACACCAACCAACCGACAAGAAAAAGTAAAAAGAAAGGGAAAAGAAGGAGGGAAGAAGGAAAAAGAATGAAAGAGGGAAGAAGGGAGTAGGAAGAAAGTGGGAAAGAGAAAAGGGAAAAGAAGAGAAAAAGAAGGAAGAATAATAATATAAAATAACACCAAACACACCCCACTCCTCCAACTCTACATTTTTTAAATTTTTTTAAAAATTTTTTTCCTTTCCCAGTGTTCTCATTTGGTACGAGAAACCTTCTCGAACAATCTCTTTCTCGAAATCTAACTTGATCAATTTTGACCACCGCTCAAAATTAACAAGCTAAAATACTTAACAGTGACTACACTCATTTATGTCGCTAAGACATTATATCAATTAGATTTGTTAAGGACCTACAACATGTACACTATGTACTAGAAATATTTATTGATAGGAAAGATGAAAAATTCTATGACCATATGGATTTGATATAATTGCACAGGTGGCTTACACATTATTGGTATTTTTTTCTGTCCATAGTAATACTGGACTAGATTAGAAATAAGTGCGACCCGGGCGTTTCAAGCGTAAATAATGGCAACATCCAGGAGTGTGGAGAAACAGAAATAGGCTAACCTGATTGTCGACGAAAACACGGCTGATCCATTGGACTTTATCTACTTTTACGTAACACGGGTTCTGATTAGATGTTGGAAATCTTGATTTCAAGCTCGGCCTATTCTCACACTGATGTAAAGTACAACTAAACTATTTGGCAATTCACTAATTACACAGATACTTAATACTTCATTTTAGAGTAATAAGATATCAAACCGATTGGATTCTGTCTTTAACTAGAGTGAAACAATTTGACAAACTAGCTGTCCTAAACCGGGTGCCTTCCTGCTTTGCCGTGACCCGACATGTTACTCAAAGGCGAGACTGCCATTTAACGCGGGTGCCGGGGAGACTGCGACAACACAGCCTAATGTAGTCAAAGTTACCTTTGGTCCCGACCAATTAAATAGCTCGACCCTTGGGCATTAACTGGTCGCGAAAGCACATAGTTGCGCATGCGACCTTAATTCATATATAAATAAAAAAAATATTAGAACCATTCCACGGAATAACCATAGAAGACGGTGACAGCATCAACTTTATTCAACAATTTAAGACACAGCTATTTCTGGATATTAGACGGGGAATATGTAGTGGAAAAACTACATAATGAATGGAAGTTTCCGAACAGCCTGGACATTGCAAAAAGACTGAAAATAGACAGGGAGCTCTTAGAAGGAATGCTAGAAGAAGAAGCCGAAAAGTTACGAGGCTGCATTAACCCACCCTATGTCAGAGTGGGGACATTGAAGGAAGTGATAGATATTGTCGAAAACGTATAGTGCTTTTTGGATAATATCTTGACAGAGTGGCCCCATGTCCAAAATGGTTTGGACCAGCTCCAGAAAGCTGAAGAACTGATGAGAAAGGAGCTATTAGAAGAAGCGAAGAAGATAAAAGATAACTGGAGTAAGGAGAGAAAGGACAATGAAAACAAAAAAGAAATAGGAATTTGACAGTTTAAATAACAATTGCATAAAGCTACAAGAGAAGTTTAGAGCTATGGGACATCCTGACTGGATTCCCGAGGACGAAAAGAAGAACAAAAAGGGAATCATTAATAAAATCAAAAGGTGGTGGAACAACGGAAGAAAATAAAAGAAGTACCCAAAGGCCCTTTTCAGGGCCACTCATATACCTCGAAAAGATATTTGCTTTCTTTGCCTCCATTTCCCTTGTCGCTAGATAGTCCCAAATACAAAAAATATCCTCCATGTTCAATTCCCCTTGTCGCTATACAGACCCACCATGTTAAATTCCCCTTGTCGCTATACAGACCCACCATGTTAAATTCCCCTTGTCGCTATAGTGTCCCACGACCTTTGTCGCTATAGTGTCCCACGACCTTTTTAACTGGATTTTCCATTGTCGCTAGAGTGTCCCTTATTACTACTACTATGTTATTTATTATACATTTAGTAACCGACATTCTAATTTTAAATAAGATTTTATCTTGTACACATTTGGAACCTTCTAGAATGAAATCTTCCATTAGATAATTATGTGTGTGTATTTTTCTTCTATATAGAAAAAAAATAATAACATAAATAAAGTAGAGAAGGATGAATCGTGTTTATTGGTAAAATATATTTTCATACTGTTCGATCTGAGCAGAACCAGTTGAATAAATGTGTCCAATTTTTTATTTATTCAAATTATTTAATATAACGTTTTCTTCTCTTGAAATACAAATTGCTATTAAAAAAATAATAACATTTTTGGAATTATAGACCTGGATTTATAGTGCAATTTCCAACAAATGTATAATTTTAGATTCTATTAATGATTGAACAAAAGACTGTTGGCACATCACAATGACACTGGCATATCAACACATCCAGTGTTTTCTTTATTTTAAAAGTTTGTTCATAGCTTAAGTCACTAAGAATTGTGTTCGAAATTCTAGCATTATTTGGGATTTATTTAACATTTTTCACTTTGTCTTCAGGAAAAAAAATATTGGTTCAAGTTTCTAAAACTTGTTGGTTCTCACTCTTTAATATTACTTATTTTAAGACCACAGAGTCTTAATAATATTAATAAAGGTTTCGTAGACCAATAGCTTCCCATATACTCAGTGATCATGTTACAACATACAGTATTAATAAAGGTTTCGTAGCTTCAGTTATTTAACTGTACTTATTGATTCCGTTACATCATATCATATTTATAAATGTTGTATGAAGGGCAATAGGTACATATCTTTGTTTTGTTTGGTCGATCAAGAGAGAGAGAGAGAGAGAGAGAGAGAGAGAGAGAGAGAGAGAGAGAGAGAGAGAGAATTAAATATAATCACAAAACGATTGTTTTGGTTCATTTTTTTCTTTTCTTCCGAATCAACAGAATCGACGTTTATATCCGGTCAACCATCTCAACAACTCACTAACATGTATTGGAGACCTAGAATTTTGTTCTCAAGAAAATTATTTTATTTGCGGCAATATTCTTAATTTTTTTTAACGTAAACTGGTCACAAGAATATATTTCAATCTCTTCTAAATATAAAAAGCAGCAAACTTGATATACAATGATGTCGGGCATTTCTGCACACGTAAAGGATCTGTCTCCAATACTGAAGCAAAACGCATACCGAATTCGACCGATTGACTGACGAAAATAAAATACTGCGATGCTTACCATTTGAAAAAAAAAGGCAATTTTCACCAGAATATTCTGTTCAAAATAATATTAATTTTGAAGTCACGGTATACCAGCCTCGTGTTTTCATGACTCGCGATATGTCGGCCCTTCTGCGCACAGCTTGATAAGATGTAATATTTATCCATCGTGCTATATAAGTAAAATACATTACTTCGGGCTGTTCCTATCAGAAATTCAACGTAACAATGCCAGTAAATGTGTGTAGGGGGGGGGGGGGGAGGGGAGAAGGGCAACCGCTTGCAAAATTGGAAACTTGGATTAAGATGCAGATTGTTTTTTTAAGGTAAACATTTACATCTTATAAATAATGTATTTAATTGTTTTATTCTAAAAGATATATAGTAAATAGGATTTATTTTCTGGGTTACATGTTCAAGAAGGTCATGGAGTAGATCTTCATGCTCACATTCAGAAATCACATTTTGATATGCATTTTGAGTCGAAACCTGGGATATTTTGTACACTTTATGAATATCACTTTTCTTCTTTAAAGTACGACCGTTCTTTCTTGATACAAAATGGATTTATGACCCAAAATAACACGTGATCCAATGTTTACAGAAAAGACATACTCTTATATATATATATATATATATATATATATATATATATATATATATATATATATATATATATATATATATATATATCTAATATATCTAATATATCTAATATATAAAACTGAATGTTTGTTTGTGTCGTATGCGTTCCCATACCGTTCATCCGATTGCGATAAAACTTTGGTGAGTTGTTCTGCGCACGCCCGCGAAGGTTTCTGAATTAGTACAACCATTAAAATTGTAACAATTAACAAATGTGTTTTTACGACATTTACCGTGTGTTCGCTGTGAACTGTAGGCGCCTTTAGATACGTCACGTGATCGAACAGTAGGCGCCTTTAGATACGTCACGTGATCGAACAGTAGGCACCTTTAGATACGTCACGTGATCGAACAGTAGGAGTCTTAGATACGTCACGTGATCGAACAGTAGGCGCCTTAGATACGTCACGTGATCGAACACGGTCTGTAGCGATACCTAATTTCGCGTGTCTTCGGTGTGAACTATAGGCGCCTTAGATACATCATGTTTACTTAGTTACGTTTGGTTCGCGCCTTGGTTACGTCAAACAGTCGCGGTGTGAATTTGTACTTCACGTGATCGAACAGTAGGCGCCTTAAATACGTCACGTGATCGAACACGGTCTGGATTGGCTGAAAATATGATGACGTAAATCAACAGCTGTATGAAATTCATAATCGGTGTACGTCATGTTTACTTAGTTACGTTTGGTTCGCACCTTGGTTACGTCAAACAATCGCGGTGTGAATTTGTAATAGTCGTTACAAAGCATTACTTTCGCTGTCAAATCAATTATGCCACCTAAACGAAAAGCTCTTGGTCGATCTACACCTCAAGCACGAAAGATAAAGGCATCACGAGCTTCAGAAACAGACGAGGGACGGAAAGCAAAATTCGAAACCGTTCGAGTTCGCACTGCTCAAACCCGATCATCTGAAACAGACGAGCAACGGGAAGCAAGATTGGAAACCGTTCGATTTCGCACTGCTCAATCCAGACGAACAATGCACGCTGATTTAAATCTTAGTGCATTCCATTACAATGCAAATTATGATTACAGTCTTCATCCAAGTGTGCTTATTGGAAAAATGGATAAATCATGCGTGTATTGCAATGCCCTCAAATTTAAGAATGAAACACCAGGAATGTGCTGCGCGGGTGGAAAAGTGAAATTGCCAGAATTACATTCACCACCCGAACCATTATCAACGTTGGTATCAGGTGACACAAGCCAATCGAAACATTTCTTGGCAAACATACGGAAGTACAATTCATGGATCACTACTACCACTACCGAACGCAGATCACAAATTTCTTCAAATTTATTTAATGGGAAACACTCATGAACAAATCGATCAACGTTGTCAATTCAATACTGGCACTAAACGAGAAATAATCGCTGCATTACAAACTTTATTATATCAACACAACGAATTAATTCGATTGTTCAGAACTGCCCTTGAACAAATGTCAACTGATGACTATAAAGTTGTAGTTAGAGCAAACAAAACACCTGTCGGCCAACACGAAAGACAATACAATGCACCAACAATTGATGAAGTGGCGATCGTTATAGTTGGCGAAGAATTTAACTCGCGTTATATAATTCTTCATCGCACAAATGGTGATGTTCAGCGAGTCTCAGAAACTCATCGCTCATACGACGGATTGCAATATCATATTTTATTTTGGGAAGGAGAAGATGGATATCATTTCAACATCTTAATGAGAAATCCACAAACAAATGAGGAAACGAATAAGAAAGTCAGTGCCATGAAATACTATTCATATCGATTGATGATTCGTGAAAACGCTGAAAATCATATCTTGAAATGTCGACAATTGTTCCATCAATACATTGTCGATATGTATGCGAAAATCGAAACCGAACGACTCCTCTACATTCGTTTAAATCAAACCAAGTTGCGTTCCGAAGAGTACATTCATTTACGTGATGCAGTTGTTAATGATGGCAATGTGAATCTCAATGAATTCGGAAAAATGGTCATACTACCGGCCACATTTATAGGGAGTCCACGGCACATGCATGAATACGCACAAGATGCAATGACATATGTTCGCGCATATGGCCGTCCAGATTTGTTTATTACCTTCACATGCAATCCGACGTGGGATGAAATACAAGACCTTTTGTTACCTGGACAATCATCATCGGATCTTCATGATATGTAATGCCATCAACTTCAGCATTCAAAAAAAAAAATACCAGGCGACGCGACAACGTATAAGTCCATAGATACTGTAATGAATCAAGACGAAGTTGTCAATTATCCAACTGAATTCTTAAATTCACTTGATTTGCCAGGCATGCCGCCGCACGTTTTAACATTGAAAATTAGCGTACCTATCATTCTTCTCCGAAACATAAATACACCACGACTTTGCAATGGTACCAGGCTTTCAGTGAAAAAGTTAATGAACAATATCATCGAAGCTACAATTTTAAATGGAAAATTTAAAGGAGAAGATGTACTCTTGCCACGCATCCCTATGATTCCGACAGATATGCTAATTTGCAATTACCATAAACAAAGCACAGGGACAATCGCTACAAGTGTGTGGACTAAATTTGGAAAATCCACGATTCTAACATGGACAGCTGTATGTGGCATGCTCACGCGTTGGAAAAGCTTCTGATTTATTCATATACGCACCAGACAGAAAAACAAAAAATATTGTGTATCCAAAAGCACTTCAATAAACAGAATAGGCTATTTGACGGTATGAAAAATAATGTATCTTTGTTTGTTTCTTCGTTTGTGTCGTATGCGTTCCTATACCGTTCATCCGATCGCGATAAAACTTTGGTGAGTATCAACAGCTGTATGAAGTTCATAATTGGTAGCGATACCTAAAATTGCGTGTGTTCGGTGTGAACTATAGGCTCCATAGATACGTCACGTGATCGAACACGGTCTGGATTGGCTGAAATTATGATGATGTAGGTCAAGAGCTGTATGAAATTCATAATCGGTAGCGATACCTAAAACGGTAAAGTAAATACTTATTGTGGGCACGATAAATACCACTAAATAATCTGAGATGTTTTCCGGAAACCAGTCAAATAGTCTATTAAAACACAAACACTTTCTTTCTTTCAGTGGCATTGCAACGCATGACAGGATTAAAACACAAACACTTTCTTTCCTTGAGTGGCATTGCAACGCATGCCGGGTACTTGCTAGTGTATATATATATATATATATATATATATATATATATATATATATATATATATATATATATATATATATATATATATATATATATATATATATATATATATATATTGTTACGTGCTTAGGCTCGAATAAGCAGCAACACAGAAAGAGTGAAAACTAACAAGCTTGTATAACTTTAACAATGAATTTATTAAGTACAATTATTTTCATAAAATAAATAAAACTTACAGTTTTAGAGAATCAAATCCAACAAATATAGAATTCACAAAATAATCCACTAATGGAATTTCAAGTCCTGATAAATAAATGTTCTAATAGTTCCAGGTTCGAATCTTGACGATGTAATAATCCAAAATGGCTGACAATGTCACGTGGTACAGTTCTTGTTTTAAATCATCCAAATGAAGTTATGAAACATATGTCCTTTTCCAGATAAATAGAATAATTCTTCTTTTCCAACGAATTGACACAGTCCAGAACAATATAACACTCAAACATGAAAATACACAACTAATAACTTACAGCCCAAAGATTCTACTACTGTCAGCTTCTAAAATACAGCTATATATATTGTTTTTCTGAAGTAAACAAGTGATCACGCTCTTTTCTAGAAATTGATAGAAGGTCATGGAAGGTCACAGAAAGAGACTACCTTTACTAAAAATAACATGCTCTAGATTTTTCTTACCCCTAAGAACTAAAAATAGAATGTTGTCCCTAAAATTAACCAATGAAATTGAAGACCTGTTGACAATGTTCAAAGCAAGGTCACGAACTAGACCACTGTAAGCCAAGGTCAAAACTTGTTTACAATCTAAGTCAGCCTATTTACAGAAAGTGATTAAGCTGAACTTTCTAGAACAATTTCCCAATTAATGAATATTAAATCCTAAATAATAAATTTGGGTTTAACAATTAAAAAATAAATAAATTAAATCCAATAGCCGTAACAATATTCTAAATCACAAAAATGTATCTTCTTCACTGTACTTTTCATGAATTTGCCATGAGCACATTGGTACAGTTTGTCAAAACAAATAATTGTCAAGCGTTTATTCTATTAATATGAAGTAGTGATGTAATTTATTCTAGAACTATAATATCAGCGCTGCTTTATCAGCTCTTGACCAAGTGTTTAACGAAAGGTATTAGACGATATTTAAAAGTGAATGCAGTGGCATTCACAGTTTAGGCCTTGAAACTAGAGAGAGAGAAAATAATGAAAGATTGCATATTCAGATAATAATAAGGAAACTAATGTTTAGTAGTTTTAATGTGATTTTCACCATATAATCGGTTATATTGTTACAGGCCAGGGGTCTTTGCTTGACCGAGCGGTGTCAAACCCTGACACGTATCCTTCTAGAAGTCATCAGTTTACCCCGAATTTCCAAAGGCTTCCATACAACTTCAATTGTAAATTAGAAAGCCCGACGAGTCTGTTCTATACATAAATGTTGCTCTAATGAATGCAAGACCACATATCTCCATCCTGCCAAACAGAGGCAGCGTTAGACGCCAGAGTATCGGTATCTCGATTAGTATTGACACACTCTTAAGGACAACATTAGGCCTGATCGCGGGGTCACGCCAAGAGCGGCCTGGGGCTGTCGCCCCACTTGCCACCCCGAACGCCGCTCATGCTGCCAAATATCTATCAATCGTACATCTGTATGGTTTCTCTTCACCCGGTTTCCGCATCGTCAGCAGTTCACGCCGTGGAAACTATACAACTCTCCCTTAATACAGGGAACTATTTTAACTATGCCAACTTAAGCCAGTCAATTTATGGTTTCCTGGCACATTTCGCCAGTACAACTGAACCACATTTCCTACCATGGCGACATAAACGGTATCTGCCGAGTCCGTTCGTATTTATACCTTTGTGTAATTTACCGGTTTTCTACCGTAAATACTGCCACTGCAGTCACACCACCAATGTCAACCACTTGATTTAAATAAGGACTATAATATTCCAAGGTCACTCATTCGGTTATGACCTGAATTCACTACTTGTGAACCATAGCATCAATCTAGCCTCAATCTGAGAATTCCTTAGAATGGGACGTTATAACCAAATGCGCATACTTCAGTTTATTACAAGAATATTTCGAGAAGATTATGTTATGTATATTTAATTTGTATTGTTTGTTGATTTTTCAGAATGATTATATTTTGTGTACATCTGTATTTTGCACTTGACCTTGTCCAAAATCAAAGCCATGGTGTAATTGTTCCTGACAATTGGTATTTATTTCGCAAACAGCATAATACATAACTAATAGTTCTCTAAGATTATAGATTAAATATTCAGATCATTGTCAATGTAAATAAACATGTTTTGTTTTAATCTGAGTCGAGGAAATCAGTTTTCCACTTAGAAATTCCTGAGCTTTGAATGCTTTAAAGAGGAGACTGACATATATCCTAGCACTATTATCGTGTCTTAGATTTTTATATAATGCTGTTTAGTTGAAGAAGACAAAAATTATTGTCTTAACATCGGAAGCAGAATCAGTCCCACTGTTTTGTTCAGTTTTATAGTGAATTTATTTTATTCAAATTATTGTTCACTTGAAATGCAAAGAGCTCAATACTATTCTTGGAATAAAACACTAATTTGGAATTATAGTGAAGTCAGACAAGGACATACTGGATTATATTATTGTGGTGGGTTAAAAGACTGTTTACACATCACCATATTCCAAGCTATTATCACATTAGCGAGTTCGAGACTGGCACGTCCAACACATTCAATATCGGACCGCTCCGGTGGATCAGTAGTTAGAGTGTCCGCCGCGGAAGCGGGAGGTCATGGGTTCGATCCCTGGCCGAGTCATACCAGAGACTTACAAAAATGGTACTAACAGCTGCTTTGCTTGACGCTCAGCATTAAGAGGTTAGTCTTGGGGCTGGTCGGCCGGGTGTCAGGATAATGTGACTGGGTGGGGCATCATGCTACATGTCTGCAGCATGATGCCCCAGTGCTAGACATCACTATAAACTGCCTCACTGCAGACATCGTAGCGATATGACTGAAAAATTGTTAAATCTACGTGAGATCTAACCCACGACCTCTCGTATCCGCGGCGGATGCTCTAACCACTATGCCACCGGAGCAGTTAATATTCTAATATAAAAAATACAGTATATACTCGGTTATAAAATTTGTCAAACTACAAACTGCACAGACCATAATCTCCAATAATATAAGGCACTGGAAGATCTAGGTCTATGAAGGTACTTTTTATTCGAGTAATCAGTAAAACAAACAAGGATGTCCCTGATTTACCTGAGCATTATGCGATCGGAGACTATTTTTCTTGTCGTTGGGGTGGACTTATAAGCATATACAGCTGGTGATAATTTATTTTTAGTTAGGGTAAATATCTGACGAAGAAACCCAGATTGTGAATAACAAACTAAAAGGGCTTGTTCTAAATACACTGCTCTGATGAGGAACTTAGTACATGTATCTGATTTCCAGTTACACCAGCCTACCACTCCATGACAAACAAGGCACAGAAAATAGAGGGTTGCAAAATGACAGACGAGACCATGGTGAGGTTTCGAAGAAAGAAAAAACACAGACACTGAAAAATTTTCAACACAATTTATGAACTAAAATAAGTGGCTGACTATGTGGATACATTTTTCATAAAAGATAAAGCTATCAGAAATGCTATGAGGAGTAAATGCATTGTACAAAAATATATTATATTCTCTAGTCATACAAACTACATCTTGATCACATATGCTACAAAAAAAAACAACACAACTAAAAACAACTTGATATCATAAATGCAGTACTACATAAATAAGAAAAGTCGAACCATGTTTATATCTAATATTTTACTCTAACCCAACCTAATTTTCTTGTACGTGTCTAATCCTGTTCTTGATGTCATTTAAATATGATTTCCTGTTCTTAATGTCACTGAGATGTAATTAATGCAGGTCTATATGAATATATGTAACACTCTTGACAAGTCATTATTGCAAATATCCAAATTAATATATAATTAAACCTGAGAGTTTTAAAGAGGCTAAGAGTTCTGATGTAACGGACTGCCTCCAGTCTTTTACTTCAACTGTATGAAAATTGTTTAAACAAAATTAACCCTTTATCATATAAACTTGCTTTTTTAGCACACACACACACACACACACACACACACACACACACATATATATATATATATATATATATATATATTATATATATATATATATATATATATATATATATATATATATATATATATAAGCAAACATGCAAACATGCATTTCTGTGTGGCCCTTTTATAAACCGACATTTTCATATAATCTTTGCTAACTAAAAAACTATTCTGCATCATATATATTCAAAATTTCAAACACGTGCATTAATCAACAAATGCATGTAAATGCAATAAACAAATTAAGCTAGTTAACTGGCACCGAGAATTCAACAAGATCTAAATGAAATATATTCACTTACGTTATAAACAAGGCATTTAGTATAAAAATAGAAATCTTATCACGCATGGTAATTAAACCAAGTCAAACAATGCATGGCAATTCAACCAAGTCATGTCAATCATGCAAATGTTGCATTACAAATTTACCGCTCATTACGTACACAAGTGTGTATTGGATAAAATCACGCATACATAGAACAAGAAAATGAATTTGCAGAAAAAAAAGCTGAAACGGGTTTTAAACTGTTGATGTTAGTAAGTGTCCGTGTACCATTGTAAATGTGTATGTTGGAACAGCTGATGATCCTGGTTTTCACCTCTGATAGGAATCAATGATGTTTGTTTGTTGTTTTTTTTATGGTGAATTTTTGTGTAAACAAAAGTCACCAAAAGTCCAGATACACAACTCCAGCTTGAAAAATGAGTCAAGAGTTGATGTATGTATTGGGCAGCATTATAAGATACAAATAATGTATACTTTAAATAATTAAGTTCGATATTTGAATTTTTTTAATTATATAAATCTTCGAGTTCTAGTGAAAGAAGATGCAAAGGAAATCTCCAAGGGTGGCACGTACATATAACGTAAGGTGCCATTGTGCAGTGAATTGATTGTAACAGATTTGTCAAATTTAGGAGATAACAGAATGTCAGTATGACTTCACGAAGAAAGGCGTAAAGGAAACCTCTGCAATGCTTTTTCTTGGTCCACTAGGTGGCTACATGTTGTGAAACAGTGTATCTACAATATCCCACGACAGTAAACTTACATCTAAACAGCGCAGGGCCGGGGGGGGGGGGACAAACTTGTTATTGGGTTAAGCGAAGGCGCGAAGCGCCGATCATTCTAGGGGGGTCCGGGGGATGCCCCCTCCCCCCAGGAATTTTTTTTTTCAAGGATGCAAAATGGTGCAATCTGGTGCTATCTGAACCCTGAAAAAGGAATCTAACAAAAGTGACTAAAAACTGCAATGTTTTAAAAACACTAAAAAAATATTTTTAAAAAAAAATAAATAAATAAAAAAAAAAATTCGGAACCCCCTTTGCATCTTTTATCAAAAATTGTGAATAGGTTTTTTTCTTAATGGGGGGGGGGGGGGCCGGGCCCTCTGGGCCCCTATAGCAGGTCCGGCCCTGCAGCGCATTTATCGTCAGTGTCAGCTATCTGTATTGGAAAAGTAATCCAAAATTTAAGCAAGTGTCATTAACATAGCACTACGTAAGATCAACAAGTCAATAAACAGCGAACTTGATCCAATATACATATGTACTACAAAGTTTAAAAGTAAACAAGATGCAAAACAAAACAAAAATCCAGCTGAAACAGTCATTTTTCTGCTTTACCGAAATTGTCATAAAGCAAGTGTGTAACAAGATTACAGAACTAAAATGTGTTGAAAGAAAAACAAGATACGATCTAGCCATAATTCAGACAATTACAATATGTGGCAGTATTTAACAGGTGCTTGATATTACATCACATAGGTCTACACACACACACACACACACACACACACACACACATATATATATATATATATATATATATATATATATATATATATATATATATATATATATATATATATATATATATATGCATTTTAATAAACTGAGGCAAGCGATTGTTCAAATACATTTTAAAATCCACATGATTCAACCATACAAAGGTTTTGTTTTCGCTTGAAATATTACATATCTAAAGTAAGCAAACATTTATTACCTAAATCAAACTAGTACTTATCCATAATTCTTTATCTGATGACATTTATTGCCTAAATCAAACTAGTACTTATCCATAATTCTTTATCTGATGACATTTATTACCTAAATCAAACTAGTACTTATCCATAATTCTTTATCTGATGACATTTATTACCTAAATCAAACTAGTACTTATCCATAATTCTTTATCTGATGACATTTATTACCTAAATCAAACTAGTACTTATCCATAATTCTTTATCTGATGACATTTATTACCTAAATCAAACTAGTACTTATCCATAATTCTTTATCTGATGACATTTATTACCTAAATCAAACTAGTACTTATCCATAATTCTTTATCTGATGACATTTATTACCTAAATCAAACTAGTACTTATCCATAATTCTTTATCTGATGACATTTATTACCTAAATCAAACTAGTACTTATCCATAATTCTTTATCTGATGACATTTATTACCTAAATCAAACTAGTACTTATCCATAATTCTTTATCTGATGACATTTATTACCTAAATCAAACTAGTACTTATCCATAATTCTTTATCTGATGACATTTATTACCTAAATCAAACTAGTACTTATCCATAATTCTTTATCTGATGACATTTATTACCTAAATCAAACTAGTACTTATCCATAATTCTTTATCTGATGACATCATGTCTAGTGTTGACCAATCAGACCCTCCGTCGTTAAACTTCCTCAACATCTCGAATAATGACTGAATATTACTCCAGATAGTAAAATCTTACTAAAGTTTACACAAATGCATCTTTTTTGTTTAGTCAATATAATTTCGATTAAGATCTGGAGTCGACTTAAGTGTTATAACTGATGGGCCTAAATGAAGCTACTAGTTCTTTTAAAGAAGTACATTAGTCGGTGTTCATTTGAGGCTACGCCTATTGTCAGTAATAGATACAATCAAAGAGCAAAAGCCATGGATGATGTTTAGCATACAAAACTGATAACATCCCTTTCCAATATTCTGGCCTTTATTAGTAGTAAATAATAAATAATCCGATATCAATTACGTGTATAATTTTTACAGGCGACTGTGGAGTAGGAAGGACTATATCGAATGTTTTTTTCCGGACAGAAATGTAGTCTCTTATTCGAAAATTAAATTCATGGAAATATTTACCCGGTTTAAGAGTGATATTGTTTGGATTCCTTTTTATAGCAAGCTGAATGCAGAACTGGTGCATTAGCTGCTGTTGCTTCGTACAAATAAAGATTCATATATGTTTCCTATTTTTGAATAACTTCTCATTGTATTTCTCTCCCAAACAACATCGAAAATAGTGTTTAAAACGTTTGGCATCAGACACAGACAGTTAAGACGCAAATATGTTTAACAGAATGAGGACAAGTCAATCAGTTTTAAAACCATATAGTAGGTCAAACAAATAGACCACATTATATGCTTAATTGAAAGAGAGCAAGCCAGTCAGTATTCAGACCATCTGGAATCATGTAGGTCAGAGAAATGAAACAAAAATATGCTTAACTGAATGAGAACAACTCAATCAGTTTACGTTATCAGAGAATGTAAATTCAATACTTGGAGAGAAAAAAAACTGCAAGATTACAGTACAAACTTGTATGCAAAGTATGATAAATAAAAATCTTTGATTGGTTCTCAGCCTTAAAATAAAAATAGCTTGTCAAAATAAATACAACTAGTGCACCAAGTGACAATAACATAAGTAATTAATAAATGCATGATGGTGAGATTATAATGCGTAGCGAAGGCTACAGGAAAGTTATTGAACGAAGTAGTTAACTCAAGTTGAATGACCAACTACCTTCAGTTTAAACGCAAAAGTGATTAAGGATGTTTCTCTTATGACTAAGCATTATTATTATACAGATGATGCCAAAAAATAATATATATAGTTAGAAATGAATCCTGCAACAATAATATTTTTAAAAAACATAACTTGGCACTAAAAGCATTCTAATCTGAGACTCGATGCATAGTGTGACAAATTTAATCACAAAGAAAAGCTTTATATAAGAGCATCTCACTTTACAAAAAACTACTCATATTAACTCAGTGTACATTCAAACTTAACTTCTCCAGACATGCCGCTCATCAGCAACAAAGAAAGAACACGTTCACAGGAATACGTACATGAAATAATCAAACAACAAAATAGTCCCCGAGCGTATGGCAGAGAAACAACCTCATTGCACTAATGACTATGTTTTTAACTATATGCTACAAAAAATAGCACTTGTACGGAAGCTACATTAATATGTGACATTTAAGGCCATTTTGATTTTGAGTGAAACATTGTGCTATACATCTTGCTTTTCCAATAAGACTATTATCAAATGCACAAGTTTACGGTATTACGCAATGATTGTCTATTTGTAAACCTAAACCAATAACCTTATTACTAAATGCACCAGTGAACGGTATTACACCGCGCATGCTTAAGGCAATATGATCTACGAGTGAAAACTAGTAAGCATTGTGGCGAATGGTCTTTTGAATTGATATTCATTATCCTTACAACATATCAGCGAAGTTTAGATCATGCACGCACGCGCGCGTGTGTGTGTGTGTATGTGTGTCCGTTTCTGGTACTTTGTTGTTGTTGATGTTGTTAATATCCGAACCAAAGTATCATGCTGCACTATGTTTCCTAACAAGTTAAAACCGCATCGTATTTGTTGGACTGGATCGTGATCCAATGCTGTGTGTAATCCTGAGCTGCACTTTATGTCTTTTAGATCACCAGCAATTTAACCTTCTACATAATTACACACGTTTTCGATCTAGCATTGAGGTACATCATAGTATCAGACTTGGGTCGAACCTTTGGAGCCGGCTTGATGCTCTTGAGAAGTATTTGATCTCTAGGGCCTAGGCTCAAGGCAGACGGTGGTCTGGAATAGGTAGAGCATGTTTCTTTCTCCATTTTGTCCCAGGCCCTGGAGCGTCTACCCTCATTTTCATCAGTCACATCCAGTTGTCGACTTTTGAGGAATTTGATTACATGTCTAGATTCCTCGTTTGAGTCTGACGGATCGATCAGAACATAGGATACCACGAGACCATCAACGCAGCCTACGACGATGGTTCTTTGATCCCAACAGAGCTTGACATGACAAATTTTCGAATGGACCTCGCATGTCCCGATGATTTCGCCATCTTTTACACGCATAGCATTAATTTTACTACCTTTATAGTACACCACCACAGCTCCATTGAGAGCCACCAGAGCAGGTGGTACGCCTGGGTTTGGCAGTGTTTTCACGTAGCAGGAACTGATTATGTCAAATATCTTGTAGCCAGGATCAATGCAGAAAGAACTGTCTGCGTATACAAGTCTATTGAGGGGTACATCTTGCGAAACGAAAGGTTCACAAAGCAAAGTAATAGAACCTGTGTTGATATCTAAATGGATTAGCCCCAAACTGTTCATGATCATATTGGATTCGTTCGAGGGTATTGTGAACTTTTCATAGATGACTCTTATACAGCTGGAATGGCCAGAAATTGGGTTCAAGTCAAGGATTGTTGTAATTTCCACTGCTTCCCTGAAGCTCTCTGGAGTGTAGTAGGAAACCTTCATATCATCTTCCATTGAAAAGACGCATATCGTTGGTGTGTCGAAGAAAGCCTCAGACTCGACGTAGTCTTGTGCTGTAAGAACAATTAAGAATTTGTCATCCCCCGTAAGGAAAGGCGTGCTCAGTACGTACTTTAGAGCCAATGGATGGGTTTTTTCTTGAAGGGAGTTGGCAGTAAAATTGAAGTAATGAATATAGTACGGAGCCTTGAACAAAAGTTCCTCTTGGGCGACAAATAATATGAAATCATCAACATTGGGTGACACACAAAAGCCAGTTGTGTTGCCGAGTTCTTTGATGATCTTGCGTTCCTCCATGCTCCAGATTTTAACGGCAGTATTTCTCTTTTTAACTATGGTAGACACAAAAACGTAGCGTCCATCTGGAGTAATGGAAAAGTCATGCACGGGAGAGTCATGGGTCAAAAGATCCAACATAACTCCATTACTCATACTGATAACTCCAATTTCATCACTGTCCTTGCATTTGACATAAGCCATGGTAATGTCTTTTGTGAGTTTGATATCATCAACAGGCCCTGTTAACTTGTCTAACATGCTGACATGATTCACAGCTTCATCAATGTTCCAAACTTGAATGTCCCTTGATCCCTGTAAATGTGTAATGATTTGGTTCCTATGCTGTGATACCAGTAGTTCTGTGATGATGCCAACTGGTGCTTGGATCGTTGTTATGAGTTTGTTCGTGGAAATTTGCCACACGTAAATGTTTCGAAATATTGTTCCTATCACGAAATTTCCATCTCTTGAAAATTCGGCATGTGTGAAGTAGAGATCAGTATAATAGCTCTTTGGTAACTTAAACTCTTTTGGCACATCGGGTGGTCGACAAAATTTGGCACATACCTTTTCGTTGAAGCGGTTATAAACCAAAATGTTGTTTTTTCCTTGGATGAGAACAAGGTCGTCTTTTGGTGAAACTGTAAGACTTACGATCTTGTCATCTGGCATATCTTGCTCAAGGACCGTTTTGTAGGCCATCTCAACAACACCTCGATGGATATGCATAACTAGAAGCTTTGCCTCCTTGTCATTGGCCAAAAATGTCCTGAAACCATCTTTAGTGAAGGCCAGTGAAGTGGGATGATATCCGACAGACAGGGTACATATGTGCTCTAAAGAATACATATCATAAGTCAGAATGAACTCGTTGGAATTACAGTACACATACCGTCCACCTGGAGTGACTTTGCACACACTGCACCTACCATCTAGCCCAATAATTTGTAGGAATTGACATGTTGTGAGATCTGCAATACAAAGGTAACTGGTCTCAGTCGTGACAATCACTGCAAGCCTTTCGTCCGTAATACTCACTGCCCCCATTTTGTACTTTTCTTTTGGTTTCAAATCGATGTGATTCATAACGATAAGCTGTCCGACGTATTCACCATTGTCCGCTTTATGAACCTTGATTGATTTTTCTGTCACGTGGTCGACAATGATGAACAATCTTCCACTTGGCGAGACAAAAAGCTCCCCATTCGACGCAAAGACACCCCTTTTCACCTCACCGGTAGTGACATCGAAGACATAGATGTGGGAGCTCTCTCTTTCCTTTACCATGAGAAATCTGTCTTCATTTGTTAGAGTGTAGAACTGGCCAGTGCTGAGTGAAGTAAGCGTGAACTGGAGTGAGCTCCCGGGTACTTGGAAGTATGGAAAATTTGGAATGAATGCACAGTGTTTACTACCGTCAGTATCACATTGTTGGACAAGAGCTCGAATGTTTGGGTGTGATTTGTAGTATGGCAACAGATGACCAACTATTTCTGGAGCAAGGTTGTTGATGTTATTCTGAATCGTCGGTTCCGCTACATGTAGAGCTTCTTCGACAAGTGTTGCCTCTTCTCCCGGATTGAGTGCAAAGTCAGCCAAGATATGTGTCAAGGAGAGAGCTTTGATTTTGTTGTACAGCCATTCGTAGTTGAAAAGTACAAGACTATTTAATTCTTTCAATCGGCCAGCTAGGTATAAATGCATGGGGACTTGGTCGTACTTTCTTTTATTGAACCTTGTATGCCCATCAGCACATTGAAAAGAAAGTGGCTGAGACACTACTAACCTGTTCGCACCATCGTCAGAAACTCCATCTGGTTTTGCTCTTCCTACCCATGTTCCCAGGAAGTAATCAGCCAGCATAGAATGAAGGCTTTTGACAATTTCGTCATTCTGGAGATACTTCGCACGGATGACATTCAGGAACTCATCATGAGACCAGAAATAAACAGTCACTCCATCTGCTTCTCTGTGGTGAAGAAAATGCTCAAAATCACTTTTTATTCTCAGCCACCATATGCAGGGAACTCTTTTGAAAGTCGCCTTTCGATCACCATATATTTCCTTTATCACTGCATCGTCCATGGATAGAAGATCTTCCATTTCACAGTCACTCAACCCGGTGACAGATGCAACAAGATATCCCATGGACTTCGACACAATGAGGGAGCCATATTTCTCTTCCAGCAGGTCAAACAGTTTATATATTGCTTCTGAAACGGTTGTTGGTAAAGACGCTCCGTTTATTTCAGCAAAGGAGCTAAACCTACGAGCAGCGTCTGCAACCAATTGCACATACATGGGTATGGAACATTTCTGAAAAGCATTCATGAAAATTTGTGTTTGCTTTTCAGTTACTCGACGCCCATAGCACCCAAGTAAGTAATGTAAAAAATTGCCCGCCTCCTGTAGAGATAACTGTGTCAGGTTAACATAGGAAGATGACGTTTCAATTACTTCTTCACGAAGTCTTTGCAAAATCAGGTGTTGTTCGGGATGGGTAGTGATAATAATCCGTACATTCTTTTTCAGTTGCTTTGGCAACCAAGATAGAAAATGTGCATTATGTTCCGGTTGCAGTTTGTGTACTGCATCAAGGCAAATTAAAACAATTCGTCTTGATGAAACAGATTCCAAAAGATCGTGAAAAAACTTCTGCAAATCTTCGAAGTCGAAGGGGATATCATTTGGATTTCGACCCAAAGCATAAAGTAGCTGAACACAAACGGCCATGATGATTTGCTTGATGTCATAGCATTTGGGGGTGTAGGCCACAAACCGAATGATGCATATGACATTACCTCCGCATATTTCAGCTGCCTGAAAAAATAAAATAAAAAATATTTTATTTAATTGTATTTTATTTAATACGGAAAAACTAGATGACTAAGTGAAGTATCCAATAATAATATCAAAAGTATACATATAAAGTAATCGAATATATTGCATCAGCCAAATATAGGTTTCCATTAATTATTGCTTTGCTGCTACGTTTAATTTGATGACGTTTTATTTTAGATACCCTTGCTTTCATTTGCAGAATAGTTAAGATGTATGTCCCAGTGAGAAAATCATGGAGAAACAAAAATATACAATTGCTTCTATGAACGAGCCTGATTATGGTGAAAACTAGTGGGGTATCTGCTCACCTATGCAACATTATGAACTGTTTCCATCAGAACACGTAACGTTGGAACCAGCAACGTTCTTTCTGTCTACGTTTCAAGAATTGGGATCTGATAAATCTTTCAAGATGTAAAATACCCATATATAAAAAAAACTATAAGGAAAGTTCCAGCAGAACCTGATTTTATATAAACCTATATCATTCTAGTACTCTATTATCAAGTGATTTAGACTTATTAATGTCACTGGGAACTATTGTGCTCCCTCGTCGCAATATCTGCTGTTGCTAGGAAAAAACACTGTCAACAAGCACATAATAGTGAGTCCCGAATTATATCCCTACTGCCATTCTGTATTTTTTTTTTGTGTTGAGATAAATCATATTTACAGAAAACATAAAGTTTTTGAGACTTGTGCGAGAAGAGAGTGTATGCTGGTTCACCTTCGAGATAATTTAAAAGCAGAGTTTATGTTTCACGGAATGGTGCACCAGATTTACAAGTTTACTTACATCTAAAGCTATTTTCGACAAAAGCGTTGATTTTCCAGATCCGGACGGTCCATACAAGACAAGAGGGGTATCATGGGCTCCTTTGATGTAGTTTTTCAATTTATCCATAGATTCTGTCATCCCATAAAAGTTCGCTGCCTTTCTTTTGCAACGCTGCCAGTGCTGAAGTGCTTCTTCGTATATTTCTGGTTCTGTCTCAAATTTAACTCTGGATACAGTTTGATCGACTAGTCTCTTGAGAACCTCGAAAGTTTCTGTGCTGAGCTGACTCAGGTACTTGTCGTGTAAAACCGGGTTTATCACATCATCGTATCGCCACAGAACCTCGTATTCTTTGGTATTGTTCTCAGACATGATTCCTCTTGCCCTAGTTTTTAGTTGCTTTAACTTTTCTGCAGCTGCTGCGTCTATTTCTAGCCTTTCCTGCTTCTCATTGTAAAATATCTCAGCAAAATTGGGGGCTTGAGGATCATCAACATAGTTTTTAAGGTCTACGATAGTGCGCATGAGAAGCACACAGCGCATGCGTGGATTGTCAGCTTCCTCCATGCCATACTGTATCTCAATTTCTTGTTCTGAAAAGATATTCAAGAAGCCATCTGGTTAACAAGAAGCAAAAGAAAATAAATAACATGTTCAGATATACATAATTGTAAATATCTTAGCATTAAGAAATTTGAATATCCTGATATTCTCAAACTGTTTCTGTCTTGAAACATTTATAGGTTACCTATAGAAAAAGAGTAAATAACACATCGAGTACATGCAAATGAAACATACCAATCAGTGCTGGCTATTCATAAAAACCAGAAAAAAAATATTCATTCTATCAAAAAATGCAATTTAAAGTGCCAATGAAATACTAAAGAAGAACCATTTAATTATCTTTCTTGTATAAGTTTGGAATAGCAATGTAACATCAGAAGAACAGTAAAACCAGCATTCAATGACGGGGTATTTCTATACGTGAACATTTTGAACATTGCCAATGAAACTATACTACGATTTGTGACTTTCGAAAATTGAAAAACATTTTGAATATAATCCTGATGATCTATTTTACTCAGTTTGTCTTAATCACGAAAAGGCTCACAAAAATACATATAATGAAATATTTACATCGTCTACGTTTTTACTGACCAGACATGAAGTATTTCTGTTTTGTATCGCCATCTATGAGGCCTTCAAAATAGCTCAGTTCCGCTCCTCTACATAGAAGACGTCGCAACTCCTTTTCAGCCTCCAGCCACTGATTCATGGCATTTGATCGCTTTGTTTTGTCTGCCTATTAATAAGAACGTACACTTTGAGTCAACGTTAACACTGATTTATGGTATTCGAACGCTTTGTATTTTTCTGCCTATTAAAAAAGATGTAAATTTTGAATTCACGTTACAATGATTCACGGCATTCAAACGCTTTGTTTTGTCTGCCTATTAAGAAAGACGTAAACTTTGAGCGGACGTTAACACTGATACATGGCATTCAAACGCTTTGTTTTGTCTGCCTGATAGTACAGATGTAAACTTTATGTCGATGTTAACACCGAAACATGGCTTTCGAACGCTTTGTTTTGTCTACCTAAAAAATAAATATGTAAACTCGGAGTCGACGTTAACACTGATTCAAGGCATTCGAACGCTTTGTTTTGTCTGCCTAATAATAAAGACGTTAACAAGTCCTAAAATCTCAAGAACTGTAAAATGCAATACATTCTAGAGAAAAGAGTGAACCATAGTTAACTGAATCATGCCTTTAAAATATTATTCAGTACAGCAGAGAATATCAAACTGTCCATCATTTTCTTTTTAAACACAAAGCTAGGAATCGGCAGCGTACAACATTTATTTTAACTTGTATTGTACTAAAAACAATAATATCGCCCTTACATTGTTATAGTGACCCATCTTGTTTGTCAGCATCATCATTGATTGTTTGGATTTAGATTAAAATTCTAACAGGCTTTCAACATTTATTGAATTTTCACATTAAGCGATTTTTTTTTGTCATTTTTGCGCACTTGCAAACAGTTAATATTCAATATGTGATTTTAGAAAATGATCGAAACTCGAAATTACATCCCGACTTAATATTCCTTTCAAAATCTCGCATTAAAACATAATTTAATTTTCTTCTCAACATTTCATAGTAATCAAAACTATCTGAAGCCGAATGCTGCATTATTAATAAATACAAAGTAAAATTGAAAGGATTTAGATTTTCTGTGGGCAATAATTTGTGCAGTCACAAGACAGCCCATACTTTGTGTCATAATATTCTTGTTCAGGGGTACAAGAACATTTAAAAGGAACATTACAATTATTAGATCATCAAATTATTAGCAAACATCTTTATGAGAAATGACCTTTTTGTATTGGACAGATCGGTCAGGTGCTAAGAATTAATTCATACTGAATAAGTTAGATCACATGAATAGCTATTTTGAAATATTAGAATGAGTAGTAAAATCTGTCATATGAAGTATACTGCGACATATAGTCGTTACAGACTCTTGAATGTGTATATAAGGAAAGAACTGAACAATCAGATTTATTCCTATTTTGGAATTATTCTTATTTATTGTGTACTTGTAACATCAAGAACGCAGACATGTTTTATTTTGTACTTAGATATTATTTAAGAGGAGAAACATTTAATTAGACTTGCTTAGTAGAAATAGAAAGTGCTCAATTGAACTATACTATTTTGGAGCTAATATATATATATATATATATATATATATATATATATATATATATATATATATATATATATATATATATATATATATATATATATATATATATATATATATATATATATATTGTCTTGTTACGACTTTATGGTCACAAACGTAAGAACCAGAAAAGAAGCAAAACCAACAAGTTTCATAAAACTTAACAAACAATTTATTTATTAAAGTAATAAATAAAGGTCTATGAAAGTCATAAATGACTTTGCCAGTAATCTTTCTTACATTGTCTTGGAAACGTTTAATAGCTTTTTCTGCTGGTTATGTGTTAAAATAAAACAGACAAAATGTATCAGTATTGTAACAAAACGAGAAAACATCCCCAACTCCAATATTAGCAGTTCTATTTCAAAATACAAACAAATTTCCTTGTTGCAATTTAGCTTTATATTTAATTAATAAAGCTTAAGTACGGTGGAATCCCCCCCCCCAAAAAAAAAAAAACAAATAGCTCTTAGGGCTTACATCATCTATAGAGGGTAAGATGCTCTTGACATCCGCAAGGACATAAACAGGGGGTATGGAGTTATCATCCTTTTTGTACCAGACATCCAGCAAGGGGGCGTTACGTGTGTCGCGACTTTTGTGACCCTTTAAAGCCACCCTTAGCGTATCATACTCATGTGCAGGAATAACACTTGGTAGAGGACACTCGCCATATCGTTGGCCCACAAAAGCCTGCAAATAAAAATTAAGAAAATAATGTATGAGAGAGAGAGGGAGAGACAGACAGACAGACAAACAGAGAGACAGAGAGACATACGGACTTTATCTGTGTATTTCAGGAACAAAAACCAACATAGTATGCATTCATTTGATGCATATGTCCAAAATATTCAGAAGAATATATTCATGTCTTATGTAGTCTTGGTTTGGGCTACCATGCACAACAACATTACAACAAAATGATGCCTAATTCAAGTTCTATCTCTCCCATGAATCATCTACTCCTTGCTGGTCTATCTCTTGTACTACTATATAGAAACACTTTCCTTACTCCTATATAAATAACTACTGAAACACTTCCCTTGCTAACTAATAATACCATTACAATTGAATAAATCAAGAAAACACATATTTATCTTAATCCTTGATTTTCAGAGATGAATCCAGAACTATCCAATACCTTACTACTGAAACACATCATACCTGCTATACAATAAAAACAATTTCTAATAGCTTAAATGAAATTGATAAAATGCTACAAGTATTGTACTGAACAAATTACAACAATAAACAATATGAAAAGCCACTGCATAAGACAAATGATACAGCAAAGCTCGGTTGTCAACACAATCTTTTTCCAAAGATGATGGAGATATTCAGCGAATTTAGCATAAAGCAACAATTTTAATATCAAAATAATGTCATTTTGTACAAGTTTATTTGGTATTAAATGTGATTCAAAACAACAATAAAGATAACATAAACGCGGATTTACCTGTTTCAAACACAAACAAATGTACGGCAATGTTTCAGAAAAGATAATTGCATTCAGTCATGAAACTAGTAAGATATTCAGCATCAAACAATTCAGTAAGTTTATCAAGACTGTGACATTACTCTATGCATGTGATGTTGATAAATACTTGCAAACGTATGGCAAATGTTAAAGGTCTGATCAACTTTACGTATCAGTTCTATATACAATCAGTCATCAGAAACAGATAGAATTTACACCATTTTTAAAAACTAATCTCGTGATTTTTAAAAATGAGAAAGATCAGTATTGTATGCACCTATACTAAAGGTCAAATAGCTTTCATAGTCAACATATCAACATAAATGTATATGTTATTCTAATGAATGACCATTGGAAATCAAATTCTTTTGCTATGCAAGTGTATCAAACACATCATGGATTCAAATATATTTTGACAGTAATATATGTATGTATATATATATATATATATATATATATATATATATATATATATATATATATATATATATATATATATATATATATATATATATGCGTGTTTTGGTCACAGAAGGAACACATATCTGCAAACTAAGAATGAAAAGATATAGTTTTATGAAGAAAAATAGTTTTACAACAAAACAGTCAAGTGTTTGCTTGACACGGAAATAAATCCAGTACTTTTCAAACAACTAAAGACAACAAAAAGTGACTTATGTGGAGACTCTATTGTGAAAGATGTACTACAAATTGTTACATATCAATAAACATGATCCCAGGTAGACATGGTATGCCTGCCTGATCGACTATTTTAGCGTGTCACCAAGTCAAGTCATTTACTCAGATTACCTCGGCAGCAAATAATTGAATTGTGTTGCTGTGACATGGTTACAGTTTAGATCATATCAGATTTTCATAAACGACATGATAGACTGAAAAAAGGTCAACGTAACTTGTGATTATTTACTGAATATATTTTCTTTTCCCCGACACTACTGAATGATGGACGTGATACATTACTTACAACAAAACTTGGCCCTGCCGAGAACTCATGGCACCTCAGCAACTCCTGCTGGCAGAAGTTGAGTCGTTCAAGATCCAGAGTTTTTGCATCTTTTGACACACCCCAATGCAAGTCCACGGCCTGTAAATAAATGTACTTTAGTGTCATGATGAAGAGAAGGAAGAGGAGGACAACGACGATGACTATGATGATACATTTTGTTATCATCACCACAACCACGCTACTACGCAAAACCCACTGCCATCATCAACGATTGTTTCTTACAGACAAATTACATCTCACTAAACAATACAAATACAGAAAAGATACCTCTCAAAACCATGCAATTATAGACATATAGAGCCTTACTAAACCATTAACATATAGTCAAAAATCACCTCTCTAAACCATACAAATACAAACAACAGTTACCTGTCCAAACCATAAAGACAAATGTCACCTCACAAAATCAAACAAAGACAAACAAGACACTTCTCTAAACTAGGCAAATATAGACATATATACTCTCTGTAAACAATACAAGCACAGGCAAAAGTCGCCTCTCCAATCCATACAAAAATAGACAAAAGGCATCTCTCTTGACCATACAAATATAGGCAAAAGTCACCTCACTAAACCACATTAATACAGACAAAAGTTATCTCTCCAAACCATACAAACACAGACAAAAGTCACCTCACAAAACCATACAAAGACAAACATAGACTCCCTAAACCATACACAGACAAACGTCATCTCTCTAAACCTCACGAAGCCATACAAATACAGAAAAAAAATCCACCTCTCGAAACCATAGAAAAATCAGATAAAAGTCACCTCACGAAGCTATACAAATACAGACAAATAAGTCTCCCTAATTCATACACAGACAAATGCATATGCATACAACCTTGTTAATTGTATTTCAGTGTATATGTCAATTAGTTTTTATGTAATCGTGCTAACAAGGTTTTAATCCCAAAAACGTATTATAACAAATTTGGCCCTCTATGATTACATTTTTTATTATTTTTAAGATACCTTTAAAATAATTTTAATATCTTACCGTAATATTTTATTTTATATACCTATTACATAATTTGAAAATCTAACCTTAATATTTTATATTGCAGTAATTTATGTTCAAGTTTATTTTGAATTATCTTGTTTTTATTTACGTTATTAGTACTTTAATCGGTATCATAATGTTATTAGTGTCATAACGTGTTATTGTTAATAAATTGTTATTTACGTTATTAGTACTTTAATCGGTATCATAATGTTATTAGTGTCATAACGTGTTATTGTTAATAAATTGTTATTTACGTTATTAGTACTTTAATCGGTATCATAATGTTATTAGTGTCATAACGTGTTATTGTTAATAAATTGTTATTTACGTTATTAGTACTTTAATCGGTATCATAATGTTATTAGTGTCATAACGTGTTATTGTTAATAAATTGTTATTTACGTTATTAGTATTTTAATCGGTATCATAATGTTATTAGTGTCATAACGTGTTATTGTTAATAAATTGTTATTTACGTTATTAGTACTTTAATCGGTATCATAATGTTATTAGTGTCATAACGTGTTATTGTTAATAAATTGTTATTTACGTTATTAGTACTTTAATCGGTATCATAATGTTATTAGTGTCATAACGTGTTATTGTTAATAAATTGTTATTTACGTTATTAGTATTTTAATCGGTATCATAATGTTATTAGTGTCATAACGTGTTATTGTTAATAAATTGTTATTTACGTTATTAGTATTTTAATCGGTATCATAATGTTATTAGTGTCATAACGTGTTATTGTTAATAAATTGTTATTTACGTTATTAGTATTTTAATCGGTATCATAATGTTATTAGTGTCATAACGTGTTATTGTTAATAAATTGTTATTAACGTTATTAGTACTTTAATCGGTATCATAATGTTATTAGTGTCATAACGTGTTATTGTTAATAAATTGTTATTTACGTTATTAGTACTTTAATCGGTATCATAATGTTATTAGTGTCATAACGTGTTATTGTTAATAAATTGTTATTTACGTTATTAGTACTTTAATCGGTATCATAATGTTATTAGTGTCATAACGTGGCGTTAAATCGTACATGCAAAAATGTTTAAATTCAACAGTTCCCAAATGTGTTGAAAAAAATGGAGAAATTGCTTGGGTGGTATAGTAATATATTCATGTATTCTACAATATGCTTAAAAACAAGCCAACCAAATTTCGTCGGTCTTTATTTTAAGTACTTTTTGTGTCATTTCTCGTGATGGATGGATGGACATAGGAAAGCAATGAAGTATGGATAGATGGAAGAGCGGTAGAAAAGAACGAAATCTAGATTCAGAAACCGAGATCGAGTTTCGAGTTAGCTGAAAGTATTAAATACCAACTCTGTTTTACAGACTACATAACAAATTCTTTTGTCACATGACCATGTAATTCATAACTCCAAAAAGCCAGCGAATCCAATGCAATGTGTGCGAGGGAGATTTGAAAAGTTCTAAATATTTTGTTATAACTTATTTTGTTTCTCTTAATTTTATACCGGTCGATAAATAAGTTTCAAAAGTGGTAAACTGTTGCACGCATCGCACTCATGATACCTACACATAAATGCATGCGGTAAAACAGATAATAGATAGTGACGTAAAACTGTCGGAGAAGGAAAAAGTGGGCTGTCTTAGGTTAATTTCTAGCTGATAACATGACCAAAATGGATCAAGTTTACGGATGTAATTCTCTCATATTCTACGATTGTTGGTGATTTTATCTTTTGAAAATGGTCCCGAATCCATGTAATGAACCACGCTATGGAATACCGTTGTTTGCAATTGGTCAGCAGATGGTGGCCGCTGTGAGGTAATTGACAGTTGAAGATACTTGTATTATGATGGGCATTGAATGACTTGACTGTAGTCAAAGCAAACAGGAAAATCAACTTAAAAAAAAAAATATGAGACAAAATTAACTCCTTTTAGAATATCGAATTTTTTGGCACTTTCAACTATGTATAAGGCTGTAATATCACTGATCAGTGATACAATTGATACTCGGTCTTTTTTACATTAAAGGTTAAGCAGACATCTGCTTATTGGGAAAAATATAATCTTATGATTGGACAACATTTATCATGCATTGTCATATTTTTTCTTTGTTACTTTACAATACCAGCAAAAACTAAATTTAATAATCGCACACTATTACAAGTCTGTGCATTCTGTGTTATAACAAGTTTGTGCATTTTGTGTTTTAACAAGTCTGTGCATATTGTGTTTTAACAAGTCTGTACATATTGTGTTATAACAAGTCTGTGTATTTTATACTATAACAAATCACTGCATTTTGTTTATCCAATCGCTGTGCATACTAGGCATCGATCTATCGCAATCGTTGATACTCAAACAGGAACTTTGCTGCTTTTACATTATTTCGACTTCTCGAAACTGATATTATATTACTCCAGCCGATCTCAGTGTTTGGATCAAAATCTAGAAAGTGTCTTTTGGTCATGTTTCGGAACGCTTTGGTGCTCCTTAATATATATCATGTTTCGGAACGCTTTGGTGCTCCTTAATATATATATATATATATATATATATATATATATATATATATATATATATATATATATATATATATATATATATATATATATATATATATATATATATATATATATATATATATATATAATGTTTCGAACGCTTTGTTGCTACTTAATATCCAAACTGCTTGCAAATGCCGTTGCAAACTGATTTCCATCAACTCTAAATGGCACAGATTAGGGAAAACATAGTAAAAATTAACTCACAAAAATCACAAAACGAAACAAACGAAAACATTTTGTTCCGGAGTAAAATACAATTCTGAGCGCAGGGTATTTCACTAAATTAAACTGGCATTTCAAAAATATTTTATCATGAAACCAGAAAATTATAACTATTATATTTGCAGATAAAATTTAAGAGATAGAGAGCTAGAAAAAAGGATGGATATATAGTTCCAGTTAGTATTACCTGAAAATCCACACCATAATTCTCGCGGCAGTACTCTCTCAATTTTGGGTAGACGTTTTCAACAAAGGAGTTTCTCTCAGTTTGAGAGTCTGGTAACAAAAATTACAGTAATGACCAAATATACAGTTAAAAAATGGCACATTTAATGGAATATAAAAGTCAGCAAACGCATGTATTTTCTGCTAATTTATACGAAGACACACCATTCATTCTTATTATTTCAAAATATTTTTCTAAGAATGTATGTATATGAATGTTTGCTTTTAAAGATCTCACTAGCAATTTTATGCAAAATATAACCCACTTTTCTCCGTTTCTTTGCTAAAAAAATTACATATGATCCGTCCCATGTTTTAGATTTTTTTTCCACAACAACAGCAACAACAACAACAACATTAATAATAATAAAATAATAATAATAATAACAATATTTTTTGAGGATTATACAATTAAATATGAACATACATTCGTACACTTAGTCATTAAAAATAGAATATTAAAATGAATGCATGTATATTTTGGAAATGACAAATCGTAGGGTATCCATGTTAGGTCTCTCATTTTGTTCTTA
The DNA here is from genome assembly GCA_030141615.1 of Unio pictorum. Taxonomy (NCBI): domain Eukaryota; kingdom Metazoa; phylum Mollusca; class Bivalvia; order Unionida; family Unionidae; genus Unio; species Unio pictorum. The sequence continues at coordinate 2,373,780 of JARLTB010000189.1, forward strand.
GCTATGTCATAATCAGAAAGGAGAAATTGAAGAAATTGTGAAGCGTGTTATTAAATGAAGAGAGAATTTGTTTTTATTGAATGTCACTGGAAATTATATTCCACAACAATTCTGCGGAATATGTAAATATTACTGATGTATTGTCGATCCATGTTTTTACATGATTCATTTACCAGATGGTAACCACTGTCAAGTAATGTGACGATGCATAGGCTTTGGTTGCAAATAATTAGAGCAATTCTTTAATTATCGGATTAAGATTACTGCAACCATACTCGTGCAAAAGCTAGATATACTTGTAGCATATGCAAAGTCAGTCTATTAAATAAGGGTATTATGGTATTATGGAGGATACCGCAGACAACAAAAATTACTTGTCTGTAATCACAAAAGAAACTATTATGATATTTGATATTATTTAATTGAGTTCAGTGGGTAAATATATGCTAGTTTGTCTAATAATAAACATAGCTGCACAATATGTGTAGAATTTCATTTATAAATAAAGGCCAATTGCCATGGTCAGCCAACAGCTATTTCGGTAAAAGTACGCCTCGCATTACTTGAATGTAGTTCATGCCAATATAACGTGATACTAGGATCAAATTTGTCCTGTAGAGATATCATGCACGTCCTAATTATTGATTGGCTAAGTAATTTGAGAACCTCAGGATATGACTGTTAAGTAATACAGAATTGTGTGTGTATGTGTGTATTTGTGTGTGATTTGGATTTTTAACGTAGCTTTAACAATTTTTCAGTCATATCGCTACGATTTCTGCAGTGTGGCAGTTTATAGTGATGCCTGCATTGGGGCATCATATCGCAGAAATGTAGCATGATGTCCCACCCAGTCACATTATCCTGACACTAGTTCTAACACTAACCTCTGAATGCTGAGCGCCAAGCGAGGCAGCTGTTAGTGCCATTTTTGTAAGTCTTTGGTATGACTCTGCCGGGGATTGAGCCCACAACTTCCCGCATCCTAGGCGGGCGCTCTAACCAATAGGCCACCGGAGCGGTCCAGAATTTTATGAGTTAAATGTTCGAGAATCTTTATAGTGATTCAGATTTTGTTGATTTGGAGCTCACATAGAAACTATAAAAGAGAAGTAAAGCACCATAATATGATTAAGAGAGAGAGAGAGAGAGAGAGAGAGAGAGAGAGAGAGAGAGAGAGAGAGAGAGAGAGAGAGAGAAAGAGAGAAAATCATGATTTGTTTATAATTGTTCCCTGGACTAGAAGTGGTAAACATTTATTATAAAATAGACAACAGACCGTACCGTGAGGGCTATGTTAAATTCTTGCAGGTAAAGAACATTTAAACAAATCTTTTGGATATGTGAAACTTTGAAGGACTTTAGTGATACTCTACCTTCACGGGAATATCTTTAAGCAAAAACGTTTGCATTTAGAATTGTGATTATTTAGTGTCACATAAGAACCTTCATTATAAATACCTTACCATAGTTTCAAGATTAATGTGACATTGATAGTACAATTTAATGTTCAAGGAATTCATTCATATATATATATATATATATATATATATATATATATATATATATATATATATATATATATATATATATATATATATATATATATATATATATATATATATATAATTACTTTTCAGTACAAAAATAAAATCTAGCTACAGTATCATTACAATTACCAAATGAATCTCTTTAAATTTAGAGTTCATACTGTAACATACAAAGGATTTCACTACTGGGCGAATCAAACAGTATCAGCGCGAGGCTGTCTTGCGGTCGATGTGACCCGCATTTTTAAAGACATCAAAACAACAGTCGTTGTCAACTAACGAGTTATTAAATGCGCTAATACGATCAAAAGTTATCCTTTAATTGACTAACGACTATCCACAAAAATACTCTAATTTCACAAGTGATTTTTTTTATTGTTTCACATTTGTATGACTTGTTAGCGTGCGTTTCCAAGCCGCAGAATTATATTTTGTATTGTCACGTACTGTGAAGCACGACTAAGCTGCTAATATACATGCATGTTCTAATATCGAATCACTAAACACTTACACGTTGAATTTACGAAACTAATCCATGCTACTATTAAATATCGTGAATACTGAGGTCTGCTAACTGGCTAATTACTCGTTTTTCGAAATACCTTCCAAACACGTAGTCTCCATAAACAAACAGTTAATCACTAAAATGAAGAAACTCTATAAACAGAGACGTATAGGTATGTTAAAATATGTGCATGATAACATAATGTGAAAAAAAGACATGCATTATTTTTCACTTCAGATTCCATTATCACGGGCAAAACAAACAGAAAATATCATTTCAGAAATAATAAAATTCTCAATTTAGAAAAGGTGTTTGCGTGCGGAATAATGTTCAGCTAACAGGTAATTACACTTAAAGAACTTCATACATTTTCTAAAAACCAGATTGGTTAACCAAGGTCAAGAAACGCATTATCTAACTTCTAAACCGCATTTGAAGTTTCGCCGTTTTTGTTGCACACAAAAAACTATTGAAAATCATTGGCCTTAAACACTATATTCAAGATTCGTCTATTACAGAGTAGTACAATCAAAGTCATTATAGTCTCGGGTTAGGAATAAAATGTCTGGTTCAACTATGAAAACAAGTGTTATTTACCTATTGATCAAATTTTCAATACACACAGTAAACTTTGAATGTTGGTCATTATATATATGTTGTCCATCATTTCATTACGAACCACTTGCTTACAAATCAAAAGCCTTTAGTGTCAAATATATCTGTAGCTTTGTGCTGTCGGCCATAACTTGAAAAAGCTGCATTTAATAACAATAATAATAATAATAATAATAATAATAATAATAATAATAATAATGTGACAAAAATATGGTATGTGTGATTTGCTTTTACGTCTCCGTTATTAACTTAGACTTGAATTGATAGCTTTTGATAATGGGGAATTAGTATTCAGAAAATATTTCTCAAACCGAGTAATTACCCTATAACTAGGTGTACGTATTCACGTGACTTTATTCACGTGACTTTATGATTGCACGGATAGGTTTTGTATAATGACCCCATAAAACGTTTAACGTATAACACTCTAATCAGAGGTATACTGGTGTATGTTAAGTGCTGTGGTATATGGTATAACATACAAATCTACGGTTTGAATGTGCGTAAAGATAAATCATGCCGATGTAAAAATGCATAGCAAGAGAAAGAAACAAGCATGAAATTAAGGACTCGCGAATGTGTAGGCCTTAATGTTATCATAGAGCAATTATGTGTGGTCTTCAGGTCCACTGAAAGAACGATCGGCGGTTGAACATTCTTTACTTTTTGTTATCGGTATTAAAGCGAAATTATAACTTGCATATTTTTTTAAAATATTGAACTTTCATACTTTCCTAAAATTTGTGATTTTAGGCACTATAGAAGTACAAGAGAACCCAAAAATTACAATCGGAAACTCAAATATTCTTTACAATATATATGTGACTTTAATCATTGCAGATCATAAACAAGAGAAGAACAACAAATCGAGGTTAGCATTTACCAATATTCTTTAGAAATTCGGTAAAACCGGAAAGGTCATGTTCCATGCAAATGCGTTTGTTTGTTGATAACACGAAATATAATCTTTTAATTTACACTTCAAATTTGTTAAGAATGAAATTTAATGGGTATTTACGTTACATGTTCCACAATAATAAAGAGGCCGGTT